>JAROYD020000005.1:0-111159 GCA_029618875.2 Dynastes tityus
AGCTAGGGAGCAGCTGCTGGGGAAAAAAATTAAAGAGAGCGGGTTGCGGTTACAGGAGCGGGAAACAGGTAGCAGCGGGCAGGGAGCGTAGCAGTGTAGCAGTGTATCAGTAGTAGCGTGTAGCGTGTAGCAGTGTAGCAGTGTAGCTAGTAGCAGCGTAGTACAGCTGTAGCAGTAAAGCAGTAATAGCAGCTATAGCAATGTAGCAGTATAGCAGTAGTAGCAGTAATAGCAGTAATAGCAGTAATAGCAGTAATAGCAGTAATAGCAGTAATAGCAGTAATAGCAGTAATAGCAGTAATAGCAGTAATAGCAGTAATAGCAGTAATAACACTAATAACAATAATAACAGTAATAATAATAATAATAACAATAATAACAATAATAACAACAATAATAACAATAATAACAATAATAACAATAATAACAATAATAACAATAATAACAATAAGGATAACAATAATAACAGTAATAATAATAATAACAATAATAACAATAATAACAACAATAATAACAATAATAACAATAATAACAATAATAACAATAATAACAATAATAACAACAATAATAACAATAATAACAATAATAACAATAATAACAATAATAACAATAATGATAACAATAATAACAATAATAACAACAATAATAACAATAATAACAATAATAACAATAATAACAATAATAACAATAATAACAACAATAATAACAATAATAAGAATAATAACAATAATAACAATAAATACAATAATAACAATAATAAGAATAATAACAATAATAACAATAAAAACAATAATAACAATAATAACAGTAATAACAATAATAAGAATAATAATAACAATAATAACAATAATAACAATAATAACAATAATAACAATAATAACAATAATAACAATAATAAGAATAATAACAATAATAACAATAATAAGAATAATAACAATAATAACAATAACAACAATAATAATAATAACAGTAATAACAATAATAACAATAATAACAATAATAACAATAATAACAATAATAACAATAATAACAATGATAACAACAATAATAACAATAATAACAATAATAATAATAATAGCAACAATAATAACAATAATAATAATAATAACAATAATAACAATAATAACAATAATAACAATAATAACAATAATAACAATAATAACAATAATAACAATAATAACAATAATAACAATAATAACAATAATAACAATAATAACAGTAATAACAACAATAACAATAATAACAATAATAACAACAATAATAACAATAATAACAATAATAAGAATAGTAACAATAATAGCAATAATAACTATGATAAGAATAATAACAATAATAACAATAATAACAACTATAACAATAATAATAATAACAATAATAACAATAATAACAATAATAACAGTAATAACAATAATAACAATAATAACAATAATAACAATAATAACAATAATTACAATAATAACAATAATAACAATAATAACAACAATGATAACAATAATAACAGTAATAACAATAATAACAATAATAACAACAATAATAACAATAATAACAATAATAACAATAACAACAATAATAACAACAATAATAACAATAATAGGAATAATAACAATAATAACAGTAATAACAATAATAACAATAATAACTATAATAACAACAATAATAAGTATAATAACAATAATAACAGTAATAACAACAATAATAAGAATAATAAGAATAATAACAATAATAACAATAATAACAATAATAGCAATAATAACAATAATAACAATAATAACAATACTAACAGTAGTAACAATAATAACAATAATAACAATAATAACAATAAGAACAATAATAACAATAATAACAATAATAACAATAATAACAATAATAACAATAATGACAATAATGACAATAATGACAATAATAACAATAATAACAATAATAACAATAGTAACAATAATAACATTATTCCAAATTAATAAATAGGTTTATTTATCGGAAATTCAGCGTCAAATTATGCCTGGAAAGGAATTATAAAAATTTGCTATGGACAAAACAATTGCCATCGCGATTAAAATAATGAAGTGAAGGGACGCCAATTAATTTGATTACATTTGGTCAAGTTTTCATCGAGGTAACTCGTATTTTGACTATGTTCCAAAGTGCGTAATATTCAAATCATAGTAAAAATTCAAGGTAAAAGTGAAGGTTGGAGATTGAGAATTGACAGTTTCCAGTGAATTCCATATAAACATAATGTGTATATGACATCGTCTTAGAAATCCAGGTTAGTTTACGTTTTTCAGTTTTAATTTTCATTAATTTTCATTTACTGATATAAGAATTCGTTTAAAGCTGCCGAAAGAATGTGTAAGGGCACTTCCGAATCCTCAGTTCATTTAATTATTTAACTAATTTACAAAAATTCCATTTTTTTGAACAATTTCTCTGTTTTAAAACATTTCAATATATTGTACATATGCAAAACACAATCGAAATCTTTTAGTGTACCGAGAATTTGGAACAGCTTATACAGTATTCGTATACACGTGATTTATTAATTTTTTCAATGACTCAAAAACCTGCAAGAGTCATTATTAAAACAAAACGCCTTTATTTTTCCACCTTATAAATTTAATTGAGTTAATATTTACTTGTTGATACAATAAAAGTTGTAAAACCAGATACAAACACCAGAAACGGTCTCCAACCAGTAGCGGGGATCGTAGCTGCTTTGTTGTCAGCGGCCGCCGTCGTAATTCTACCGGTAATTTATTACGCTGTTATTTTTAAATGTTTTATGTGTACATCCCCGATACACGCCATTGAAGGATTATCGCCTTTTAATTTAATTAATACATTCACGTTTCGTTTTGTGCTAATCGAATATTTATGTAAAATAAAAAGTAAAGATGTCATTCAATTTCGTGATGATAAATTGAAAATGCATCATTGTTTTCTTTATGTAAATATTTTAATAACGTACATACATATATGTACAGCAGTTGGGTGGGATAATGAGTATAAGTCGAAAAAAAGCAAAATGGAGTTAAGTCTTCTACGACACTTGTGACGAAGCAGTTGGAAATAATAATAATAATAGGATGGTAGAGTCTAATAATAGGACAACAAATTATGCACAAAGATAACCAGCACATTATGATAATTACAAACGGAGGACGCGCGTACCCTTGGATAACGTCCAGGTATCCTCGGTATTCGTCTGGACAGGAGGCTAACCTCCGCCTCGCACATGAGAGATCTTCGTTCCCGGTTCTCTACTGCCCGCAATATGCTACTTCCCCTCCTGGGTCGAAGGGGTCGCCTTCACCTGGGCAGCAAGCTGCTTCTCTACAAGACGACACTTCGGCCGTTGCTGACCCACGGCACCCTGCCCTGGTCATCAACGGCTCCGGGGCATCTCCTGGGGGTGGAAAGTCTTCAAAACAGGACTCTTCGAATCATCGTCGGCACCCCCTGGTACGTGAGGAATGAACAGATTCGTCGAGATCTGGGCACTCCGTCGATCCGCCAGCATCTTGAGAAGATCCTCGCTTCCGCGTGGGAAAGGGCCCTCCGGAACGAAAGACCCAGCGTGCAGATGGTCGTCAGACTGACCCTAGCTTCGATTGCAGTTCCCAGTGGATAATTACAAACTAAAAATGATATGTACCAATAAGCTATAATAGAAATATAAATTAAACTAAATTACAATACTACACATGCAAGTAAGTAACCACTAAACATTATTTAAAACGTCCCAAATATCAGAACAATTAATATCCACATTAAGGTCAGAAATATTATTAAACTAAGACCACATTCTATAAATAGGTGATCTTAACACAACGTTGGTTCTGGGGAAGGGACAGTAAAAAGTAGTTAATAAGCGAGTAGGGAATCGCCAAACAAAGTTTTTCCAATAGTCGAGGAGCATCCATTTTATCGTGCAACATATTATGTAAAAATCTAATGTCAGCTTGATTGCGTCGTTGCTGTAGGGATTGTAGATGAAATGTGTCCAGTAGAATATTGTGGTAATCCTTGACATGGGCATACGCCATTTTGTTAAAAGTAAATGTACTTAAGGAATTTTTTTGTATATTTTCTAGTGACAATATATATAGATTGGTGACCAAATTGTAAAGGCATATTCAAGTTTAGATCGTACAAATGCGAAATAAAGTGAGAGAATTGACTCTAGAGAAGAAAATTGTCTTGTTGTTCTAATAACAAAACCCAAGACTTTTAAAGTAGATGATATAATATTAGAGATGTGGTCATTAAGTGATAAATTTGAATTAAATGAGATACCCAAATCTTTTACGGATGAACATCGCTGTACACTGACATCATTGTATAGGTAGTCGTATATAACTGAGGATTTTTTACGTGAGTAGGTTATAACATTACATTTAGCTACATCCATACATAACTTGTTATCTAAACACCAAGAATGTAATTTGTTAAAAAGAGTTTTAAGTCTTCAGAAAACATTAACACAGATCAAGAATATAAGAGGCCCCAAATTGCTTCCTTGTGCAATTCCAGATGAAGGAGAAAATGTGAGAAATGTGACTGTTACTACAAAATAAAGTAGATTGCGCAAATTACAACGTTTGTAGAAATTGTTCTTAAAGAAAGTGGAGAGCATAACCACACAGAGAGAAGTACATTGTAAAATTAAATATAATTATATTGCTATCTAATATATTTTTATTAAAATAGACAGGAATATGATAAATATAAATAAAAAATATATTAAACTTAAACATTTAATATATAAATTATTAATATAAAATACTGTGAAAGTAGCATTCTTTCTAATGAGAACTAACAATACACTAGTTATAAATATAATCCTTATTTAAACCATTAATCTCATATACTTGTTAAAACAATGTTTTTTGATATTAAATAAAAATGGGTTTAATATTAATAAAAAAAAATATACAAACTCACGTGTAAAGGTAAAAATACTTTTACACGTACGAAATGCAATAGACCAACACACGCCGTAGTTACAAGTGTTAAAAACAGCGTTTGGTCACTACACACTGGCGTTTCGAACTCTATTGGCCCAACAAAAAATCACTAATTAGGTCTGAACGCTCTCGCTTGGCACAACTTACACACTCCGTGTGTAAATGGCAGTAAATGGTCACTGATATACGACTGAAAGCTTTCTAAGCATCAACGTATGTAGGGATCAACTTAATATTATATTTCATCTAAATATAATTTTTTATAGAAAAATATTGTCACTTAGTTTTCATCACATACATATCAGAAAACAATGTATTTGTAATATATTTAAATGGTTTAATATACATATTATTATAATTATTTTAAGTAAATCGTATATAAGGATTAGCAAAAAATTATATTTAAGGTAAATATATTTTTCTTGAAACAGTTCACTAAAAACCCTTACCACAACACTTAATTCGTACTGGACGCACGTTTCGATAGCCAAGCTATCATCATCAGCAGCAAGACTGAACTGTTCAGTCTTGCTGCTGATGATGATAGCTTGGCTATCGAAACGTGCGTCCAGTACGAATTAAGTGTTGTGGTAAGGGTTTTTAGTGAACTGTTTCAGTGTTCCAGTGCCACAGTTTTAGAGTATCCGTTTTTTATATTTTTCTTAATAAAAATATTGTAAGATTGTTTTCTCCGCTTACAGGGCGGTTTCGGTGAACTCGAGAGGGTTGTTACCGGCATAAACGACACAGATGGGTTGCATGTGACACAGAAGCGTGTACATTGCAGATGTCAGAGAGGTAGAAAAAGCAAACCTTTATATGTGAAAACACGATAAATAATACAAAATTCACTTAACATATTTTTTATTACGTTTACAGTGGTTTCGGCATCAGTTCTTTCAGTCCTTTTACTGGTTAACAACAAGGAAGCTGCTGGACCATTACGTTTTGAAGGACTCGCCACAATATGAATCACGCTGTGTTTCTGAGCATCTGAGTAGTTTCGTCCACAGTGAGCCAGATTTTTTGATTTCTCAACTCGTCTTTTATACAGTCTTTTACTGTACTTTGCACATGTGGTAAATTGTTAGTAGCTTCCATGATGGAACATATTTATCCCAAAAAAGACGAAAGTTTTCATTATCTACTGGGTGTTGTGGGATGTTGCACGTACTCAGCATGAAAATAAAGTCATACAAAAATTGCCAGTACGGAATATTGTTTCTTAAATTCAATACATGACGTTTACTTTTAATATGACTTCTACATTCAAATGTCGTGCGACCTAGCAACCATATACCGCAAAATTTGCAACGAATGTGCAAACCTGTAAATTCCAAACCAGGGAAACGCCAAATATATTTCTTCACATGCAATGCAAGAGGTACACCTGGCTTACGTCCCCTGTTTTCGAAAACACACAATGAGAATTCGATAAATAACCGAACATCCGAACTCCTCAATGTCTACCGCATTACTGAACTCTGCATCCACATATATACATACACCCCTCCGTACAGGCGTTTCTGCGGGTGGAACCGTTTGTCACGCTTTAGTAATCACTCAACTGGAAATATAAAGCCTACTTATAACTATTCACGAACACAGTATTTGTTGTTAACAGGTGATGGAGCGGTACAAACAACTCGAAGCTTAAAAATAGTTCCCGTATGTGTATGTGCGTGCACAAACTATAGTTTGTATTGGATCTAATAAACAATCGAAGAGCGAATGCCAAAATATTTATTGGAATTAGAGGCACTTGTTATTAACTCTCTCAAACATCAATAAATTAAGTAAGTAACAATTTGCAATGGGAAGAATTTAATTGAATGTTTGATGTCCGAGGGTTGTCTTGGAAGAAATGTAAATGAATTATTTAAAATTAGTTCGTAGAATAATGAAGGTACATTCTATGCATTCGAGGTAATTTATTCTGAATATCGAATGAAATATTTTTTCATCACCTTTAAGGTACAGAATTCAACTCGCATACGTGTTGGCAAGATACTTGGCAGATACCTTGGTATAAGAACAACACATTTTTTTAGTAGCTGAATCGCCCGATTTCAGGGTACAGACCCCTCTAAAAATATATAACGGAGTGCCAGGTTCCCCCCTATATATATATATATATAGGGGGGATATATATATATATATATATATATATATATATATATATATATATATATATAGGGGGGAAATATATATATATATATAGTTTGCGTAATTCTTGAGACTATGTAATATACTTCAAATGTTCTAAAAAGACGTTATATTTGCTATAGTTTCCGAGATACGAGGGATATTTCATAAATAATGCACACAAATGTATTGTTTACTACCCTGTTTATTTTTTTACACGATCTCTTTACAATCCTTCAATATAATCTCCCTGTTTCGCAATGACTGCGTCCCATCGGTTGGGAAGCTTGACTATTCCATCTAATACACCATCTCTGTTCATCTGGCGAATGGCTCGAGTAACGGCGACATAAAGCTCTTTCAGCGAAAGAAAGCGACGTCCACGCATAGGTTGTTTCAACTTTGGGAATAAGTAAAAGTCTAGTGGACTTATGTCCGGACTGTAGGGTGTATGCGGTAACATCCCAACCGTATGCGCGCAGTTTTTCAGTTACAAGATTGGCGATGTGCGGGCGACCGTTGTCATGGAGAATTAGTGGCCCAGCCTCAAGCAACTGAGGTCGGGTTACGTGCAGTTTTTTGTTCAGTTTTTGCATGAATTTACGATAATACACTGCGGTGACAATTCGTCCACATGGAACTCTCTCTGTCATGATGATTCCGTGGTGATTACAAGCGAAAATCATAATTTATTTGATCTTCAATTGAGCTCGTCGAAATTTGATTGGTCTTGGGGAAGATCGAACTCTCGACTCGTTGTACTGTAATTTCAAAGTCTCTAATCCACGTTTCATCAATAGCGACAATTCGATACAAAAATGCTTGAACTTCAACGTCAAATCGTCGTTTCAGTAAGGTCGCAATGTCCAGGCGTGTCCGCTTCTGTTCAGCACTCAAGCAGTCAGGGACCCATCGCGCAGAAATTTTTCTCTTGTGCAAATCACTTGTCAGAATCCCGAATACTGATGTTAGTAAAATCCCTGTGACTTTAGAAATTTCCTCACATGTCGCACGACGATCTTCTTGAAGACAATCTCTCACAAGTTTCACACTTCGTTCATCTGTTGATGTTTTCGGCCTTCCAGGTCTTGGGTCATCGTTTATACTCACACGACCTTCACGAAAACGACTAGCCCAACGAGATGCTGTACTACGGTCCACTGTTACCTCACCGCAAACTTCACTTAATGCACCGTGGATTTCTGTCGGGTTTTTGCCACGTAATGTTTCGATTTTAATGTAAGATCTTTGATCCTCAACAGTAACAGTGCCTGAGACCGGTGCAGGCTCCATTTCTAGTTCGCGTTATTAACAAACAAAATAATATTGATGAAACTAAAACACGTGCGTCTTCCTCAAGCTTTGAACTACAACTAACGTAATTTTCACTGTCGTCGCGTCATTGACTCCGCAGTGTTGCCAACCTGTGCATTATTTATGAGATATCCTTCGTATTTACAAAAATTAAAAAATCCTGCCAATTTTAGTGGGGGGCTGTACTTCGAAATCGGACGATTCAGCTGCTAAAAAAAATGTGTGTTCTTATACCAATCTACCAATTACATTCGTTAGATGTTTTTAAAGATTTATTATCCGAATATAATTTTACTGTTTGGTGTGTGTATGTGAAACATGGTTAAGTGATAGAATTAGCGATGATATTGTTCATATAGATAATTATAGATTAATTAGAAGAGATAGAGGGTTCCGTGGTAGTGGTGTAGCTATTTATTTGGAACAAAATTTAAAGTATAATATATTAGACACGCCCTGTACTATACAGCAGTTCTGGATTTCAGTAAAATTTGGTATTCAAACCGTCGCTATCGGTGTTGTTTGCAGACCTCATACGTGTGATCGCAATTTTTTTATTAGTGAGATCGTAAATACCTTGTCTGTGATTACTCCTGAGACTGATGGCGTGATCCTTGTCGGTGACTTTAATATCCACCTGAATAATTATGATAACTAAGGTTCGATAAACGCGTGCTACGGTAGAAGCACCGAGAGGGGATTTAGGTCGATGCGAAGCCAGTGGAGGGTTTAGTCATTCGACAGGCATGGAAGTGAACGGCCGTTCGATAATTATCGGTTTATAGGTGTGCGTCTTTTAAACATGGATCGTCGTAAGCGAGGTTTACCTTGAGCATTGCATGTGAATAAATATAAGAGCCGTTTCCCTGGGTTGAAATATACAGGGACTATCATTCAGTGCAAAATTTGCAATATACGGTTGATAGGTTGCGATACATTTCACTGTAGAAGACATATTAAAAGTAAACGTCATGTACTGAATGTAAGCAACAATGTTCCGTACTGGGAATTTCTGTATGATTTTATTTTTATGCTAAGTGTGTGCAACATCCCATAACACTTAGTAGACAATGAACACTTTCGTCTTTTTTTTGGAATAAACATGTTCCCTCGTGGGAATTACCAACGCTAGATGTAGAACGACCATTTTTGAAATACACGAAAACGTTTTCAGACCAACGTCGAAGGCTAAGTGAATTATGTTGCAGTTTTACGCGGCTTGCCGGGATAGTAGTATTTTGTCGCAGTGGACATCAAGACGTCAATAAAAGATAAAATATATTATTTTTTAATAATACTGTATCTCACGTCCCTACTTTTGCGCGATACGCCTCTGATGTTGCACTTGTTTGTCGAACCTTAATGATAACTTTACTGCTACAACTTTGGTTGATATAATGTCTTCATTTAATTTAACACAAATAATTATGTCACCCACTAGAGTTGTGTCTACATGTTCTTGCTTGATCGACCCGATTTTTGTATCGGATGTCGAGATGGTCCTGAACTCCGGTGCGTTGCCTTTCCATGGTTTATCGGATCATGATCTGCCTTTCGCCAATTTTAGGATTGTACATAATGACCCACTTATTAAATATCACACTTACAGAACTTTAAAATAATTCGATTACGAATTTTTTCGGCTTCATTTGTCACAAATCCCTTTTTTCCTTGTATACGACATAGATTGATTCTAAAGCAAACTTTCTTACTGATAATTTAATTAAGATTAATGAATGATCACATGCTTGTGGTTACATCGCAGTTTAAAAGACGTCCGGCACCAAGGATAACAGAAACAATTAAAGTTATGCAACAGCTGCGTGATAATGCCCTTAAAACGCATAAAAAAATAAACAGTTGGCCTCGGGAATATTACAAAGATCTACGAAATTTGACAACGTCGGCAATCAAGCGAGAAAATGCGCTTACTTCGAACATACGACGCGGCGTATTGGTTTTGATGGTCCCTAATATTCCAAGGACATAGTAATTGCTGCTATTAATCAAATAATCGTTAAAGATTGTTATTAATTAGGAATTACGGCCAGAAAATGTATAATTGATGGAAATTAAGAAAATTGCTATTCAAGTCAAACGATCATGGAATACGTAACTTATATTATAAACATTTTGGTACATATTTAATATTCACCATATTGTTTGCATATTTATTTCCTGGTAGCTAAAACAGAATAGGTATAATGGCTACTAAATGAGTACCTATACACTGCGCGGCAAAACTATGGAATAAATTAATTAAATTTGATGCAATTTGTTTCTTGAAGAAATGCTCGGTCAGGTCAATTTTGTTTCTTAAAAATTAATATTTTGGCATCAATTTTAAGTTTGCCCCACTTCTGACTAATGACGTCATCGACAATTTTTTAAATGACAACTTCCGATTTTTTTTTATTTCAGTAGATCATTTAATTGTCTAACAACCAAACTGACAGAACTGAGCCCCTCCGATTTCGATGAAACTTGGTATATTGGTAGACCATCAAAAAGTAAAGCACAAGTATTTTTTTATCGGCTGATATTCACCTTAAAGGGGTGAAGGGTGCGTCTGAAGTTACCCCCTAAAATGCATTTTTCATCATAACTCCGGAACCGCGCAAGCTATCGGGATGAATGAAAAGCAAAATGTTCTACCTCAAAGGGGCTTTCAAATGGATCACAGATGAATGCCCTCCCCTCTTTAGTGGGGTAGGGGGAAAAAGGTTTCACACCTTCTCCACCGCCCTGGCTACAATTTTCGACCTGGGCAGGTCATAATTTTTTTTTCCTCGGTTAGATATAATAGAGGAAATATTTTTTATAAAGCCCGACCACGCACATACATATATTCCGTTATTATACCTTTCTGATTGGTCTTCCGTTTACTGTTTATGTGCATTTGGCATCTACTATGAACGATCTATTAGACAGTAATAAATTCCACACTTTAGATTATTTCTAACAACGAGAAGTGACTTTAAAAATCGCGAAAAAATGAAAATAGAGAATTTGTGATTACATACATTACGAAAATATATGAAAGTGCGTCATAATCCCGGTAAAATGTCGTGTGTTTTTTTTTTTATAAATGACTGATTTACTGCCTATATTTTGGCTTTGTTTTCAGAATATAATCAGATACACATATTGATATCCCTAAAATAACTTTGAAATTGTTTCAGAAGGAGTTGATATTAGTGCAAAAAAAATTACGTGTATATAAAGGTGAAACGGTCGAAAAAGAAGTGTCTAGATACATCAGCCATGGCTGGGTTCGCTTTAAATTCACTCAACATCTTAACAATATTAAATAACAAACACGTTTTTCATCTTATACAAAAGGATAATAGTAAACATTTTACTTTTTTTAATGAGGTTGTGAGTGAGAGTTAGTTAGGTTATGAACGAAAATATGTTTTATACGTAAATATTTTTTACATCATTCGCATTTGATTATAGCTGGTTCTCCACATTCGTCACAGTGGGACATTTGGGAATCCTGGAAAGAGAATTTTAATGGAATCGGGAATTCTGCAGGACGCTCCTCGAGGTATCCACTTTTATACCAGGCATATTTACGCATTTGTACGTATCGTGGTAAAGAAAACTCCTAACAAAGGCCACCGCTTCTGCAGCAACATTTGCAGCTCCACTAACTTGCATTCTTGTACGAAATTTGGTTATTTTGCGGGACACAATGTTATGTTTGTTTTTAAATCTCTGTATTCACCTGTCCGACGCAATAAAGTTGGTGATTTGCAACTTTTTTTGTGCTTCCGATGCCCATCTTCTCAAATCATAATCATGAATGATCGTTTGATGATCAAGACCAGCTTTAAACTGATTAAACACATATGTGGAGAGCTGAAACAGCTTTGGCGTCTCGTTCCGCCGGAAGATACTTGCTGTTCCCACCGCCGTAATTGTTGTAATGATGTAACTTCCTTGTAGCGATTCACTACCGTTTTTAACGAATATCGACTTTTTTTTCCACTTTTCCAATACTCCACGGCAGCACGTCTATGTCTATTGCATCTGAGAGCTCTTGTTCTTGGTCAATAACATCCATTTCCTCTTCGATGCTATAATTTACGTTCTTCTTCCATGTCCATAAGCTGCGTTCCAGGGTAATCTGGAGTCGAGCTCAAATCGTAGATTATTTCTTGTTGTACTTCAAAAGCAGGATCGTTAACGCTGCTCACAATTATATCGAAAAGTTTATCTGCCAACGTCTGTTCGGCACCATTAACTGGACTTGCTACAAAACTTTGCAGTGGGTAATGATTATTTATCAGAGTAGTTAATATTGTTATGATGTTAAGTGGATTTAAAGCGAACCCAGCCATGGCTGATGTATCTAGACACTGTTCCTTTTTCGACCGTTTTACCTTTATATACATACATACACGTAATTTTCTTGGCACTAATATCAACTCCTTCTGGAACAATTTCGAAGTTATTTTAGGGATATGAATACGTGTATCTGGAGATATTCTAAAAACAAAGCCAAAATATAGACAGTAAGTCAGCCATTTATAAAAAAATAGACGACATTTTACTGACATTATGACGCACTTTAATATATTTTCGTACTGTATTATACAATCACAGGTTCTCTAATAGTAGATGCCAAATGCACATAAATAGTAAACGGAAGACTAATCAGAAAGGTATAGTAACGGAATATATGTATGTGTGAGGTAGCGCTTTATAAAAAATATTTCCCCTATTATATGTAACCGAGGAAAGAAATACAAAAAGAGGTGACTTTTATTTTTAAATGTAGTTCGCAGAAAAAAATTATGATCTGTCTAGGGTGAAAATTGTAGCCAGGGTGGTGAAAATGTGTGAAATTTTTTTTCCCCTGCCCCACTAAGGAGGGGGGGGGGCATTCACGGTCCGTTTGAAAGCCCCTGTGTAGAACATTTTGGTTTCTAATTCATACCGATAGTTTGCGCGGTTCCGAGTTATGATGAAAAATGCGTTTTTGGAGGTAATTTCAGACGCATCCTTCACCCCTTAAGGTGAATATCAGCCGATAAAAAAAATAATGTCCAAGTTTCACCAAAATCGGGCGGTGGCAGTTCTGTCAGTTTGCTTGTAAGTGGTATCATTAAAACTTTAGTACCATAACATTTTCGAATAAGTCATTTAAAGTGTAGCAAACATAAATTTTATTAATAATAAAAAGCAAAGATAAATGCTGTTATTCAAGAAATGAGACGATTGTTTCCTTTAAATCAAATTGTTGAAATGCTATCCACCTGTTCATCAATTTTACTACAAAGAGCCTAGCAAAAAGTAAAGATAAGGTTTTACAGATAAAGTATCAATCCAAAATACATAATAGTGTTACCTTTTCATATCTGGTACGTGCTTTTTAATACATTTTGTTACACCTCTGGCTGTCCCTAGATAACGAAAGGTAAATAAATTATATGAGAAGGTATTGTATTTCTCATACCTGGTATTATCTACGTATGTATCCATTGAGTGTAAGTATACAGTATGCGCAGTTTTCATTACAAACGATACAAATTTGGTTTTCTAATCGAATACTCTGTATATTATTACGTTTTTAAATGCCTCTCATGTCAACCTACTTCAATATTCTCTATACCCATCTATCTTAGTTCTTGAGATAATTGAAATAATTCGAAGTATTTGCGAAATTCCGCTGTTTCTTTAACGGCCGATATCTTCAACGGGATACACGCTCAAACTTTATTCAATCGAGTATTTGTTGGAGCTTGCGGCAATACATAGAAAACGTTTTATATCAACTAGCGTCTGCAGGAGAGCCATCGAAATCATTGCCATGTTTGATTCATGCTATTTAATTTTATAATTGGAACCCTCAGCATATCTTTCCAAAATCTCAGATCATGTCAATTATATCAAAAATTAAGATAGGTAGGTTTAGGGAATCTTGATCAAAGTTCACATTAGTTGAAGAAAGGCATCCAAAAGCGTGATAATATACAGGTTGTTCCGTTTATAAAACCAAACTTGTGTCGTTTGCTGCGGAAATTGAACACCCTGTATACTTGAATACAATTTTGTGTTATGTAATGTAGCACCTATCTCCGAATATTTTTTATTTGAAATCCTTTCCCTCTACATTGCTTCCACCCACGTACTAGGTGGATACGCTATATATCATTAGGCTATAAAATTAATCTCCTATTTTTTACCATCGATTTTCTTGCATGTCGTGGCTTTGAGCAGCGAAACTACTGCATCAAAATGGTTTAATTTTCGCAGTCAAAGTAACATTTCCTCTGATTTCAGCTAATTTGGCGTCATCCCTTTTAAAGTCCCGAATTGTAATAATCAAATCAACAGTTTTGCACCTAAACACAATCTTTCAATATCGCTTAGGGGATTAAAACACTTTTACGAGTTTTGAGGGAATCAACGAGAACAGTCTGACAAGGAAAGTCACTTTGTAATGAAAATATTGTGTATTTATCTTCTTTTATGCTTATAACTAAAGCATGACAAACGGTTGCACCCGCAAAGGCGCTGTGAAAGCAGCTGTGTTTACTATGTAAATACAAGGAATCGAGTGGACGTTCGGTTATTATCGGTTGATCGGTGTGCGTGTACTATTTATAATGTTCGAAAAATTAGTGGAACCGTCCGGGGCGTACCGCGGAAAGATTGTTACTTTTTATTGACGTATCGATGACCACGGCGGTAATGTGCGACTGCCATGGTACGCCGCGTAGTACTGCAACATAAGCAATGCTTCCATTGTCGATTTCGTCAGACCTCGACGACAGTTTGAAAACGTTCTCATATACTTTGCAAATGATCGTTCAGCATCTAATGAAGTAAGATTTGCGAAATTCAAATACTCCTGTATCTCTTCTGTGCAGTCTTGAATTCTAGATACAGATCGAATTTTTTCTAAATCCGGATTTACGAATTTTTGGCGCGACGTCTAATCTTATAGGATTCGTCAAGCTTTCTAGAGCGGCTGCTAAATTGTTGATGTTATTAAACGAGTCTTGTATAGATAAGTGAGTATTTTCTAACTGCGAAATAGTTTGTGTCACTACAGAATAGTTTATGGAAATGTCATCTATTACCCTTTGAACGTTCAAATCGGAAAAAAGTTGCTGACTCCCGCGAGAATTAGAAGAATTAAGTTTGAAAATTACATATTTTACTTGGGAATAATATTTGCGATAGTAAGATACTGCCTCGATCCATGTTACCCATCGCGTCAATACAGGCTGAGGTGGTAGCGGAATTTGCGGATACAATTGCTTGAATACACGGATACGTTTGGGAGATTTCACAAACACTTTTTTGGTAGATGATATTAAACATTCACCCTAGGATACTTGCATCGAATTGCTTCTGCTACGAGATGACATGCGTGTATGAGGCATGTTATGTGAAGAAGAGTCGGAAAGCATACTTTTAACATCCTACCTGCTTTCAGCATTGTTGCGGCTCCGTCAGAAACTAACATGGTGATTTGGGTTCCTGCGATATAAAATTCTCTTAACATATTTTTTTTATTATGTTTACAACGGTTGCGGCATCAGTTCTTTCAATCCTTTTACTAGCTAACAACAAAGAAGCTGCTGGACCATTACGTTTTAAAGGACGCGCCACAATATGAATCACGCTGTGTTTCTGAGCATCAGTAGTTTCGTCCACGGTGTGCCAGATTTTTTGATTTCTCAACTCGTCTTTTAACAGTCTTTTACTGTACTTTGCACATGTAAATTGTACCGTAATTGTCTTTTTGTTGGTAGCTTCTATGATGGAACATATTTATCCCAAAAAAGACGAAAGTTTTCATTATCTACTAGGTGTTGTGGGGTGTTGCACTTGCTCAACATGAAAATAAAGTCATACAAAAATTGCCAGTACGGTATATTGTTTTTTAAATTCAACACATGACGTTTACTTTTAATATGACTTTTACATCCAAATGTTGTGCGATCTAGCAACCCTATACCGCAAAATTTACAACGAATGTGCGAACCTGTAAATTCCAAACCAGGGAAGCGCCAAATATATTTCTTCACATGCGATGCAAGAGGTACACCAGGCTTACGTGCTATGTTTTCGAAAACACACAATGAGAATCCGATAAATAGCCGAACGACCCAACTCCTCAATGTCTACCGCATTACTGAACTCTGCATCCACGTTCGTACATACACTCCCTCATACAGGCGCCTCTGCGGGTGTAACCGTTTGTCACGCTTTACTTACGAGGGATTATATTGGTTTCTAATAACCTTTTGGGCCTCTTAACGCGTTTCACTGTAACCGCATCTAACCTTAAAGATGCTCTTAACATATTTTTACCTTCTGCTGTATTGCAAAATGCAAAACGATTCGTTTTGTTATTCCACCAGGGTTTCTTACACGTTTTCGGACAACTGGTTTTCTTTCAATCAAACCTTGTAGGTCGATATCTTGCTCATCCTTTGTTTCGAGTTGGTACAATTTATTAAAAATTATTAATTTTATGCCATCGGTAAATTTGTTAAAACACTTCATAGGACACCTACAATAATTTACTAAAGCTAAAGCAACAGGACTTTTGGTTAAATTGTTATGAACTGACCTGCAAGGTTGTCCAATGCTTTTGGCATTGACAACAACGCCTTTGAGATTTTTGTGTTCTGTTCCTTTTACTTTTGCGTTTTTTATCACATTTGTTTTATAGGTGGCATCGTTTCATATTACTTTACAACGGTTTGCTGGTGGTTCCTCTTCAATAATTTCAATCTTTAACTTTGTATCACTTCCATTTCCATCCATAGTAGCCAGGCAATAATCTTATTGCTCTTAACACCTCTAGCTGCTTAGTATTTATTAATTTATTAAATAGGTGTCAAAAATGCTTTGTTGGGTAGGCAAACTACTGCAAATCAAGGCACAAACAAACTATTAAAAGTAGATGTTACATTGACATGTGAAGTTTTGTTTCTGTGTTGTGTTGTCATGCGCCAAATATCTTATTTGTAAAAGGAACTAACAAGGGAAGATCCCGAACCCGGAAATTCAAAAAAAATTGAAACTTTGGGAATATATAGAACATATATAGGTGTGCAATACGCAATTTTTTTTGTGCGGACATTCACTTTTAAGGGGTGAAACACCCCATCGAAAATTAACAGATTTTCAATTTTTTCCATACAACTCCAGTAAAAAGAAAGATAGAAGATAGGTGTAAATGCAATAGTTGCAGCATACATCAAGCTCTTTCAAAATATGTGACATATATACAGGGTGTTCCATTAAGCCCTGCGCTTACACTGCTGGTGTTTTTGTAACAATACAAAGAAAAGTTTAAGATATAATCTGTGTGACTTTTAATTCTATTTAAAACTGTATAGGTGTTACAATATACAGGGTGTTCCTAAAGTAAATATCACCATATCCTTGGTTATATCTAACAGAACTTCATGTACTATGTTATTATATATATATTATTGAATACTTATTGCAAGGAATGATCTCAATCCCACAAATTTAAAATATGAAATTTGAGAATATGTAAACCACATGCAAAGTTAATGAAATTTACTGTATATCTCTGCGGTATTATATTGATTAGATAACACATTGTTTTGTTTGATAATAACAGTAAGAGTATTGATTTCGGAAATATGTAGAAGACATATGTAATATTCAATTCTTTAATTTGATTTAATCACTCGCTGTTGTAAGAGGAAAAGGTTAGTATTTTAGACCAAAGTTATATCTTATAATTAATCGATTTTATTAAGCGATAACAAATATATCATATTTGTAACATTTTAAGCAATACAAATATTGATAAGTACATCAAAATAATTTATATGTGATTAGCTGATTAGTCATAAAGTATAGGATATATACGAAATGTTTATAGATAACACTTTACATCTTTTGGTCATGTCTATTATGTAGTGAAATACTGGCTACTGAATAATTATTCTGTATGGTGATGAAATTCTTCAAAGAATTGTCTAAAACATAGGACTTCGTTGCACCACGCACATCGTATGATGGCCTGACTACCGCATATGGAACACCTAGCAGGATGTATAAAATCCTGTTGTCTAAAAGCAAAAACTACCGGATTTTCAAACTTATTTGGTTTTTGATCAATGTATCCGCTTTTATACCAAGCATAAGCAAATACATCGTGATACTTTGGTGCCGAAAGTTGGTTGTGAATAAGGGACTGTAGTTTGATAACATTATTGCGTTCATGCAACACAATATCATAACCAAACAGTAGCACAAGATCATATACATCTAGTGGTTGTATCACTGCCGTAGTTTTTTTCGGTATCGTCAATATTTCAACATGTTTGCTTGATAGTATACTCTTTTGCAATGTAGCAGGACAATGACCAGTCTAAGAGTCCAAGAATAACACGCTCTGAGCTCCCACATTTGGCACATACACACGGGTGAGCCATTCATTAAACAGTTCTTTTGTTAATTTTCCCGACGTTGAAGCCCTAACATAAACATTCCACGGTTGAAACAAAGACTGTGTTACACGCGGACCGAAGCTACCACTTTGTTCTTTCATGACAATAAATAGAGGGGAAAGAAGTTTTCCAGAAGCTGATATTGTGGGAAGTATGGTATAACTATGTGTTGTTGCGGATATTGACTGCACAACTGCTGTAACACTTTTTGAACCCTGCACAGCTAACGTGCGACCAGAATGAAGCTCTAGATTAAAGCCACTTTTATCGGCAATGAATGTATTATCTTCTCCGACTTGTTTTATGAGATCTTTTGCATGGCTAACAAATGTTGAAGCGATTTCATTTAGCTTTTCGGAATCTGTACCATATGATCGCGTAATAAATTTATTTATTTTTCTTGAAACTATTCTATATGCTTTCTTAAAATTCCAGACCCAATGCCGGGATGCTTTAAAGTTTTCTAAATGTATTCCTTGATTAGCTTGCAAAGCCCATCTTTGAATGTCCAAATCATGAATAATATCACCCTTATCAATACTCTCCACAAAGTTATTATAAACGGATTCCGAAATTTGTAGCAATTTTTCCCGTCGTATGCCTCCCGGTTTACTGTTTCTTCCCATCTAGAACAAATAAAAGAAAATTAAGACAAATCGTAGTTATATTAAATGGAGTTCACTGTTTACCTGTACAATTGTTGGAGAGTTGAAACTTTTCGAAATTTATTTTGGACGGTTGCTAACGTAAGTCGCTTCGTTTTCCCACTTTTCCAATATTCCACAGCCTTGGTTTTATATTCTAAAGTGACAATACCGCCTTCTTCTGGAACACATTGTTCATCTTCAGCTTCCATCGCTTCTAGAACTTCTTCGCGTGTAGGTGCGTATTCATCATCTACGAAGTCTACGGAATGTGGTCTAACTGGATTCAAAAATTCCAGTGTTGTGTCAGTTTCCAGCGAAAATGAAGTATCTTTTTGAACGTCAAGAAGCATATCCTTTATTATGTCGTGTAGTTCTACTTCGTGGTTATTCACCATTGCATCTGTTGCTGTCGATTCTATGATGTAGGATGAACAAGATCGTAGTGTTTTTAATGCTGACTAGTATTTAAGTAATAAAAAAAACATTAAGCTTCTACGCAAAAACTGGAATTTGAGTAGTTTTTTAACATCTCGTATATTTTAGATTAAATTTGTGATATAACACTTTACAGTGTTAAAACAAATAATAAGAAATATGGTGTAGTTTAGTTTATGTGAAAGATACGCGTTGTGTTAACTGTTTCTAATAATTCATTGCAACCCTCTTCTTCTAAAAACTAATTCCTTGACGTTAAAGTTATTAATAGCAGGGCAGTAAAAATAAAGAAATAACGAGAATTTCTGCTATTAAAAATACTTTGAGATCTTAATTGGCATTCTATAGAATCTATATTTGCTCGCGGCGCAGCATACCTTTTATTACAATTTCATATAATCTATGTTTCATGCGAGTTTTGTTTTCAAAGAAAATAACGTATCCTAATTATTATTTATTACATCCATTACTGCAGTGCTGTGTACTAATGTCCATAAAAAGCAGTCTAGATTACTACACGCATAACCAAGCGTATCATCATTGGCAAGACTTCTTTCTTGCACACGTTATTATGTGATAAGAATAAACGGCATTTGCTACATGTGAAACCTGTCCATAAAGTCGGTAGCCATCAATCGTGAAAATATAAACGATAATCACAGTTACAACACCAATCAGGAGATTCAAGTTTAATTGAATTTTGAAAGCGTAACAGATTTAATTATGTTATTGGGTATAACGTAAACACTAATACTTAATTTATGTGAACCGCTACCTAGCGAAACGTTTCATTTCTGTGTTCGGTGCCAGTATTACAGTACTAAAATGCTATTATCATAATGTTCTGGATACATATAACAGCTGGTCCTTATTTTTATCGTGGATGATGGAGGGTGAATTTAAGTAATGTGTGACTCAAATGAAAGTGTTGCAGAACATAATATGTTGCATATATTACGAAAAGAATATTGTAAATTTACACCAGAGATCATGGCCAACTTTGAAACCCACCATCTTTGATGTAACTTCATTTTTATGTAATCTCAGTGTTAATGTTAACTTTGTATTTAAGAATCTACATTTATAAATCCTTATGCAAACTAGTTCACAATTTTCTCGTATAATTTCGTGTTTTTGAGAACAGAAAAAAAGCATTATTTTTCAAACATTAACCCCACGTCGCGGATATTTGCAATATTATATTTGATATTTATGAGGGATGAGATAGGAGTTATTCTTTACGTGTTTAGTCAATGAAGTTGTTTCAAATGTGGAAAATTTCGGACTGAAAGAATATAGGGCGAAGATGAGCTATGATTACGTTTCCCCGGGAATATTTTCTGAAAATCTATTTACCGACTAAATTCCCCGACATAGAGATACGGGATCAAAAAAGGGAACTTGGCGTCACCGTTATGTGAATGTACTTGGTTGAGCAACTCTGGTCATAGCGCTAAATATACTGTGTGTATTTATGTATATTTACGAGATGCCTCATTAAATCATAGTTAACCGTATTTGGAAAACTATGAAATGGAGAAAGCTGAAGATTTGATGAATAGACCATCTTATCAGTGGACTCAACTTATTCAAAATAATTTAACATGTGTGTCATTCCTGGTTATACCAGAAGCAAATACTTTTTTATTTTAAATGGAATATGTTCAACAAGAGAGCAACCGTCGTTATTTGGGAGCCATCGCAACGCTATCTGTCTCAATTCGTTTTGATCCTTGTTTCGTGCTCTTTTGCGCAATATATGTTGTTATATTCAACGTTGTATCTACGACAACAACAACTTCGCTCAGTTGTCACCTCAGAACGACTAAATGTCAGGCTGGCCACTCGTTGGTAACTAAAAATCCCTCTTGCGGGGAAAATTGGAAATTTCTTCGTTACTATCCTCCCTCAGCCAACTGGCCTTTGAGCGAGGACATTATATTTAAAATATAAGTCCAGATAACGACGAGTGTGGGGTAGCATGAACAAATCTACTCGTCAGTTAATTTTTCTATACACTTATTTCGTGTAGAAATCGTCTGGAATAAGCAACAGCATAAATTGAAAGGTACAACAAATAATATTTCATCAATTAAATCTTTATCTGAAAGGTTTCTGTAAATTAGCAGTGGATTTTCACGTTTAAAGCTTGTTGGTGACATTTTGGATCACAGAATACGACCTCCTGGTTAAGTCACTGCATTCGTTCTCGTATGCTGTTTACAGAAATAATATTATTTGATCGAAAGTCATCGTAAAAGTTTCTATTTGGGTTAAATTATCAAAATTAGCTGTGAAATAAAACAATCGCGATTTAAAATAAAAGAAAGATGAACGACGCCGTAATTTTTCATCAATCTTTATTCGGCCTTGGTTGAATCAAAGTGTGTCTTAACTCCAATCTCCATATAAAGTGCACGATTGTGAAATCAAAGTCTTTATTGAAGAGAAAAAGGTCAAATTTCCAAAACAGGCAGTTTCTTGTGGTGGTTATATAAACAGGGAGTTTATATACATTGGCATCGTTCAAAAGTTCAAGGTTAGTTACTTTTAGAATCTTAAAATTCGTTAATTTCATTTTACTGAGTTGGAAATTCATTCTAAAATTGCCGTAAGGGTATCCAGGGATACCCCCGAACCTACAAGAATTGTCAATCTAATTTAAAATTAGAAAATTTAACAATTTTCCCAAAAAAAATTCCGAGAAAGAGATATCAATGTATATATAGTTTGCTAGCAGATTTTTCTTCTTCGTAATCATATGCCATTTTACCGTAGGCTGTATGATGGTTTGAGTTGAGTTCATTTCTTTCTTCTTTGGCGTTTCTCTCTCCGCAACCTTCTGTTCTCTGTGCGTTCCTTTATTTCTTTCCATTGTGTTCCTTTTTTCTCGGCTTCTTCCTTTATTCCCTCCTCCCATGTTTCATAGGTCTTCTTCTCGGCGTTTTTCCTGGTATCTTTGTTTGATATACTCTTCTGCTACTCTTCCAGTGGGCATTCGGCATACATATCCAAACTATCTAAGTTGATTTTCCGCTATTTTGTCGTTGACGGAATCGATTTTTAGTTGATGCCTGGATGTTTCATTTCGTATTTTGTCTCTTCTTGTTTTGCCTTTAATCTTCCTTAGGTATTTCATCTCCACTGCATTTATTCTTGATCTATGCGTCTTTGTTAATGTCCATGGTTCGCTGCTGTATGATGCCACTGGACTGATTATTTTCTTTACTACCTCGGTTTTTATATTTTCATCAATTTCCCTTTTGTCTAAGAATGTCGTTTTCATTGTGTTGAATATTTTTCCTGCTTTTTTATTATCTCGTTTATTTCCTTATCCAATTTTCCATTTTTCTCAATAATCGTCCTCAAGTATTTATAATACTCAACCTGCTCTATCGTTTGTCCATTTAATTTAATATTATGTGTTTTGTTTTGTTTTGATATTATCATACCTATTGTATTTTTGTTTATTTTCATTTAGATTTTTTCTAATTCGTTTTTAAGGATATTTAGGTTATGTTGTAGGTGCACTTCTGATTCTGCCAGTCGGCAAACAACAGTTCTGTAATTTTGGTTCCTTCCATCTGTCAGTATGCCAAATCTAATTTCCTCATAATTTTCTTTGCTTCCTTTATTGTCTCGTCGATTACTGCTGCAAATAGTAAAGGACTCAACGCACATCCCTGCCTTACGCCTGTTTCTGTAGTAAATGTTTCAGATACTTCATTGTTGGTTCTAATACAGTTTTTATTATCTTTGTACATTGCCTTGACTACTTTGATTGTTTCCATGTCGACACCTTTTTTTCCAAAGTTTTCCAAATATCTTCTCCTTTCACCTTATCAAACGTTTTTTCTAAATCAATGAAGCATATGTGTATGTGTTTGTTTTTGCTCAGTGCTTTTTTATTCCTTTGTCAGATTATAAATATAAGATCTTGCGTGCTTCTGTCTTTTCTAAAGCCGTTTTGTGTTTCCTCTATTATATTTTCTATGGTTGCTTTTATTCTATTCTATTCTTTTTAATGTTTTTCCTGTAGTGCTTAGTAAGGTAATACCTCTATAATTTTATATAATTCTCGTTTTTCAATCATTAGGTATCTCTTTAGTTATTATTGCTAGCTTAAAAATCTCTGATAGTTCCTCGATTCCCTCACTTCCTAGGAATTTGATCATTTCTAGCGTGATCTCATCCTCACTTGAGGGTTTCCCTAACTTTAGTTTCCCTATTGCTTCTAATACTCCTTCAGTAATTTGCTCTATTTTCTATCTGTTTATATCTCTTCTTTCATCGTTCTCTTCTTCTGTTTCACCATCTGCTTTGTGTAATTCTTTGAAGTGTTGTTTCCAAATTTCTATTATTTTATCTTCTTCCGTTATTGTTTTTCCATCTTTTTCCTTTATATTCTGCATTGTAAATTCTTTCTTCGTTCTTCCGCTGGCAAATTATGTTGTTAATACTAGTGAATTCGTCATATTCACAAAGAGTATAAAATTCTTGAAGCGATACGAGGCGGTATTTTTAGCAAACCTTGCAAAAGGACCGAAACTGAGATATAAAGCGGCTGCAAAATGTATGCGGAAGTCAGGGGCACTCGTTAAGATGCCGGAAACGGGACTAACCCACGTATCAACAACGAAGGAGCATAAAACGATCTTGCGTCTTTGTTAAGACCAGCGAGGCCTTCGCTGCGCTATGCCCAAATCAACTTTGAGGAAATCTTTGTTGTCAGAAAAGCACGTGAAAAATCGATTGGCGTGGGTAAAGGAAAATTTGGATCGAGGTTGAGACAATTATCTTCACGGACGAATCTTCTTTCTGGACATGGTCTTCCTTATCAAAAGCGTGGTCAACGAAGAGTAATAGGAATCTTCGGCGCATAGTACAGCACCCTATAAAATTGCTTGTTTGGGAATGCTTTTGTAAACGCGGTTTTGGTTACCTCGTTCTGTTTACGGGCAATTTAAACGCCGAGAAAATGCGCACCATCTACCAGAAATACTTGCGGAAACAATAAAATAATAGGATGAAATGGACGGCAATGTCTCCAGAAGCTAATCCGATTGCAAATGTGTGGTCGCACGTGAAAATGAAGCTCAAAGGAAAGCCAGTGTATACGGTGAAGCAGCTGTCATTTCAAATAAAAAAATTAGGACAATTTTTGCCAAAGGAATATGCAGAAAATCTCGTCGAAAGCGTGGGAACAAGGTGTTAAGCTATACTCAGTAGTGGCGGTGATTGGACGAGACATTAAATAATTGCGCAACAGCTAATATATACTTTAATAAAAAAAATTGATCTAACCTTTTTCCAGATTATGACGGTTTTTTCCTTGTTAAACAGGTTGTACTATTGCATGTTTGAATTTTCTATAAGATGTTAAACTTAAGTAGGGACTCCTATGTTAATACGAAACTTTTTTGAGTTACGTATTTGGGGGTTTGAAAAAAAAATGCTCTGGCACATACGTTTCCATATCCTTTAGTCGCAATGCTGAGCGATCTAACGTGTTTTAAAATCTATTAAGCTTGTCAGAATAGCCTTTAGTGTGTAACCAGTGTGTGTAATGTGTTCTATGGCTTTGTTACTACGATCACCTCACCCTAAAGCGTCAATCACAGTGAAATTATTTCCTATAGGAATGATAAGTCGAGATTGTACCAGACTCACCAGAAAAGGCTGCTACTTAATCCTGGCAGGTCTCGAACGTATGATTGTCAACACATCACACCCGGGTCTTTTACCATTGGACTATCGAGCCGTTCTATTATTATTGCTGCTGAAGCTACAACGTATTATACAACATTCTGTACATTAAAGTTAGTTTACAATCATAAGTGCGTATTTAGAAAGCGTAAATAATAGTGCTATATAGAAGAATTATTTCAATGTACTGAAATGTTTTATCACAGGGATTTCGTTTCTAATTTCTATATCGAACACGTTAAATTGGGACCGCATCCAAAAAACTAGCTAACTCCAAGAAAGCTAAACCAGGATTGATGAATTTATCCCTTTTCCCCTTTATTTTAATCACGACGACGATTGTTACTTTCCACAGCAAATTTTGATGATTTCTACAAAAATATAATCTAATGACGAATAAAGTTATTTTTAGACGTAGCATGAGAGAATGAATGTAGCGACGCTACTAGATGACTTAAACTAGACGACTCTACGCTTTCAAATATAACTGACAACATGAATATGACAAATTAATTGACGATTTACTTAGTAACTTTACGATAGATAGTTAATTTACGAAACCTCGCTAGAAATACCTTTGAATTTACCCTGTTGTTCGTTGTAGGAGAATTTTACATTAATTTTGAAGAGTTACGAAAATAGGAAGATGAACGAAAGACCGTTTCTCCACGTTTGTCGTTATCTGGACCTATGAGTTATTTAATGTCCACACTCCAAGGCCAGTCGGCCTGGGGGGAAATTGTGGCTTCCGAAAAATAGCTTTTATCCGCCAGAGGGAATTTCATTACTATCGGGTGGCTATCCTGAATACCCTATACGTTCTAGACTAACAGCTGATATTTTCGAAGTAAATATTTAATATAACAGTACCTTAGACATTGCTAAACTTGTCTTTTGTCGTTAACTACTTATATTAATAGTAACACAGCCACTCTCGATGCATAATCAGTATATATATTTACCAAAGAATCCTAATTAACAATTATCAATAGTAGGTTATCATCAAAGTCTAGAATTTAACAGCGTATGTAAGTTGTATAGACACTTTTATTGACCGGCTTGCTTCGCGTAGAAGAATTCAGCAGAGAAAATATGGATAATCGTGCACCATTGTCATCTTTATTGTTTCCACGTTGAAATAAAACGATATCTGGTATTTCTTACCTACAATTGAGCCTCAAAGAAGAAATTACTAGCATACAAGGAGAGAGTTAGTTCTTCGCAATTATTTACTACCACCCCTGCTATTTATTTTATGTTATTATTATCTCTCGGAATTTTTATCTTCGTTTGCGCCGGTAATGCGGTGTGGAACACGCCGCGTGCATATTTTACAATATTTATTTTATAGTTTTAACCTGTAATGGTGTTAAATCATTTCTTTTGTAGTGGTCGCCGTTCTAAGTTTATTATCCTATCGAACAATGTACAACATCGGAATAGAAAAGTAATTTATCTTGTTTAGGAGAGATCAACGATCCTGCACAAGCTTGTACGTAAACGTTTAACTCTCTACAGGACGCTGTTATAGAGATTGAACGAGGGTATTACTTGCGGGGTATCGTTATGCAATAAATATTAGTTTAATTTTGTGTTAGTATTTCTATCCTTATTGCAATATTCACCCAGACTTTACTTCAGGAATTAGTCCATAATCTGTATTGGATAATTATGTATGTTAGTTGTTTGTAGCAAAACTATGTTTTAATTGAACTTGTGTAATTAGTGTGTAATTATGCAATTTTTACAAGAAAACTATTTTGTAATCGGCTGTACAATGTTTGGAAAGTTTTTGGGCTATTAACAAATATATCAGTGAATTTGTTTTGGGTCTCTCCATTTGTATGATGGCAGAGATTTTGCTTCGTGCTGGTATTACTGCTTATTCACCTATCTCTCTATCCAGATATTCCATACTATTTCAAATAATTTACATTTTTCTGGATTAAATTTTAGATTCTTTAGACCTTCTAGCACCAAACTGCTGGATAATTATCCAAACTAAATGACCTTGCAAAAATTTAGATTCCATTTTTTAATAAGTACTCGTTAAAATACAATGCCAAGTTTAGTCCAATAAAGTATTTGTGTCCACTCTAAGAATCAACTTGACCTTCTGATAAAGGAAGTAGATATTTGTCCTTTACGGTTATTGCACTTAATTTACCGTAGAGGCTACACCGTATACAAGGGTAGTTTAAAAAGGTTTAAGCCCCAACATGAAGATGACGTTACTCGTCTAAAATATTCTGGTAATATAATTGTGCATGCGTTGAAAGATAGTTTTAAAAATTTCAACCATATTAGACGCTCAGCCGTCGTTTAAAAGTCGTTTGTGTCAGTCGATGTTAGTGTTTCTGAAAAATGGAAGAAATTGAATATCGAGCCGACATTAAATTCTTGAATTTGAAACGCAATACGCTTACGCAAATTAAAGTCAAGATGGACGCTGTTTACGGAGACTTTGCGTCACCATTTGGTGCAGTCTCATTTTGGGCAGCTGAATTTAAACATGGTCGTACCAGCTTGGTTGGTGAATGTTCGAGACGGCTAAAAAGTTCACCAAATGGTACTAGAAGATCGTCGAATTAAGGTTAGAAAGAAAGCAGAAACTGTGGCCATCTTAAAGGAACATGTTTGTCATATATTGATTAGCGATTTGGGCATGAAAAAGCTAACCGCGTGTTGGGTGCTGCGCTTGGTCACTCAGGCCCAAAAACGCCTCCGAATGAACATTTTCAAAGCCCTGTTGAAGTATAAGCAAAATAAGTCGGAGTTTTGCCGTTGATTAAACTGTAGATGATGCTTGGATACATCAATACACTCCTGAAACCAAGGCACAGTCGAAACAGTGGACTTCGAAGTGTGAATTGGTTTCGAAAATGGCGATAACATCGCCCGGAAAGATCATGGCGACTGTTTTTTGGGATAGTTATGGAGTTGTGTTAATCGACTATCTTGAAAAGGGAAAAATAATAACGGGGGCATACTACGCATCATTACTTAACAAGCTGAAGGCAGAAATTGCGAAAAAATGGCCGCGTTTGAAGAAAACGAAAGTTTTGTTCCACTAAGACAACCGCTCACACTATAGTGATTGTCACGGCAAAAATTCACGAATTGGTGTTCGAGATGACAGACCACCTACCCTATTCGCCAGATCTGGCCCCTATCAATTTTTTTCTGTTTCCTAGGCTCAAAGGAGGACAGAAATTTTCATTGAACGAGGAGGCCATTACATTCGTAAAAGCCTATTTTGCAGAACAAGATACCTAACTACTATTTAGACGGAGCAAAGAGATGGGAGGATCGCTGGGAAAAGTGTATAGAATTACAAGGAGACTATGTTGAGAAATAAAATTGAATTCGCAAGAAAATACTTGCTTCTGTGTTAGACTGGAAACTTTTCAGACTACCCTCGTAGGTATAGTCAATTTGCCTATGGTGAATTACATGCGCGTGTATTGTTGTTCTCTAATACTTCTTTTATTGCTTTTACTAATATTCTATTTTCAAAAATAGACGTTTGGCATGGTCATAAGTTCCTCGGTAATACATACTACAGGAATGAAGGAGGCCTGACTCGTTCCTAATTTTGTTAATTCAATTGTAAACTGGCTGCTCTATGACCAGAGACGAGTCAGTTAGGACCGAGGCGTGACGGAGAGCTTAAACAACGTCAGCGCTAGGGGGGTAGAGAGGTAGTATCACATATGCATTCTATCCTTATATAAGATAACGATAGAATGATGTACGTGACCTAGCAATGCATGTGTGATGCCACCTCCTTACCCCTACTAATGCTGACGAATTCCGTTTTCGCACTCAGTCACGCCGCGAACCTAACTGGCTTTCGTCTCTGTTTATGACATCGACAGAAACGTCACGATACTGTTACTATTGCTTATTTCTGCAGTAAAGCAATCCTCGATTGTTTCAGGGGGCCATATTTTGTAATCTATATATGATTAATGAATTGCATCTTTTATCATGACATTCGTAAGATCAAAGTAAGACAATCTGGAGACATTTTGCAAACTTTCTTGGCTAAGATATTTGTATTGTGCCTAGGCGTTACTAGAAAATCAACAAATCGTGTGCAACGTGCTGATACATGGAAGTCCACGTAAGCCATGAAGATGAGTCTTCTTAGATAGTAAGTCAAAAAAAAATGTTGCGACCACCTTTTTTTGAATTAAAATTATATTTTTGCAGCAATTTCACAAAATCTAAACCACGATCGAGGTAAGTCCTTATGGCCGAGATGTCATGGAAAGCACGACAAGCTTTTATTAGGAAACCCAATGATTTAGAAGGAGATCGACATGTGGCAGTTATACCACCGGAGAAACTTAGTTTTGAAATAAACGGTAGTCCAAAATCCTTTTCTTCTTCTGATCATGTAACAAACTTTGATCGAGTAGTGTAGCTGAAAATGATTGGGTTGGAGCGTTTGTTATAAGACCACAAAACATTTGCTAGTATGTAAGGATATACCATTCAAAACACATCAATTATTGAGTTGCTTACGGCACAAACGATACAGATGGGTTGCATGTGACACAATAGCGTGTTCCTTGTACGCTCGCGTACGTGACTATCGCCGGTACGAATTATATGGACCAATATCATTTCCAGCTCATGCGGAGCGAGCACATAGAGCAAATTCGATGAACACGAGAGGGTTGCCAACGGCACAAACGGCGCAGATGAGTTGCATGTGACACAAAAGCGTGTTCCCCACACGCCGACGCACGTGGCTGTCGCCGGTATGCATTAGATGGATTAATGTTATTCCCAGCTCACGCGGAGCACATAGAGCAAATTCGGTGAACTCGAGAGTATTGCTAACTGCACAAACGATACAGATGGATGGCATGTGACACAAAAGCGTGTTCCCTGCACGGACACGCACGTGGCTGTCGGCGATATGCATCAGATGGATCAACGTTGTTCCCAGCTTACATGGAGCACATAGGGCAAACTCGGCGCACTCGAGAGGGTAGTCAACGGCACAAACGGAACAGAGGGGTTGCATGCGTTACCAAAGCGTGATCCCTGCACGCTCACGCGCGTAGCTATCGCCGGTATGCATTAGATGCACCAATGTTACTCCCAGCCCTCGCTATTGGCAAGTGTGAGGTGAGTCAGCAAAGTAACGCAATCTGTTGGCGTACTAATAAGATTGTAAATTTTTAGGTCGTTTGCATATGCTAAGGGCTTCCATTGCAATTTATCAAGCAAGTAATTAGAAAAGGAAATAATAACAGTTCAAGGTAAAAACGCTGTGGTACCTCGCATGACATCTTAAAGCGAGTAAAAACTATTCCATTGAAAGGTTATTACCGAAATACATATTTTCGTGTATAAATCCAATAATGCACAAATATATAGGTGTGTACTATCACAAAATTACATCGAAGATAGCCGTGTTAGCGCTTCAACTTCAAAGTCTATCTGACCTCTTCCTCGGTGTTTCGAGCCGCTTTTATAGCCTTAGGTTCCCCTCTCCCTGTCGCGGGCAATTTGCTAGTAAATATGTCTCCCTTCAATGATAATCTCGGTAAAACGGCCAAATAACGTCTCGTCTCCATTTTCTTCACATCCTAAATCTTTATTTTTAATGCGCTATTTTCCTACAAACATGCACAGAATAAGTTCAATTGTATTTCTGTCGTAATCTCACAAATTAAATTTTACTCGTTTAGAAGTCATCAAGTTCGTTAGTGAAAGGCTACATTCAAGGGTTGCTTGTAACGTCAAATGTTATCAGATCATAGAGTCGTTGAAACAGTTCACTAAAACCCTTACCACAACACTTAATTCGTACTGGACGCACGTTTCGATAGCCAAGCTATCATTATCAGCAGCAAGTCTTGCTGCCGATGATGATAGTCAAAACAGCTGACATGTGTTTGAAAGTTTATACTTCGGTAAAACAGTGTCGGTGCTCAAGAACTTGAGCGTTCACAAACGTTACGTGATTTGTGTATCAACCGGATAGCTTCTAACGGAGACCAAGGTATGTTCTAATGATTAAAATGAGTAGATAATAGGTACAGTTTCCTTATTACACATTCAAAACAAAATGGATTTCTATTAACTACATAAGAAAGTGAAATAAATCCCAAGAGTATCATAACATAACATTCAATGTGAGTTAACTTGTTTCATATTTACATTAATGATACAGAGTTGATATTAATGGATGGTGAGATGATGTAAAATGTACGTGATTTTTACTGGTTTGAACGACTAAGTGACTCTATCGATTTCGCGGTATCAAAAATCCTCTCAATAAAATAAACTAAGTTTCGCGATATATCGTATTTCACGGACCCAGAAAATAAAACGGTTTCGCGGCGGTAACAGTTGATGACTGTATTTACGGGGGTGCCGGAATTATCTGGTAACGCCGACTCCTTCCGGGATATTTTCGGACTTAGAAAAATAGACCGCGGTTATCGACACAAGTTCGAATACCAAAAGGAATATTTCCCCTGATTCGACTTAACCGTGGTCTGCGTAAAGCCGGCCACAACCTCGTAGAGCCGAAACTGCTGTAGCTTAAGATCACTGGTCTGCAACCCTCAGCATACCTCAGTTTCTCGGAGTCACGGTAACAGCGACTGTGGACTCACGATAAGCGACTGATTTGGAAAGCAAATTCGTAGCCTTTATATATCGTTTGAGAACATTACGTCACACGTTTTTGTTCTATGACGTTCGTTGGGATTGTACGTGATGCGTACAAGCAAAACACTCCTTACCATACATCATCTCACAATTCCAATCGACTCTAATGAAAAATATATACGGGTTTGCAAAAGTAGTATACAAGGTTTTCTCAAGAAATGAATTTACACAACTAACTGACGAAACTAGTTTGTTCTGAATAAAATAGTAAAATAATTTAAACTACAGGAAAGTTGATTATAATAATTTTAACGCTCTTTTCCTTAATCTAGAGACCTTTAAATTGGTGCGGACGTTTAATGGTTAGTCACAAAATGAAATACCTGAATTTGATGAATAACAGAATTAATTCCTATCGTTTACATTTATCTTTTGCAATTGGACATATAAGCTTTGATCTGTTTCAATAACGGCATTTAGCAGTACAGCGTGCGTAAGTTAATAATAAAGACTAATTGTTCCTAAATTCTATTCCTAATAAGAGATGCCATAAATAAGCGCCATCGTCAATTGATTGACACCAACTGTTTGACGAGTCAGTTCATTGAGAGAAGTAATAAGTTTTCTAGACAATGTAGATAGATTTGTTATAAAAGCATGATGTAAATCCAATTTGATTTTGTACTTGCTTGCAACGATTTCCTTTGAAAGTAGATTTTACCCACCATCTTCTACATTCGTTTTTAATATCAGAAATGAGATATAATAACGAATTCTTTTTTAATGAATATGTACTAATTCCAGCTTATGTTAATTAACCTGCATTTTCATTTTCACTGGTACCACACTACTACCATTTTATGCAGTTTTCTGTTGAGAATGGGTTTTGGATGATTATTAGAGTTGGACACGCGCGCCAACGGACAGTGTCGTTGTTTCGATTAGGCCTCGGGTTCCACTAGAGCTATTGTGTGTAGATGTTTACTGTCGTAAATACTTTCGCGTAGTTGCTAAATAAAAATAAAGTAATGCGTGTTCAAACACTTACCATTTTAAGAGTCTTCCGTGAAATCGCAAAGTGAATAATGTCTGTTAAATATCTGCAACATTAGATATGTTTCAACAGTTGTTTCGACAGACCGAGTGCGGCGCGAGGAAAAAATGTGTTTATATGCAGAGAACGAACGTTTTACATCTAGTGACGTAATATTTGCGTAATTAAAATGTTCTTTGTAATAACTTAACGGTTCTGTTGACGCACCTTCACAAATGTGTCTTAATGTGCCAAAATCAGAATCTTTCTCTAAAATACTTTCATATTTTTCTGGAACACAAACATTTTTTGCGTTTTCTATCGCGCATAGCTGTGCGTGAACATGTTGCAGTATTTGCACAGATTCCACTAACGACACCGAAGGATCTTATAACTTTTCTATTGCCTCCGCTAGTCCGAAGTATTGTTGTGAATAATTTTTAAATCCGTTTTAACGCGACTATCTTGAAATTTCGACTGGCTTTTCTTGATAGCGGCAGCTTCCTTTGAACCGAATTGTAAAACCACCAGAATATTTATAATAATAAAACGCAGCATTTAACCAACTTCCCCAACGTGTAAGAATAAGTTCTGGTTCAGGTATACGGGGGCACAGTCTGTGAAATTCGCGAATACGTTTCGGGGATTTGACAAACACTGCTTTTGTATGCGCTATTAAAGCGTCTACCTCAGGATAACATTTTCTGATACCATCTGCCACAAGATTAAGAGCATGAATTTTACACGTAATGTGTAACAAGTTAACAGAATGCTTTTTAAGAGACCGGCCTACAGAAACCATGTTTGCGGCACCATCACTCATAAACATCAACAGTTGGTTTGTTGAAAGTTCAATCTTTTCCAATGTATTTAACAATAACTTTACAATTACTTCGGCAGTACATTGTTGTATTCCTCTAGAAGCTAATAGAATTGAAGGTGACAATTGATGCGGTTCCATTTTACGTGCCATTAACGTTTTTTACGATATGTCGTTTCGTCCACACATAACCACATTTTTTTTCTTTCAACTCCCATTTAATTCTTTTTTCAACATATTCACGAGTGGGTGGCATTATCCTCCTACGCAACATTTCTAAACAACACGTACCGCGCTAATGGAAGGTCGAAGCTACACTGAGGCTTGTATGTAACCATATAGATACGACGCAGCTGCCTGTTGGCGTGCGTGGTCAACTCTAATGATTATATATGAGTGTCAATTATTAATTTTAATAATAAAACTTCTATTGTGCCAATGCTACAAAATTGCAATGTTAGACTGCACTATTACAATATAATCGCAAAAAGTAATGCGCGTCGATCATAATAGATAATTTTTTATATGTTGCTTATATGTAGCTCTTCCAGTTATTTAATTTTCATAAACGTACCTACAGTAGCTTGCACAAAGATCATTTTTAGTATACTATCTTGTATTCGAGAACGAGATACGCGGATACTAGACTGCCACTTTTGCCGTGAAATTTCACCAGTTCTAGGTACAAATCGGAATATCACAAGAGATAGTTGGTTTACTTCTATAGAGTTGATGAATTAAAACGAGCTGGACTGACATGTATTAGGACCCTACGCAAAAACAAATGATAAATTCCACCAATACCTATGTACACTATCTAAGAATTTATCAGATAACTTCTGCATATTTGGATTTACACCTAGCAATACATTAGTTTCACATGTTCCGAGAAAGTATAGATGAGTTTTCTTGGTGTCTCACATAGCAACACAGAAGAAAATTGAAAACCTGAAATAATTAATTTTTACAATGAAACCACATTGGATCACAAGTGCTTAAATTATTCATCGCAAAGAGGAACCAGACGATAGCTGATGAATATATTTGGAGCACTGTTAGATATTTCACTTGCAAACAGCTACAAACTTCTATTAGCCACGTCAGAAAAATCGTTCAAAATGACTCAAAGAGAATTTCGTATTCGTTTAGGAGAGGAACCTATTAACGACCATATTAAAAGAAGACATCATACAAAAGAATTGTCAAGAGACCTAAAATAATTTATCGAAAACTTATTTAGAATTGAACCACACAAGTTCGAGAACCGGTGCCTACGAGAACTTAAAAAAATATGTTATATGTGGCCAGAAAGAAGACCGTAAGATAAAAACCACAATCAATGTGGTCAAAGCATCTATAAAGAGCATTCAGAAATATTTGCTGCATGTCTCGTTTTTTTGGAAAGGTAAAGGATAGTTTTGCAAAGTTTAAAGCACTTACATTGAAAAATAGCATCTTGAAAAAATGATGAAGAAACATCTATTTGTCAGAACTTTATACTTAATGCTAATTCGAAAAGGTTTTGCAGGTATTAGTGACAGGATTTGGAAACCCGAGAAGAGACGTCTACACTGGGAAAACATGATTTTCCTATTTGTAGAATTTTTTTTCCTTTATGTACACTTTTCAACCATTTTTGTGTAATCTTTAATTCTTTCGTCTAGTTTTTAATAAAGTTTAACTTTTATTTCCTTGGAGTCTAAGATAAATGATTGCTTTAAAATCTAACTTAAAAAACAAAGAAAAATTAAATTGTGGGATGTTAAATATTTGAAAACACGATATTACTTAAAGGTTAATTTGATGCACGGTAGTAAGACGATATTATTTAATTAACGCTCTAGTGCACGGGCGAGGCATTACAGACCCCGCAGCGCATTTGACCTGTACTATTATTTTACCACCTCCTATCGTAAATATAAGTACTTCGTCTTCATAAGAATAAGGCGAAATAGAGTGAATCGCAAAGAAAACTAACGGAAAATTGCTACAATTGCAGTTAATGAAGAGTCGGTAACTTTTGCTTTTTTTCCAATTTCCGAAGCGTTTCGTTCGTCGCACGTAATTAGTGAAAGCACCTTCCGTCGGCACTCCTACTAAATATACAAGTCTCTCGAGATCATACCCATAATTTGCTCAATTAAGTTTGAAATCAGAAGGCGAATTGTCCTCAGGTCGAGGAGCGAATACGCCGAGAGCGATAAAATTAGAGTGCGATGAAAAAATCGTTGATTACATCACCTTTTCAAATGTAATTTCATTGTGCTCATTCAATAAACGGAGAGTTCTAACTTCGTTTATTTCTCACATATCCGCTATTTCTCTTGCAAATCAAATTTTCAAATAACATCGCATGTTGTACGTATTTACCCATTTATAGTGCGTCTTGTATTAGAACAGCGTACTCTACAGCATGTCCACCTTTCTCTTTTGAATGACAAAACTGATGTAATCTTTTTTAATATAGAGTAGGCATTATGTCTGCATATTAACACTACAAAGGTAATGTCAGTTTAATGTTTTAGACTGTTGGGTATTACTTTCGATAATAACACTAAAATAGTATATGCATTTAGAAACCACAATTTCAAAATGATTAGCTGTACATCTTACCTGTGAACCTCCGTTTTGGGGTAATGAAAGTAACTTAAAATCAATTTTGCCTTTACAAAAACGGGTTTTACACATTACCATTCCCCTATACCTGGTACCTATCTAAAGTTCCGGGACCCCAAAATAATTTTTGAATGCTATTCAATGTTTTCAATACTAACCAACATAACGAATTGCAGACAAAATGTCTCGTTTAATTCAAACGTAACATGATTCCTTCTTGTCGTGTGCGCCCAGTAGCAATTTTTTTTTATTCGGAGAACAATAACGAAACAAAGACTACGTATACACGCTTTAAAGGCTTAAGATTACTTCCTGTTTGTTGAAACCACTACTAAAACGATACTGATTTGTTGAACATGGTTGCTACCTTAGTGAATAGACTACGGAAGTAATACAGCAAGAAATTAGTTTTCTATTAGGTTATGACTTATTTATTGCAAGAAATTATTTTTAAAAAAACGTGTATGAGTGACGAATTGAATATAATGAGTTTGAAAGCGCTTATTTCACTGTTCTGCGATCTGCAGAATTTAGAAATTGTAAATATAAATCTTTTGGATAATACGCTACACGAATTTTTTGTACCCATAGATATCGCTTTTGTGTGTTTTGGAAATGTTGTAGATTGTCTCTTAATATATTCTTTCCTGTTAATTCAAATCGTCGTGTTAATAATACAAATCGCCGTGTTGTTTCGCGAATTTCCAGTTTTATTAAATTACTTTTTGACATTGACAGCACAAATTACCAATAAGAAAAATAATTGTAAGTTAAATTATTGGAAGATATATGTCAGACTATTACCAAAAATATACTTAACGTCACAGTGAATTTTTATGTAAAATGTATTTCTTTGGACATAACATTAGATCGCTTCGATTCCCTCGTGTATTTCCGTTGCACATCGTATTATGCAGCGGAAATACACGAAGAAATCAAAGCGTTGTATTTGACCTCCCATTTACGTCACTACCAGCCGCCACTGCTTGTATATCACAATTGGCTCAACAACTACAAAACAACAGAGTGCCAAATTGTTACACCACAATAATTATAACGGGAATGTGCAATAAAGTCAAGAACCACTCTATTATGCCAATTGTTATTAGTGTTATTTACTGTATTCTTTACCGTTTATTTCCGTGAACTAAAGTAATCAAAGTATGCGGCCAATTACTTTAATATGTCTTTATTTAACGTAAGTAGCTAATTTCCATTATCATGTTTGTAATATTTTAGTATTTTTCATATACTTCTTTCTTTTAACCTCATTTCTATACTTTGTCTCTCACAGGATGGATCAACGGTGTAGTACAGTATCCTCTAAATAAAAATAAAATTTGACATATTGACGTACATAAAAATTATTAGTGCATTTGCAAGTTCACATGATGTTTATCTACAGTGTGGCGCAACTATGTCATTTGTCTTTAATAGAAAGAATCCAAAGATAGTTCATGGTATTGGAATTGCTCATGGCGAAAGCAATGTGAGGAGAGAAGCTGCTAGTGAACGAACATGTTTCTGCCTCTCCAGCGTCATTGGTGTTGCTCCGAGTGCATCTATATCACACCGCTATTTGCCTCTCGGTTTATATCTCTAATCTCTAAATTAATAAGCAGCGACAAGAGCCGGGTACAGACGCCAGACTAACTCCCGCTCATTCCGAGGTGACAGCAGATAGCGCTATGGTGTTTGAACCGCTGATGAGTAGGCAGAAACACGTCCGCTCACTAGTGCTTTCGAACTCCGGGCTCGCAACTCTCACAGTAAGGTTTTCCGTAGCTTTCCCTACTTCAAATTTGGCGAATGCTGAAAGTGAACATCTTAAGACTCTCTACGGGCGCAGACGTAAGAATAACTTACTACTATGTGAAGGCATGGATTTATTATTATAATCAATACCATATTGCTGTATCAGTATTATGTTTGGTTGTTGCTTTTGGGAAATTGTTTCGATGTGTTAAATACATCATAGTAAGCCTGTCGGAATCACTTACATGTACCATGATACCATCGCACTATGTGCTGCCATCTCGACATTAGTAGCCCAGGAGTTGCTCGAGAGGTGGTCTGGCGTCTGTAACCGGGCATGGCTTGCATCCCTTTGCACAAGGTGACGCTGGGGATATACTGCTTGTTAGTTTGGTAATTGGCGACATAAGCCGAGAGGCAAATAGCGGTGTGAGGTAGAGAAGCATTCGGAGGAACGCAAATCACGGCGGATAGGCAGAACAACCGTATTTGCTAGCTTCTCCAGTAGCATTTTGCCGAATCGGAGGGACATACACATATACGGTCAGCAAAATCCAAAAGCGGTTTATACACGTATTAGGCAAGATAGATGCAAGGTAAATGTGTGGGTTTTCTTTGAAGAAAATTTAAATAACAATTAAATAAAAATAACAACAATTTGAGCACACAATTCCATGAATAATTAGATTACTTTTGTTTGCATTCATGAATGTGTATGTGGTACTACCTTCAACCATGGCAGACCTCTCGCTCATTCTTCGTAGGGAGTGGTCAATACTGTAAACGAAATGTTTCTAAGCAGGGTTAAATGTGCTACTGCGATCACCGAATATAATGTCATGTGAGTTCTTATGGAGATTTGTGAAAGACTATATGAACGAGAAAATAAAAGATTTGTTTAAGGGAAAAAGTTTTTGAGCAGTTGCTTTAATTTTGCAATATTCTTTATCTTAACACTATTTAACTTATTCCATTCATTATTTCATTAGTTTGACCTTTGTACCATGACAATATAAAAATTAGTAATGACTCATTGCGCTCAATACAAAATTATGTTATTTTCTCAAAAATTAGTCTTAAATTAATTGGATTTGTATAAGATACAATAAATTCAAGTTAATACTGTATTAAAGTTAAGCAAATGTTCAATGCTACAGTATGGTTGTAACGTTGTGCTTATCGGGGTGCCAGCTACAGCCTTGGACAAAATTATTAGGCACCCCTTATATTTCGTTATATTAGAAAACTGATGCCATCTAGGTAGTTATTTAATCATTCGGGGAATTATAAATAGTATATCTAAATACTCCTCGGGGAATTACGGAGTTATATCGCATGTTTGGAAGTTAATAGAGCGTATTGTGTTTCGCGCTGTTAGTTACGACAGTAATGTGAGGGTGTAAGAACAGTTGTGGGCTATTTTAAAGCAGATGGTACATCTCGAAAATGTACAAACAAAAGTTAGAAAGTGCGGTATTACAGGAATGGAATAAAATATTAGCTTCTACTTGCGAGAAACTTGTTGCTAGTTTACCGAAAAGGATAACTGCTGTAATAAACTGCCAAGGAGGATCAACATGATATTGAATTTTACTTTTTCTTAAATAAAATATTACATTTATACCATCCGTTTCATTTATTTACTGGTGAAAGTTGAGATATAAACCATATGCGAGGGTGCCTAATAATCTTGTCCAAGGCTGTATATGCGACAAGTCCTTCTCTAGGTACCGGATATATCTGAGACGGTTCGAATTTGTTGACACCAGCTAAATAATAACAAATGTTGGTCTCGGTTTTCAGGTATCAAATATACACGGCGTGTATGTCTGAATGCAGACCGCGGTGAGTATAACTTCCTTTCTTGTCTCGGGGATATGTGAGTGAACTCAAAAGGTTTTGTAAAGTAGCATGTACTTACAGGTCGCTGTACTTATGGATTCGGCAAGTTAGTTGGTACATCCGCTCATAGATGTCACCAACAACGTTGAAGTAATTCTTATGTGCTGTCAAAAATATTTAGAATATTTTAAAACTTTGTACAAGTAAACTTTTTTTAGCTTCCGTATCTATAATTTAATGATTTGGACGTGTTTCTTTGATGGGATTAACCACAATGTCGATATATCGTCTACCGGGTAGCTTTTGTGGTGTTCAGGGTACAATGTCGGAATGAAAAATAGGTAAGTACTATTTACAAAGTTTTATTTACACGTGATAACTAAATGTTCCTTCAATAAAATAATTTCGGAGAATAACGAACTATATCAAATAATACAAAATTCTTTTTTAATCATATTTTGATTACATTAACTCAAAATAAAAGATAATTTCTCGGGAAAAATAAACATATAAATATCGGGAAGTGTAACGGTATGTATCTGAAGTCGTCTATCATAAATATACAACGGAAACGGGCTTTACGGTCATCAATAAAATGAATTTCGGACTTGTATTTTTAGCACGGTTTACGAAATAATTCAGGCGGCAGTCTTTACAATGGGAACTACTGCATAGCTGAGGGCTGTCGTTTAGGGGGACTTGGACATATCCTTCAGTTACCGGTGTGAGAGCCGGCCACTGGAGTATATCTCCTGGATATCGGAGTCGGTCTTAGAAAAATTCCCTAGTTACCGGTGTGAGAGCCGGCCACTGGAATATATATCCTCGGTGTTAGAAACTATCTTCCGAAGGTCGGTGTGGAGCCCGACTTTCAGAGAAGATACTTCCCTGAACTCACTTCAGCTTACAGTAGTCAGCGTTAACCGACTTGCCCAGCGAGTCTCCTTAAATGCAGATCTCGAGGATTTATATATCATATTTGACCATGACGTATTACTTTTTGTTGATGACGTGTAGTGTCCTTGTACGTGATGCGTACAGGTAAAGCATTCGTTACACAACTGCGATTGGTTTGAGTAATGAAAAATATATACGTTCATATAAAAATATCATACAGGGTTTTCGAAAATGAACGTATAATCTAAAAGTTAAATTTATACAATAAAAATTGAATGAAATTGCAAGCTAATTTAAGGATTTGCGAGAAAAGGTTAATATTCTAATTTTACACTCTTTCCTTTCAGCTTAAAAGTCTTTAAATTAGTGCGAACAGGGAACAGTTCGACACATGATGATGAAACTATTTTCAGCGTAGAAATTAAGTAATGTACAGGTGTTCCGTTTAAAATAACGAAAGAGGCACGCGTTTGTCTACTTTCTATATACTCTATGGAATCGAAAATATTTTCAGTTGTTGCAGTTTCAGTTCATTAAGGCTAGCTTATCGTCTTACTAGTTGTTGAATGGAGAACATGAGACGAACTAAATGAAACTGAAAACTGTAACTTTACAATAAAATATATTTATTGTTAAAAAAACACAGGAAAACAAAGTCAATTAAAAAGCAGAAATGGTATAAATGAATTTAACGCATGTAATAGATTGCAAGAAAAATAAGTCTAAAGTATGGTGCTTAAAATTTTACTCCATGGCTGTACGATAAGGAAGGTAAACAAAGGATATAATAAAACAGCGTAGATATGTCTTTATTTAACTGTTACTGAAGTCCTAAGTGGCACGCACGTTTCTTCACGATGACGACGACACGGTATTCGAACTCCTGGGTGAATAACTCGATGTTTACCGGGACCCCACTGAATGTTTATTTGTCGCCTCGCTCGACGTTATAATGCTCGGAGAAAACCATTTGGAGTTCTCGTACGAATATTCAAAATAAATCAGCCAGAGTAAATTAAAATATTCAGCAAATGTAATATTGACAATGTGAAATATGAATGTAAATTTAGGCAAATGTGACACAGAAATATCTAAAATATCTTTAATTATGAGTAAAGTACCAATAAGTAAATGCGCCAAGTTATTCAAGTAAAATATAAATATTACATAAGAATGGATAAGTAACTTTACTAAGAAATATCCAAATTATTTAGAAACTCGTAATACAAAATGACTGAAATATACAGCAAAAGATATTAATTATAGTTCGTAAGGTTACACACATAAATAGTGTAAAATTAACTCAAATGAAGGTACTGGTGTTGGTGACACGCTGTAGATGTGGGCGTGGGAGGATCATACGTGTTCCGACGGGCAGACGTCCTCATCAAGAACGGTAGATTTGTGCTAGTGCAGACGTCTGGCCAGCACCGTCGGTGTAGAAGAGAAAAGAACCAAATCAAATCCGCAACACAGTGCGTTTCCCGGGCGATTGACTCAACAAGAAATCTTCGCAAAAACCAAATAATCGCCGGGAAATAAGCCTTGCGTACTGAATATCACCTAGAAGGGTTATGTCTGACGACAACTGTATAGTACGCCAAGGTAATAAGGGTTTCTCAGCTATTTAGCCGCGTACTCTCAAACGGCCAGCAGTTTGACGGTTGTCGGATGAATGCCCATTTAGCGGGGAACATGGCCCCTTATACGTACGCGAGAGCGCTTATAGAAACAGATTAATTGCTAATTACCGCAATAGCTACGGATAAAATGCAATTTAAATGTGACTATATTGTAGAGCAGGATGAATTATTAGACTCAGTATTGTGTGAAAACTAAGAGAGATAAAGAAATTCCAGGACTTAAAAAGAAAATGTGATGCCTGCCCGGTTACAGACTGAGACATTGTATTTAACGAATGTTGTAATAAGTAATAACAATGGGATATAACGAAGATATTAAGCCGGGTAGAATTTCGAAATATCAAATATTACGTGTTTTATTTAGAAATAAACATAGCAATGAAACGTAAAGAGACACAGATTTGACCATTTAGGGGCGTGTCGTAAGAAACGGTGAGGGAATCGAAATTCGTTAGTATGTGGATATTGGCTCGAAATGAAATAACGTTGTTTGAAGCATTTTAAATGTAGATTCAACTGAATCGCTAATTAAGGTGTAACACAGTCAATGCACCACTTTGATCTAAATAATTTCTTCTCTAAAATGACAAATAAGACACTAGTCGAAAATGCCACTTCCGTGGGGTACCCTGTACACTTTACGCTTTATATGTACCTTTTATTAAGTGCTTACATTAAAATCATATAAAGTGAATTACAGTTTTCTACTTTCCGCAAGTAGTTTTAGTGTCTGCATACATATGTGCGTCTATCCTGTATAAACGTAAGAGATACGTATGTTGGTCAAGCACAGACGACGTTCAGTTGTTACTCGTGGCCGGACAGTATTATGAACGGCCGGCCTTGGCCATTACTGCTATTCAAATGTCACCAGAACGAACGCGGAGAGAATGCGCGAGACAAAATAAAGAGGCTATAAAATCAATATGATAAAAATGGTATTTATTATCCAGACCCGTGCACCACAATAAAACAAAATATTCTTCGGCCGTGGTTCTCTCTATGCGGACGACGTTTGACTCTATTGTATGCAGTCAGCCACGCCGCTGCGCTACGCTCCACTCTGCAATTTCTGAACGAACGAACGGAACGAGGGCAAAACCGATAGACTCGATGATGCTGTCGTATCTATTCTGTAACGTTCTTCGTTAATGCTGTCTCGCTTGTGTCAATATCGCATTTAACGAAAGCTTGATTGCAATGCTTCTTAAATTCAAGACGGTTAAAAATTCCATTTTCATTGGTTATCTATAGAATGGATTTGATTGAAAGTGAACTTAATGGTAGATTGACTATAATGTCGTGCGCTGGGTAATTCTTATAAGGGTATCTATTTATATCGTATAAGAAGAGAAACTTCTTACGTTCAAGAACAGATTGAGTCTCGCGAGAAGGATCTTGTAGTTTAGTAATAATATGATGGTGGTATCCAATTATGTGAGTGTTTAAAAAGAAATTAAGAATTTTTTATAGTACTTTAGAAACAATTAAGCATTTTCGGTATAATACGTTGCTCTCACAATAAGTTAGCATCTGTTTAATACAACTACTTTTGCAGCAATCGAATAAAACCGAGTGTTAAGAATAATAAGGAATAAAGTAGAGTAAAATTTGTTTTACTTTTCTGAAAATGAGTTTCAATTTCCTTTTCGACGTAGAGATCGCTACTTAAATAGTTACGAAAGAAACTGCCGTTTCAAGTATGAGTACCTAAAGGATTTAAGCATTTAAGATTTCTAATTTTTGTAAATTTCAATACATTTCCCTCTATACCGGGTGTACCATTACTGTGTCGGCGAAGTTTAGCGCGAAAACTACCAAAGATGGAGAAATGAGATTTTTTAGACGTATATAGTGTAGCACAGTGTAGTTTTTAAAATTATTTACAAATATACAGGTTGTTCCAAATTTCTGTAACCGTCTTCAACTTTTTTATTTGAAGTGGATTGCTATACTTTTTATTCATCATTTTGACAGCCACTGAAATTACCTTTGCAATGATATATGGTTACATGTACTTTCGACAATTACTTTTGGTTGTATTGACAATTTTATTAAAATTTTGACAGTTGTAGAGTGACGTTATAAGACCTATCCCGAAAACGGATGTAGTGCCTTGAGTTACTCTTTTGTTATCAATTTAGGGGCTAACATTTTATTTGTAATTTTGTTAAAATTTTGACAGTTGCAGACTCTGACGTTTTAAGACCTAGCCGCGAGGTACTCAGTTGCTATTAATTTGGAGACTAACACTTTACATGTTTTAAGATGGTATAATGTAAAAATATCTACAGGGTGTTAAACATCTGGTGCAGAATTTATCGAAATTCAAAAGCGTTTTTTTCTTTTTTTTTAAATAGAACTTATGTTTTTTGATATTGCTGGCAATTTCCTTGTGAAATTATCTTCAAAATGGTAACAATAACGTAATGCTCATTTCCAGTTTTTTCGGAGATATTACACTTTTATGGGAAATACGTTTATAATATTTGATATGCGGGGATCTAACAGCTAGATGACCATGATTTTCAAACAAAAATCAAATATCAAATCAAGTCCTTGATGTTACGCGCATATTTATCGTCTTACTTACGATCACACAGAAATTACATTGACCCCAATTGGAAATTACATTGTTATATTTATTCCGAATACGTTCTTAGGTATGACAATTCTTATATGTATCACCACGTAACGCAGAACGCAATAATTAAGTACCACGGTTCGCTTGGTTTTAAAATTGTGAGATAATAAAGATTAAACCATTTACCTCTATTCAGTTGTTCTTTTTTATGCAAATTGCTTAGATTATTTGCAAAGTAATAAGAAACCGTATGTAATACAAAATTATTATTGTTTTAAATTTTTAAAATGCAATTCACACTTTTTTTATCTTATTTTAAAATAATCTTGATTCAGGTGCTCAACTATGTCTCCATTCTGGTCTGTGCATATTCCTAACCGTCTCTGTACGGACTGGCTTACAGTTTGAGCTAAGTTGTCCTCCTTTAATTGAGGAAAGGCGTTTCTTATTCGCTGCTGCGTGTTTTTGCCATTGTAAGGATGACGTGCAAACAATGTTTACAGGTCGTAGGAAAACATCGAAGGGAGTATTCCGCTGTCGTTCTTGATGCTAAGTGAAGGTTTCTGCTGCAAACGCCGACAACAAATACCATGTCTATGACCTCTTTCGAGAAATTAATTTTTAGTTAATGAAAGTTAGTAAGTAATAACTGCAGCAAGGGGCTTTGATGCTAATTCTTTGACACACACACACATGTCTTGAAAACCTTTATCTTTTATTTAAATTTTTTGTGGAGTTTCCAATAAAGTGTAAAATTTAAGTTAGCAAGTAAGGCGAAAGATGTCGCCTTTAAGCGTTTGACACCGTCGTACGCCACACGACCTATATGGACAGAATGTCTTTCACTGTACGCAAACAAATATGTTAAATACAAATACAGATAAAAACACACTCTGATATGCGAAGGTAGTCTCAAAAGTTTCAAGCCTCAACATGAAGATGACGTTACTCGTCAAAAGTTTTCTGGTAATATAATTGCGCATGCGTTGAAAGATACTTTTAAACATTTCTACTATATTAGACGCTCACTTGTTGCATAATAGTCGTTGTGTCAGTCGATAATAGTGTTTCTGTAAAAATGGAAGAAATCGAATATCGAGTCGAATTAAATTCTTGATTTGAAAGGCAATATTTTGCGCCATCATTTGCCTCAGTGAAATTTGGGTAGCTGAATTTAAACGTGGTCGTACCAGCTTAGTTCCCGGTGAACGTTCCAGACGGCTAAAAACTGCTACTACTACCGATAATATCGGAAAAATTCACAAAATGGTGCTAAACGACCGTTGAATTAAGCAGAAGCTGTGGGTATCTTAAAGGAACATGTTTGTCATATATTAACTAGTTATTCTTATAGTCGGGCCATGGCACAGATGCCTTTAATCACTGCGACCTTAATGGATCTATTGTAACAAAATGCCCTTATGTGTGTTAGAATAGTTGGAGGCCTTTAATAAACCTTAGTACTACTCTAGGATCTGCTTTCTTTAGTTCAGTAAGTGTAAGAAATGGCCTACTGAAATGTTGGTGTCGTGTGCGGCTAATGGCAACACATTCACAAAGGATGTGTTCTGTCGTCTCTAGATCTTCTTGGCACAGATGACAGATTTGATCTTCAGCTTTTCCTAGTTTAAATAAGTGATATTTTAGGGCTACATGGCCTGTCAGAAATGCCAGTATTCTAAGATCCCTGCGCGTTGGGTGAAGCTCTTGCTCACTCTGGACCAGAAACGTATTCGAATGAGCATATCCATAGCCCTGTTGAAACAGTTTAAGCGAAATAAGTCGGAGTTTTGGCGTCGTTTAAAAAGTGTACACGAAACTTGGATACGTCAGTACACTCCTGAAGCTAAAGCACAGTCGAAGCAATGGACTGCGAAGAGTAAATCGCATCCGAACACTGTTCCATTCGCCGGGGAAATGATGGCAACTGTTTTAGGGTAGTTATGGAGTTGTGTTATTCGACTATCTTGAAGAAGGAGAAACAATAACGGGGACATACTACGCATTATCCCTTGACGAGCTGAAAGCAGAAATTTGGAGAAAACGGCCGCATATGAAGAAAAAGGAAGTTTTGTATCACCAAGACAACCGCTTTATAGACAAAACAACACTTTAGTGGTTGCCATAGCAAAAATTCACGAATTGGGGTTCAAATTGATAGACAACGCCCTTTTTCACCAGATCTGTAGACGCCTATACTTGGACGGATTAAAGAGATGGGAGCATCGAAGGGAAATGTGTATAGACTTACAAGAAGACTATGCTGAGAAATAAAACTGAATTAAAAAAAAATTGCTTATTTCTGTGTGGGCTTTTCAGCTTTTCAGACTACCTTTATATCGCAATAGTATACGGAATCCATTATAGACAAGTTTCATTATATTTGTCTATTTCCAATATTATTTATTTTCATAATAGTTTTTATAAAAGTTAAATATTAAATATATACTGTGAATTGTAAAGGATTGAGTTTACTTTAATTATTTGCATTTAATGCGCATGTAGTTTATCCCTTACAATAGTTACTATTTACAAAGAACGCCATTCGATCATACCATCTAGGGTATCTTTGTATCGTTTCGTACTAATAATAAACAATTACGTACCCTGGCACTATTATAATAAAACGAAACAAAGAAGGATACAGTAGCAACAAGAAAATCAAAACAATGAAATATTATGATTGCAGCTTGTTTTATTACCGTTTCTTACGAGTACAATTACTAATAGCTTCACTTAACTTGTAGTTATGGCACATTAATAAAGCGCAAATATTAAAAATGAACGGCCTTGACTTTGGTGAGGAGTATGGTGCTACGTTTTTTGCGGCTGTACAGATGCTTTGTTGCTGCTCTTTTGTTCTTTTTTCAACCTGCTGCGGCCATCTCTGTTCAACAGCTTCTTGCTATATTGATAAGACAATAAGCCACCACAAATTTATGTTTATGAATGAAATCGTGAAAGTGCCGACCATTTCTCAAAGTAGTTTCAAAGCATACATGTGTCATTAATTAGCATTTAATTCGCCCGGTATAATTAGTTAGAACGATCCTATTTGCTGGCGACGTTGCAATAAATATGCGTTAATACGCATTCTCAGGTGGTACGTGTATTTATACAATAAAATATGGGTCATTTATTCGCATTGAAACAAGCAAAAATAATTAAGCGAACGAGCAAAACGTCTGCATGGTGTGGAGATTTTGTGGTTAAAAAACGAGTACTGTCAATAAACAAACTAATGTATGAGATAATGATTATTTACTGGAATACAACAGCAAAAAGAAAGATAATATTGAATCTTAACACTCTTTCAAATAAAACTCGTAAGCCAGCTTTCTTGGCATTTGCAACACTGTTGCCGATTTATGTAGAAAAGTCATTTTATAGGCTTTACTACCAATCCGTACCAATTTATTTACGTTAATATGTTTGAGATATTAAACTAAGTAAAAAGTCACAGGGAAAAATTTTAAAACAGTAAACCCATGTATTTTTAAAATGAGAACAATTTATATTAAGAATTACAATACGGTTATTTCATCCAACAAAATGTGTAGTTGCCTTAACAAAGATTATAGTTGTATTTAAGATAAAGTGTTGCTGTCACATATTTTACGATATATATTGCTACTTTAAGTATATATTTTTCTCGGTGTAGAGGTGCGAATTAGTCTGGCCGGGGCGGGTCGAGCTGAATATGCCAGATGCAGGCCGGGCCGGGCTTTTTTAAAATTAGACGGACGGCCCGTTCTGACCGTCAAGCCCGTTCGGCCCTCCAAGCCCATTAGGTTCAAACCTATTCTTCACATACTTTTGTTTTGAGAAGACGTAGTAAGTATAAATATCTTAGTATTTATTATCCTTTCGGATACTTTTAATCAATAAAGTATTATTATTATTATTATTATTATTATTATTATTATTATTATTATTATTATTATTATTATTAATATTATTATTATTATTATTATTATTATTATTATTATTATTAAATTTAATAGTGTTAAGAATATTCATAATTTGGTACCGAAAAATATTAAAAAAAAATTAAATTTTTCAGAAAAAGTTTAATATCTCAAATGTGGTACATCCTATATCGATGGTATTGTATATTGCTGAACTTGTGCTTAAAAGGTCTACCTAAAGAATCCATAATATATAGGGACCTTCTATAATAGGAATGTTGATATCCGTTTCCGATTTAATCAAGGGTGCCATGAAATTGAAAATATTTTTAGAAAATACTTACATACTAATACATTATCGATAATATCACCCATCAAATTTCAAAAAGATTCTTTAATTATTTCCAGAGATACTACTAATAGACCGTCGTCGTGAATGGCCCCGTATAATTGACTTGGCCATGAAATTGAATAGCTAAGTGTGGGGGTAACTTACTGGGTAAATTAAGAGCACATTGTGTTGCTCAAAATTGAAACAATCCAGTCATTTTGCAGACTTTGTTTTCTTTGGTCAATAAATTCATTTTATTTAAAAGTTGCTGGTACAGAGAAACTTAACTAGACCGAATCATGAAACTTGAAAACAATTAATTCAATGAGATATTGAGGCAATTCAGGGCAATCTATTTATTTGCCTATATAACTGATATAGACATATAATTGAATGAGAACTCTCTCGTTAATATACACATTGGTCCAGATACGAACGCGGGACTGCCTTTGTGAATGGCAACAGCGCATTCGAGTCTCTGCAGTCGCGGTACATCATAAAGCGAGCACCGGTACGAACGCATATTATAAAAAGGTTCGTCTATTTCAACTAGCGAACAAATCCTCACTTCTCTTTCCTGTCGCTCGGGATGCATGAGAGGGATTTGAGGCTGTTCGTCTATTTGTTGGCATTTACGGCAATTCCCGACCACGCAGCCAAGTTTCCCAAATGCTTTGACGATCCTTTCAATCCTCGAATGCGAAGGAATAGGACGATCCACGCACACTACGCTAAATAAATCGGCCGTGCTTTGGTAGGAATTTCCTGCAAAATACCACTTAATGATCTATATTTTCTTTGCGGTTGTAAAACTAACATAGTGCATTCGAAATCTATGATCACTTGTTAGAACCTTATGAGCGGCCAGACAAACAAAGAGTGCGTCAGATAGGCCTCTCAGAACTACAGCAGTTGCGCGCGGCGAGGCTGGCCGGCTGGGATAAGTGCAAGGATGCCAGATCGCGCTGCGTACAATATATCTTGCACCTCGCTAAGGCCTGGACCAACGTGTATGGCTATGTCAATTGTATGTCTATTTGAGGGTATTCGCCCCCACACTTGGGGCACATTTACTTTTTCTTTGTGAAAGTAATTCGTTAATAAGGGTGGGTTGCAATTCTAAGGACCGTCTAAACTGAGGTGTGTTATAACTCAAGAACACTTGTTGCACTTATAATATTACTTTTCTATATACAAAATGGAAGAATCAACAGTTTCCATGAATTTTAGTAATTATAAGTAGAGTGGGCACCTTTTCAATTTCGCGGATGATTTAAGTTCCGGGTAGTTCCAGCAATAAATTATATATACGCCAATTTTTTAACGTAATACAGACAAATATCATTTATTGCCGGAATTATCAACTTAAATCATCCGCGAAATTTAAAAAGTGTCTTATTATAAACTTATTATAAACCTTTAAAGTTTTCGCTCGAAATTAAGTTGTATTATACGAAATTTTGAACACATTTTAAAAATGGAAAATTGTTTATTTGTAAAAATTACAGCAAAAAAAAAATTTTCAGGTCATGAGGGTTGTTCAGTACATTAAAACTGACAAATTATTTAAAAAGCTTATTGAAAGTTTGCACTCCTTCGATTTTGACATTTAAGTAATTTTCTAATTAATTGTAAGTAAAAATCATTCATTATATCTATGTGACAGAGCCTTTTTACGTTGTCACATAAGGATTAATTATTGATTTTTTTTGATTAAATACAAAATTCAATTTTTTGGGTGGTCACCGTGTGTGGATATCGGATGTGGACATAGGCAAAATCTATAATTTCGATTTATCACAAACGGGGATTAGATATATTTACTTCTTCTTAGCATACCGATAAAAAATAAAAAAATATTCAATAGTTTTTAATTCCATGTAACGTACTGTGTATCATAAACGCTTGGTAATTATTTTCCTATTCTTGTATTACATTTGCATATTATTACCTATTTCATTGTGTTTTTTGAAATTGTTCACTTAATCAATTATTTAAGGAATTATAGGGAAAAAAATAAATACCTATGGTACTACCAGGGTAATTTGGCGCCACATTTTACTGGAGAGATATTTTTAGAAGAATGTTGACAGAAAAAAGAATTGTATGCAATTGCACTAGAATGTCCCGACAAACACAGAAATGAAAACAATTCACTTACGTTGTTCGGTTAATTTTAATTGATGCGCTCAGAACAGTATATGACAGTCGCAATTAGAAAGAGGTATAATAATGGCTATAATAGTAATGGATCGGTTCAGCGTAAATCGTTAAAGAAATTAATGACGATGATTATATAAATGAGGTAATGTTGCACCGGCAACAAAAATTTCAAATACTATTATCTCTCGGTGATCGTTTCCAGTTAAAATGTCCTGCATTTTTTATGCTTTTTAATCACTTTCGAGACAATTTCAGGACCGTACCATTTAATACAAGATAAAATATTTTAAATGTTGCCTAGAAGTACGTGCTTAATGTAAAATTCGCATACATAATTCCTTTACCGTATCTCTTTTCAATCGCCGTTAATCAGCGAACTTCAACTAACCGTGGACTTGAAATAAATTTGGAAAACTTGAAATTACTTTGAAAATACGAAGTACGAGGTGTGGCAATTAAATAACCGGACTGGTGCTGCAAAACGTTTTATTGATCACCAATTACATTACAAAGTGTATCCCCTTCAATGTACTCTCCTTGCCAATACCTACAACGCTCCATACGAATTTTCCACTGTCGAAAGCAGTGCTGGAAGTCCGTTTCTGTCAGCTTCCACACTGTCAAATCTTGTCCCCTTAAGCTCCGATTTTACCTTAGGAAATAAAAAAAAGTCGCAGGGGGCCAGATCGGGCGAGTACGGTGGGTGGTCCAACACAGTGATGTCGGATTTCGCAAAGAACGCCTTCACAGACAAGGCGAAATGGGCTGGTGCATTGTCTTGGTGGAGTATCCAGGACTTGCTCTTCCACAAATCGGGTCTTCGTCTTCTCACTCGTTCACGAGGGGTAGTTAGAACCTCGTGTTTCACAAGAAACTTGATGTTAACTGGTTGCTTGATCTGAACACTCTGCATTTTTCCGATGCGGCGCTAGCGTAAGGACTTGAACGGACGATTGCTACAGCGAGACTAAGCGACGTACAACCGTGCCCATCGAGCTCAGTGAGGGGGAAGCATCTACAAGCACAGACATGTTCAAACTTGCCATGGCGTGCTCGCTGTTTGCCGATAGTAGCATCAGTCCGGTTATTTAATTCCCACTCCTCGTACATCTTTTTTCAAAGGCGACTCGAGCTAGAAAGCCTCGCTTGTCCTGGCGTCTGCCAACTACGATGAATATTCCATATTGACATATTTACAATCAACTAAGTTTCCTTTCTTTAACAATACCGTATTACAATCTGTAATATGCTATTGGAGTTCACAATCTAGCGCCTGACTGAAGTGACCGCCACGCTTAACGCCTATCTTGATAATATCGCGCGAAAAAGAAGGATGATAAACCTTCCGAGAAAATGAAGATGGTGGGTACTTTTATATATTCGAAACGATGGTGAATAGGGGGTGCGGTTCCCTTTGCCCTCGCCCAGCCGAAGGTGGCATGGGGGTTGATAAGCGCCACCCTATTTAAGTAATATGAAGGGACCAGCCTGTAGTTTAGCGACGCCAAAATAGGGAAATTTGTCGCAAGATATCGAATAATAAAAGTTGGGTTAGTTTGAGTATGAAAATAACGGATTACTTGAACGGCCACGCAAATATTGTTACAAATATAATTTACTACTAAACAATATGTACAAGAAAAATACATAACAACATTTAGCAAAATTAAATATTAACAAACAATGAAATTACAACTAATTGTCATCAACCACCATACATTGACGCGTTTCGCTGTTATACAGCTCCTCAGCATGTCTTTGTGGAAGATGGCAATTTAAGTTGATAAGTCGTATATATACGAAGTTCATGATAACTTGTATTTAATTATATACTCTCATCCATACAAAATTAAATATATTGAAAATAAAAAAATACGTAAGCACTTAGAACAAACGTGTAAGCATGTGTGAAATATATTTAAACAAATAACTACACAAATCGTAGTGACTGCGAAACAAATAGGTATAGGTAAGTAAGTATATTCAAAATACGGAAAATAATGACCAGTAAATAAATAAAACAAAGAGATGATTTAATAGCGTCTTTTCGAGAAATACGCGGGTATAACGGTCATGCATAATTGAACGTTATACAAAATTGAACCTTATATACTATGTCCCTAAGGATCCGTTCTTTAGCGATATGACCGAATAAAATAACAAAAGTGAATAAACTATTGCAAAACAGATAAACAAATTTTGAAGCACTACAGGATGGATTATATTCGTGCATGAAAACGTTACAGTCTAAATGTCCTTATAGTATACAGCTTTCAAACATAACTACGAACTGGTTCTCAGAAATTTTTTTAAGTCGATCACCAGCCGTTCAGTGGGAACCTTGGGTTGCTCACAAGGTTCTTGGGGCTAGATAAGGGCTCCGAAAGGAGACATTAACATCAGCAAAATTTGAACTCGAACGGAGAACTGACACGATTCTTACGTGATGGCGGTATGTCGTCAGCATCTAGCTCGGTACTATGAATTCCCCAACGTGTGAATTTTACCACAGGAAACGATACGATACTTGATTAGGTAGGTAGTCGTAGATTCCAGAAACGGTATTCCAACAAAGTGACAACAAAATAAATGGTACAGCGTACCTCCGAAACTGCGTACGTCCTTCCAAGCACGCAGTTAAACCAACACTCCTAAAACTAACGCTTATATCACGTGATTGCAACAGGTGGAAGTGGGGATATGAAATGTTGATACTTTACTTAGTTTCTAAATTTAATTTATAACAATAGCAAAATGTAATTCTATAATAGGGTTTTGAAACAATAAACGTAAACATTTGTTCCAACAAGTGGCGCCATCTATCGGGATAAACATTAGATATAACGATATTTAAAGGGCTAACTTATACAGCTAGACGCAGGAATTTTGACATTAGTGAATATCGGCAACCGTCCAATACGGACATTTCCTACTGCACTTAACAACTTGTTATAAAGCGATATTTAATTTGTAAAATAGTGATAGAGACAAAATAAATGTTATTTTCTACGTATTTGTATCAACATTAGCAAAAGCTTCTAGTACAGTTTCTCTGACATCTGTGTTGTATGACGTACACCCTATCTTTTACTGTTCTCAATAAGCAGGATCTAAAACAGACAAATCTGAGGATCGAGGTGGCTATGCAGTCCTAGTTTGTTCCTATTTACGAGATCAGGAATGCTTCACTTAAATGATTTCGTGCCGCTAGCTGATTATGCGGTGGTGTCCCATCGTGTTGAAACCATCGAGCATACTAGTGTATCTGTAAGAGTAATTCATCTAACATATTATCAAAATCGTTTTCAGAAAGTGCAGATAAAGATCATCAGCTAATGTACCATCAAAGATGTTCGAACCAAGAATTGTTGGACCGATGACGCTGCATCAAACAACCATCTTGCATCCATAAATGTTCGTTACGTCTATTAAACATACCGCAGTTTGTAAATCGTGTTTCATCCGCTTACAAAACTTGTGGGTCAGCTTCACAGATGTTAGTTAACTAAGTACAAAATTCAATACGCTTATTGTAATCATCAGGGTGTAGTGTTTGTACAACTGGTAATTTATTGGGATGAAACCTACGCTTCTTCAGTCTTCGTACGACAATACGTTGTGCCGTGTTTGTTTCTATCGAAATTTGTCGGGTTGAAATCGATGGATTTTGCATTGTACGTGCCAATACGTTTACCTCTATCTATTCATGAATGCCTTTTGCAGTCTTATTTAGATTACAAAAAGAACCCTACTCTCCTAAATTGTTATACAGTCCTTTAAAGGTAGTTAGAGAAGGCTGGCGACGATCGCACTCGACTATCATACCAACCGATTCACGTTGATAGTATAGTGATGATATAACTGGCCTTAAGAAACATCGAATTAAAATTGCATGTTTGATTGGGGAAGACGTGATTTGTAGAGAAATATGTTACCATATTTCGCGTCGTAAATATGATCTCGCATTTACATTCATGTCGTACGTACGAAAAATAACACTTACACCGCCGAACGCTAATGTATAACTGTTCGTGGCTGCATTGACTGCAGCCACATAATACTCGTAATAGTTGGTCGCGCGCGGCGTTGCCAATGAGAAAGCTTTATGTTAAAAATATTGAGCTATACACACAAATCAATATGATTTCGTATATGCTCGTATTTTTCGTTACTTGCCAGTTAGCATATGTATTATTAATAAATCAAAATAAAGATCGCGGTAATATGTATTTGTATAGCCCTCTATAAGTTGTAAGGAGATTAATAACTGACTTAATAACTTAGTCCTAAGCCTTTCTACCTTTAGGTGTAAGGCCATTGGGGTTGAATTCTGCAATCCTTTCTTCATCCTTTCTTATCTTGTATTAGGTTTCGTATTGCTTTCCATGCCATTCCTTTTTTCTCTACTTCTTTTCTGATTCCGTCTATCCATCTAGTTCTTGGTCTGCCTTCTTGTTTTTTCCGTTCTCGTTTCAAGCACCCGCTTTGTAAGTCTTTCGTCCGACATTCGACACACGTGCCCGAACCATCTGAGTTGTTCTTCTACAATTTTTTCGTTAATTGGTTCTATTTGAAGGTTTTGCCTAAATGTTTCATTTCTTCTGTTCGTCCTTTTTTTGTTTTCTATTTTTCTCAGGAACTTCATTTCCATACCATTAATTTGAGATTTTTGTCTTTCCGGTAATGACCATGTCTCACTACTGTATATGATCGTTGGTCTAACTACTTTTTTAACCACTTCTGTTTTTATGTTTTTTGGTACCTCTCTTTTTCCTAGGAATGTTGTTTTCATTATATTAAATATGTTTCCGGCACTTCCCAGTCTTTCATCTATTTCCCTGTCCTGTTTACCGTCTTTTTCTATAATCACTCCTAAGTATTTAAAGACCTCTACTTGTCCCATTTGCCTTCCGGCCAATCTTATTTCCTGTGTTTTCTTCGAACCAGAAATTATTATTGTTTTCGTTTTTTGAATGTTTATTTTCATATTTATCTTCGATAGTACTTCGAGATTATACTGTTTTCCTTGTTATTCGCCATCAAATCATCTTGACCTTTTTCATTGCTTCGTCTAGTACCACTGAAAACAGGAGATTAATAAAATATGCGTTAATAATAAATATATTAAGATGTTTTTTTGAATGAAAATATTGTCGTCTTCTTTAATTAAATTCTCTTGATTATTTTCTTTAAACTGTTTCTGTTTAGTTTTGACAGTTTTTTAAATACTTTCAAGTTTATAATTTCAAATATTGTTACGGCTAAAAAAAAGGAGAAAAATGAATTAAAGCGGTATAAAGTGCTCAGTTTTGCTATTTAAACGTAATGTTAGAAGGAGACGAGTCAAGGGGTATAATAATACAACGGCGTTTAAAATTTATTTTTATTGCTGAATTCGTGAACGTTCTTTGTATTTCTTCACCGAGACGACGACCCGGTATTTGAACTCTTGGGTAAGAATTCCGATGTTCATAGGACGCCACTGAACGTCTTGTTTAACTTAGTCGCCTCGCTGGTGGTCGATATTTCCGTCGGAAACCATTCAGAGTTTTCGAGGGAAAGGAAGAAAGGAGTGTATAAAAAAATTCAAAACGTAGCAAAATGAATTAGTAAATATTTGAAAAAACTGTATATTGAGTGAAAGAGCACTACTAAAACGATATTGACAAAAGGTTACAAAAAGACTATTAATATCTCAGGGCCAAAACAATAACTATAAATATTGACAAAGTTTACAAAGAAATGAATAAAACACCAAAATAAATATTCAAAGATTAATACTGATCTAAACAACAAAGTTAATAATTAAATCTACAAGTTTCTAGAACGGGTAGTAGTAATGGCGTGAAGCGCAGTTCTTAAATCTCCAATCACCAATCACCAATCATCAAAAGAATGACCAAGTAGCTCAACCAAAATGAACTGTTAATTATGATTCGCAATGTTACATAAAATATCTTAAATTAACTTACATAAAAGACTGGGTTCGGAGAGACACGCAGAGGGAGGAGGTTTGTCAGCTAGTTACGGTGGTAGAACTTTCTCGACGGCGTTGGTTCGGAAAGGACGCCGTGCTGATAGACCGGAGAAATGGGTGATGTGTGATGAGCATTGGGCAGCAGACAACGGATGAACGCAGCTCGACAGAAGAAATCGATTTCCACATCCCGCAACTCTACGGAAGAAGTCAATTTCCAAAATCGGAACTCCATGGAGGAAATCAATGTCCAGATTCGCATAGAGCGTTATTCCCGACGATTTGATCAAAGGCGACTAAATCGCAAAACCATATAATCGCCAGGAACGTAGACCATGGATACAAAGGAAGATCACCCAGCAGGGGTTATGTCCGACGACAAAAGTCTTGGTACTCCAGGATGACATTGTTTCGCTCACTGGGCTACTTAGGGCCTTACATCACTAGTTGATACGTTAACTTCTGCCAAATAACTCATGCTCTTTGATAGGAAAATGCCTCGATTTATGTATTTTACGAAAATCCAATGGGATCGCGAGATATGAATGGACCAATGCGGAAGCAAAGATATGATGACGTATGCAAGATCGGTGTTTAGCGACTTATTTGTATGTTTATTGAACTAGATGAAATTTAATTTTACTGATACCAAAATGTAAAGCGGAATTTATACTGTCTATTGACAAAGTTTCATTTATGTTCTTTGACAAACAACGAAGCTACGGGGCCTAAAGTATTGAAAAAAATTGATGATTGGTTCCTGAACAGTTAATTACTAAATATCTCATTAGCTTAAGAATATAACTCAAATTTATTGTTATCACGGGCGACCAGAGTTTAAAATAAAAATATTAGCGGTGTAAAATTTTGAAAGGATGAATATTAATGGTTTTATTAAATAATAAAGATCAATACATAGGACAAATTACGGGAAAGGGTTTAGCTAAAACATACACGAATACTACGCATTACGGACGCGATGAAGTCATCCTTCGCAGATGTTCAGTTTTGTTATATATTAAAATAGAGGAATTGGCGCGAAATGGAACAACGAAATGTTTTAAATATGGATTTAAATGAATTCGCAAATTAGGGTGTAACAATATGTTTGAGTTTTAAATAAAATTTCTAAATGATTAGTCGAAAATATGTCTTCTGTCAGAAAAATTATTTTTGTATCTGCCGTTGATTACTCGTCTCGGCATTGCCAATCCAATGACTTGATACTTTTGAGTTTGGCGTTACGATGTTCATATTCAATACTATAGATGACGTTGTGGATTTTGATGACTGGATTCCAAATAATGTGTGTCGTGTGTGAGTTTCGAGTCATTTTTTCCAAAAATATTTTTAAAAAGTAAATTACTGAAAATAACTCGGAACTTTGATTATCCCCCACAAAATAATATTAATGCAGTCTTGTTTTAAGTTATAAAAGATTAATATAAATCATCAAAATACTATTTCGCCGTATTTCGCAAATCCCGAACAGTTTGCTCCCTTTTCACCCTCTTTCCCGTCCCTCTCGCGCCTACGGACGATCTATCTATAACCGAGGACGCAAGAGAGGTGACGTGTTTATCATAATCAATAAAGCTGGCCACGAGCGGTACCGCGCAGTAGCGTAGAGTCGACCAGGCCTCGCGTTCCACTAGAGTTATTCTGCTAATAGAGATGTTTGCTGCCGCAAATAATTTCGCTCATCTTTTAAATAAAAATTAAATAACACGTGCTCAAACACTTACCATTTTAAGAGTCCTCCGTGAAATCACAAAGTGAATAATGTCTGTTAAATATCTGCAATTGTATTTATATGCAGAGAACGAACGTTCTACATCTAGTGACGTAATATTTGCGTAAGTAAAATAATCTTTCAAATAACTTAACGATTCTGTTGACGCACCTTCACAAATGTGTCTTAATGTGCCAAAATCAGAATTTTTGTCAAAAACACTTTCAAATTTTTCTAGAACAGAAACATTTTTTGCGTCTTCAATCGCGCATAGCTGTACGTGAACATGTTGCACTATTTGTAGAGATTCTTCTAACGGCACCGCAGGATTTTGTAATTTTTCTGTTGCATCTGTTAGCCCGAAGTAATTGTCGTGAATGATTTTTAAATCCATTTTAACCTGACTATCTTGTAATTTCCACTGGCTTTTCTAGATAGCGGCAGCTTCCTTTGTATCGAATTGTAAAACCACGTTCTTAATATTGTCAAAATATTTATGATAATAGAACGCGGTCTGCAACCATGTTCCCCAACGAGTTAGAATAGGTTCTGGTGGCTCTGGTATACGGGGGCACAGTCTGTGAAATTCGCGAATACGTTTCGGTAATTTGACAAATACTGCTTTGGTATGCGCTATTAAAGCGTCTACCTCAGGATAACATTTTCTGATACTATCCGCCACAAGATTGAGAGCATGAATCTTACACGTAATGTGTAACAAATTAGCAGAATGCTTTTTAAGAGACCGGCCTACAGAAAGCATGTTTGCAGCACCCATCACACACTAACATCGAGAGTTGGTTTGTTGAAAGTTGAAACTTGTCCAATGTATTTAACACTAACTTTGAAATTACTTCGGCAGTACACTATTGTATTCGTTTGGAGACTAATAGAATTGAAGGTGCCGATTGATGAGGTTCCAATTTGCGTGCTATTACATTAAAAACAGAATGTTTCTTCCGATCTGTTGTTTCGTCGACACATAACCACAATTTTTGATCTTTCAACTCCGATTTTATTTTTTGTTCAATATGTTCGCGCGCAGATGGCACAATTCTTCGTAACGATGTTCGACTTGGTAATTTGCACTCCGAATAGTTATTCCAAAAGCAGATAAACGGTTCCTTGTCTAGTAAATTAAACTGTATATTACATGCGATAAACGTAACGCATAAATTAAATATAAATTTTTCATTGTCTCGTGCGCAATATCTTTTTGAGACATGCTTTTCACTATTTACGTGTCGTAGACAATGTTGTCTGGACCAACACATTAACGGGATTTTACAGAGTACACATTTAATTTTAGCACCTTCATATATTAAGTCTGGAATTTCTGCAATAAATTTTCGAAGTTTGACCGACCGCGGTCGTTTTGCTGACGAAATCATAATTTTTCTAGGACAGATAAACAATTGCGCAAATTAACGGCAGCGAAAATGTCCTTACTGCTCCGCAGACGAAGTAATACTACCGTTCCTCTCGGTCCGAGCTGATTCTACGCCGATGCACGGTACCGCTCGTGGCCAGCGTTAATAATTAATCAATGTTAACTAGTAGAGTGTATAGGTTAGTCAAACGCATTTCTGCAATACAAATGGAAAACACTTATAAAAATTGATAAAGAAATTTATCGATTTTATTAGGTATATTCATTGGGTAATAGTACTATCAGAGTAGTTGTTTTTTAATGTTATACTCATTTTGAATAAATTTTATAATAACGCGAAATAAGTGTTCAGAGATTCATTCAGTTTACCTAGAAATGTAAATTACAAAGGATATCCACTTAAACCTATAAAATATTCTCATATGTTACGAGGCAAATGAATATTTCGATCTTGCAACCATGTTAGGTCTCATTAACAATGTCGGTTAAGAAAGAATTTGAACGTAAACAAACGCAATGTATGTTCGTATACATTATTCGAACACTATTCGTACCAATACTGTTATTGAATTTAATCTGAAATGTATTGTCATTAATTTTGTTTCATAACTTTGCGAAACGAGGCGCAATCGGACAGATCGAACTTACATTGGATCGTAACATTTCCAACTACCTACTGTTTGAAATACCTTATTTCATTAGAATTCGTTGCCAGATATGCATATATTTTGTCTTCGTAGTTTTCTGTGCAATTATCTTTCACAGCAGATATTTTGTAATCGTATATTTTGTCAGTTCGAAGCTACATAACTTATGCGAATTAAAATATGGGAAGCGAGACTGGTAGAAAATATAGGTAGGTAATAATAAGGTGAAGGGTGTGGTACTTTCATATACCTCTTTCGGGATTTCATTCAAGTAATCTCTAGCTAAGAATTATTACGGCGATATAAAGAGGCAGGTTTTCCAGAAAATCTCTTAACTATTTGTTAGCCAATGTTATTTAACTAGTAATATTGGCGCATGATTTGGGACAGAGTAATTTTTACAAAAGGTTTATTAAATTTCCTATTTTCTAGCGACAACTGCTATTTTTAAAGAATAAATACCCTAACAAGTGTTCAACATAATCATGTTGTCACTATTATACAAAAAAAATGACAAATAGAATATATGGGATTCTATTTCATTTTTGCTGTTACTACTAAATATCACTTCAGTAGGCGATAAACGACGAAATAGGTTACAAAGTCGGGAAATATGGAATTTTGGTAAATCATGTTTTTTACATGTGGTGATAGCCCTACAAAGTACATAAGTATATAAATGGTGTTCGTTTGTAGAGTGTTTCATAGCTTTGCTACTATTGTTCCCTCGTTGTAAAGCTCGAAGCGCAATTACATATCCCCTAACATGCGAATGGTAGAGGATTCGAACTCACAGCGTCTAACTTCTTAACATTGAGCCACCGAATCGTTCAATAATAATGATGTTTCACTTCATTAGCGTATGCAATATGTATTTTGAAACGTCGTCAGCAATTTGAAATTGTAAATAATTGTCAAAATGTTAATAATTGGCCAAAATAAACAACGTGCTCTACTAACAGTAGTGTCACTTGTGTGTATCACTTGGGCGATACACCACGGTATTTCAAACAGAAATATATGCTATACAAACCTGCGCGTGGGAGATTCTGCGTCGGCGACCGCAGGTATAATCTCCAAACTAGTATGGGAGTGCCTGCAAACCCTAATGGCTCTGTCTAAACACAACAAGGTCACACTGGTGTGGGTGCCAGGGCACAGAGGCATAGCGGGCAATGAAATTGCAGACCAGCTAGCGAGGAAAGGTTCAAAAATGAATTATATAGGCTCTGAACCGGGTCTAGGTATTATCAAGAGTGCAGTGCGTGGTGCAATTAATGAGTGGATCATAACACAACACCAATTAAATTGGAAACATGCAGCTGGACAAAAGCACAGCAAACGGATGATGGGAAGATCGTCGCAACATCTGATTGCTGACCTGCTTGAATTAAGCAAGATACAGCTTAGGGGGGCAACATGTCTATTAACAGGAGATGGCTGTTTGAGAGGCCACTTGCATAAGATGGTGATCTACAAAGATGAACCCTTATGTAGACTTCGCAATGAGGTGGAGGAAACAGCCCCTCATATTATTTTCAAATGTGCAGCGTTAGCTCAACACAGATTCGCTATGCGAAGCACAATTGAACTACCAATGGAGAAAGATTTACTACATAGGCTTTTAAAACCTGATTGCGGGAACTAACCTGTTCAAGTAAACAAAACCGAAGCAGGAATAATACAATAAGCTACTAAGCTTCAGTGTTAGGGATGTAAAGACCAGCCCTGCTTTGGTAGGAAAATCAATCAAATCAATCAATCAACAGTAGTGTCTTCAAAAACAGGCAAACGAAGACTTTCTAGGCCTTCTGTCCTAAGGATACTAATTAAGGAACACCGGCAACCTGAAAATTCAGGTTTCAATGGAACGCTAGAGACTGAAAGTGTATCTTGGAATAAGAACAATACAATCTTGTTAGCGACTGCATCGCCCGTTTTTGGGTTACAGCCCCCTGCGAAAGCTTGTACGGTTTTTTAATTTTTGTAAATATCTCGGGAACTACAACGGAAGGGAGAAAATATATATAGGGGCTGCCCTGTCTTCTCCTTTATCTTTTTCCAACATTTTTGATAATCCGGGATTCATAATATACTTCAATTATTTCAAAAAAGGAATTGTTGTTTGAGCTATTTACAAAAATTTAAAAATCGTTTACATTTTTGGAGGGTGCTGTACCTCGAAGTCAGGTAGTCTTTCAGTCTCTAGATTTTCATCGAAATCTGAATTTTCGGGTTGCCGGTGTTAGTGGTTGCCTGTTAAAATTCTTCGAAGATAATGCTTAAACAACCACAAACGCTTCTCAGTTTACGGATGAGGAGTTGTGGGAAGCCTACGATGAAGGGATTGTAAATAGCATAAGAAAGGATGTTGTGGAAATGGAGAAGGTATTGAACGACATGGATGAATCAGTCGTACAGACACGCTTTAGTCTGATCTTAAAAAAACCTAAAAACATTCTGCTTATAATGCAAGACCATCCAAGGACGCGCTCGCTTTATATAAGGATATTGAACATACTGGAAAAATTACTTCATTTATACGTGTTTAATTAATTCTCGTATGTCGCTGGTTAAAGTTAGCATTTATTTCATGAATTTTAATACCTAGTGCTATGAATTAAAACAAGACTTTTGCTTTTACTTATTTATTTGTATACTAACTTATTGCTAATATAACATTAAAACTAACTGACCATTAAATAATTTAATAATATGTCCACACTACGCTCTGTACACATACTTAATCTATTTTTATGATAAAAACAAGCAATTGCTTTTGGGAACCGAGTTCGTGAAATGGGAAACCAGCCCGGGTCATCAGATTCATTGTTTTTTCCCTTTACTTGAAATTGTAAAAAAAAAATAGAAGATAGTATAGAAGAAGAAATCGGGGCCGCCTCGCAAACTATCGACGAAAATTGTAAGTTTGGGACGAATAGACAAATCTTATATCACTGCTTCCTCTATATGTGCTACGAAATAAAGTACCTGAAAAGTGGCATCTCATTCCTCAAGAAAAGAAAGCCGCAATTCAAGACTGCTTCCCATGCTACCTCCAAATAGCAGATGATGAATTGGGTGGGCCACCACCAGCCATAAGAAACTGTGCAGGCTGCAACAAATATATGTAAAATTTATATATTACATATGTATTATCTAAGAGTGAGGTGACGCTAAATAAAATGCACTACGTATAACTATAATTGTTTTTTATTTTTATCTAGTAATACAATGCTCTTTGGGATAGTTTTAAATAATCGGATAACATATGAACGTTTGCTATAGAAGAAATTTTAAGTTCATCGCTATGGTACATCAACTTTCCCAAGAGTTTTTCTTATTGTAGGAATGTTTTTTATGTATTCTAAATTCACTATTGGTACACTAACGAATTTTTTCAACACACCTGCTTTCTAAGGTCCTTTAACATACACTTTTGTATAATTAACGTAAAAGTTAGATAGCCATCCTTATATTTAATACTTAAAAAATTACGCTCCAGCCACTTGAAGAGAAGATGTATAAGTTCGCGTTCCATTCTTGATACACATTTCTTTAGGCGTAAAGGCGGGAGCATTAAACCCCTGCATATTGATTACCAGGAATGCCTCGAATCGCTGACGGTATATTTTTTATCTGTGTTCAGGCAATAAAACTAAGCTTAGAGCTTTTTCCAAATTCTTAATTCTGTTTGCAAATCTATCTCTGTCGGTCACCATAGTTACCCACTGCGACCTTCGATCTTCGTTCGGTATTGCATGAATCGTGACTCCCCATCAAATTTCACCGACATTTTATTTGGGCCTTCGTGGCAGGATCCACGGGGTTTGCCGAAGAGATGCGTCAGTTTGCAGAAGACGTAGAGACCGTATTTCTTTGCCCTCTACCGATGGATCCTCTTACGCCTGTGCAAGAGCTGGAATTCCGCTCGATTTCACACTGCGACATCTGCGAGCGACCCTTTGACGTTCGTGACGTCAAAATTCGCGACCATGATCACCTTACGGAAAGATCCGGCATGGCAAGAGGTTGAATATTAATTACCAGGATAGTCACGTGATTCCAGTCGTTTTTCATAATCTAAGGTTATATGACCTCATTTTATTATAAAAAAACCTCGCTAAAGATTTCGAAGGCCGGTCGTTTTGCTTCCAAAAAAAAGAACGATACTTTTTACCAAAAATATAAACGATAACCTAATAAAATTTGTTTTTGATTCCTTTAGTTTTTTTTGGCATCCTCCCTAGAAAAACTAGCATCATACCTACCCCGTATTTCCAAATTTAGATGATTCAAAATTCCAATTATTAACACGTAAAGGAGTGAGAAGAACTTGCCCGTTAAAACAATTCAATGACTGACTCAGACATTACACATGACGACTATGCGCATGCCAACGACGTGTGGAACTCTTTCAGGTGTCAAAATTTAGGCGAGTACAGCGACCTATCAAAAACAGACATTATGCTATTAACTGACGTGTTTGAGCAATTTCGGACTAGCTGCTTGAAAACTTACGACTTAGACCCAGCGCATTATTATATTATACCCGGGTATACCTGGGATTGTATGCTAAACTTTACCGGTATTACGCTCGCGCTGTTAACAGATATCGATATGGTGCTGTTTATAGAGCGAGGTATCGGAGGAGGACTAAGCCAGTGCTCGAAACGTTACGTGGTGGGAATAATAAATATCAACCGAATTTAAACCAGACGGCCCATCAAAATTCTTGATTTATTACGACATCAACAATCAGTATGGATGGGCGATGTCACAATGCCTTCCCTACGGAGCATTTGAGTGAGTAGAAGGCGATTTAGGTAATTTTAATTCCAATGTAGCTGCAGATAGTCCTGAAGGCTACATTCTTGAAGTTGACTCAGATTACCCGCAAGGCATTCACAATTCCCATAGGGACCTCCCATTCTGTTCTGAACACCGCGCGCCGCCAAATTCTCGCGAAAGGAAATTATTAGCCACATTATATAACAAAGAACATTATATTATCCATTACCGCAATTTACAACAAGCTTTGGAGAACGGGTTAATTCTAACAAAAATTCATCGCGTCTTAAAGTTTAATCAATCAGTTTAGCTTAAATCCTACATCGATTTAAATACAAAACATGTCGGAATTTGTAGGCCTTCGCTCAAGGATGTACGCGTATAGAATGGATGGGGCGGACAAAGATAAGAAGGCCAAGGGTGTAAAGAGGCACATTGTCAAGCGCCATATCACGTTTAATGATTATTTAACCTGTTTGCGTGAGAGCAAATAAATATCCATAGAACAAAAACTGTTCAAATCAGAGCACCATCAGGTCTTTACCATTCGGAAAACCAAGACCGCTTGAAGTCCCCACGATGACAAAAGGTACGTGTTGCCCAGGTCGGTGGAAACACTGCCGTGGGTACGTTGGAGAACGATGGACTCGCAAAGTTGAGGTGTTAGCGAATCCTATCCATGTGAAAAGAATACAACTATTTTGAGGCCCATTAAACAAATTGTATAGGGTGTAAATAGAATGAAATATTGTTAAATTTATATTTTATGTTAAACTTTATTAGAAAAAAAAATTTCGTTGCCCCTTTATGATTCAATGTCAGTCGGGCCCACTCGTTGGTAACTAAATACCCCTTTGGGGAAAAAATTGAAATTTCTTCGTTCCTTCCCCCTCACCCAACCGCCCGGGGAGGGGGGACATTATAATTTAATTATAAGCCCAGATAATGACGAGTGTGGGGTAGCATGGACAAATCTACTCGTTTGTTAAATTTTCTAATTTTAAATAGAATAAACGATTCTTGTAGGTTCGGGGGTATCCCTAGAAACCTCTACGGCAATTTTAGAATGTATTTCCAACTCAGTAAAATGAAATTAACGTTTTAAGTTTTAAAAATAACAAACCCTTTTAAATTTTTTGAACAAGCCAATGTATATAAAGCCTCTGCTTATATCCCCACCGGAAACTGCCTGCTCTGGTTATTTAACCCTTTTCCCCAATGACTTTGAATACAAAAACGAAGGCCGAATAAAGAGATAAAAAAAATTATGGCGTCGTTCATCTTTTTTTTTTTTAAACCCGGAAAGATCAGGAGTTTTATTTCCCCTTTCGATAGTTCAACCCCAAAAAAAAACTTTAACGATGACTTTCGATCAAATGAAATTATTTCGCAAACAGCATCGAGAACGCATGCAGTGACTTAACCAGGAGGTTGTATATTGATGATTCTGTGATTCAAACTGTCAAACAAACTTTAAACGAGAAAAACCACGTACTTTACCGAAACCTTTCAGGTAAAGATTTAATTAGAAATATTATTTGTTGTACTTTGCAATTTATGCTGTTCTTATTCCAGACGATTTCTACATTAATTTGGGCGAAATTGGGTAGAAAAATTAAAAAACAGTAGATTTGTCCACGCTACCCCCCACCGTCTTATCTGACTTGTAATTAAATTATAATGTCCTCGCTCCAAGGACGGTTGGCTGAGGGGGAATGGTAACGAAGAAATTTCCAATCATTTATAGTCGGGAGTCTCATGAATGAATATTTCGATTGTCCTTGATTGCTTTGTGCGCTTCCATTTTCTTTCATAGGGGGGAAATTTAACCCTATATTTTGGCGGTTCTTTTAAAGAAATTTTCGGAGCGGGATATGGTAATCAGAAAATTTTATCTTTATATTTTAAAAATGTTTTTTTTCTAATATACGTATATTTTAAAACAGATGTTTTTTTTTCATCCCGTACAACAACCGCTTTTTTTCATATTTTTTAACCAAGGGAGAAGTTTTACAGTCATTCAATTTATGTTATTATATAACACCTTTACATCAACTGATCAACATTTAAAAGGCACAGACTAAATAGAGAGCCCATATTTTTTGGGGTATTGGGTTGTGCTTGTACTTATTAGGTTTAAGGTTTTTTAAGCGTGTTTTTTTGTAACTTTTCACAGATTATTCTAATCTTGATTTAATATTATGCTATAATAACATTTTTTCCCGCCTTTTTTTTTTTGCCCCCCAGTCTACGAACATTTCCATAGAATTCAAATTTTATCCCAAAGGGAAAAACAAATCATGTCGTTTATACAGAAAAAAACATTCCAAATTAACAAAAACCAGGAAATTTTAAAATTATTTTTTGCCCGGCCCCCTTTTCTGTGATGGCAAGAAAAATTGAACTTCACAAAGGGCTTACGCATGCTTAAGCAAAAAATCTCGAAAAAAAAAGGAATAATGACATTGGGGGCAAAGCTTCACTTTCGAGTTATCAGGATTGTAAATCTGTAAGTATTAACGAGAATTTTTGCGGTGGAACTATAAAAATGTTTATCTTTGGTTAGCTCATCTACGAAAGCATGTTAGCATATTTTCAAAACGGCTTTTGAACAGCTTCTGAGCGGTTTTTGAACGGGTTTCCCGGGGAACGGCTTTTGAACAATACGAACAGCTTTTTAACGGCTTTTTTCGCTTTTTTAACAGCTTTGAATGGCTTTGTACGGGTATCCGTTCAATGACCATATCTCTTGACACTAGGTGGCGCCAATAATTTATTTCCGGGTGTGGTGCGATCCGGGTGATTCGTTCCGAGTGTGATACGTTCCGGGTGTGATATGGCATATGGAAGCTATTGTTAGTGGAGGTGACTCATGCTTCAAATGTGTTTAGGGGTCAGATAGTAGTAGGTAGGGGGTCAATTGAGCGCGGGATCTTCATTATCTATTTACGAACCCACGCTCAATTGACTCCCTACCTACACATTTGAAACATGAGTCACCTCCACAAACAATAGCTTCCATACGGCGTATTACAGACGGAATGTACCACACCCGGAAATAAATTCCTGGCGCCACCAAGGGTCATTGAACGGATACCCGTTCAGTAGCTGTTCAAAAGCCGTTCAGAAGCCGTTCAAAAAACTGTTCGCCGTTCAAAAGCTGTTCAGGGCGATTCAAAAGCCGCTGGGAAACTGTTCAGTAGCCGTTCAAAACCGTTTTGGAAATATGCTAACAGCCGGATGGGCTAACCGAAGACAATATCATTTCTATATGTTCTACCGCAACCAAATTCTCGTTAAAAAGCGCGATTTAATCCGATATCTCCGATAGTCGAACGTTCTCCATCGCTTTCCCAAGTAGTACATTATTCATTAATTTTTTCAGACTTTTTAATGCATTTGATTTTAAACCTTTTTCCTTTACATTCATTTTCTTGCTTCATCACAGAACATGAGGGGGCACCCCGAAATAATTTTTTAATTCCCGCGGTATTATACCGCTTAATATGAAGAGTGCTGTCTTTTTTGTATGCGATAACGACATGATTGTGTTCTTTCCCTTTTTTGTACAAATTTTAATTTTTGGAAATGTTTAGACTGGGAAAAAGCGAATAAAGGGCGGAGATAATAGACGGTCAAATTATTATTATGCAGAGTATTTAAAACAAGTATTAGAATAACTGTGAACAGAGTTACAAAAGCACGCTGTATATGAAAACCTAATAAACCCCTAAGATTGAAACCCGCACTGCAATAGCAGCAAAAAGATGCGGGTCTCTATGTTGGCTGTGACCGTTTTAATGTTGATCAGTTGATGTAAAAAGGGGTTATATAATAACTAAATTGAATGACGGGAGTAAACACTTTGCCGTTAGGTGTAAAAGTATGAAAAAAGGGTTTTTGTAGGGGTGGTAATAAAACATCTGATTTAACATATACGTATATTAGATTAAATAAACATGTTTACATATAAAGATATAATTATCTGATTACCATATATCGCGTCCGTAAATTTCGTATTAAAGTTAACCGCTAAAATATATGAACAGTGTTACAATATTTGGCCGCTATGAAAGTGTAAGGTGGGAAGCGCACGAAGCGAATCAAGGACAATCGGCAACACTATTCGATAAATACATGAGACTCCCGACTATAAATGATATATACATATATATATATATATATATATGTATATATATATATATAGACATATAAACAGTCATTGATGAGCCCGTTGAATGTATAATTCGGTCGCTGTGGAGCCCAAAATTACGTTGTTTAGCCCGGGGGCCCAAAAAGATGAGGGAAAATTTAGCAAATGGGTGGGAAATGTCAAACCCAAAAAACAAATTTCGGGGGGGCTCCATAGCGTACTATCCCTATAATTAAATAGACAAAATAGTTCCGGGGAAAGGGCCATGTAGGGGGCGCCCTGATCAAATTTTATATACGGTATATACAAATAGATCAACATGACGTTGTTGAGCCCGAAATTTGGCAACAACTGCGTTTTCCATAACATACCATTGAAAATAACTGTATGTTGGTAGCGGATTTATATATCGCGGTGGACTTTCTACTCTATAAGTATCATTAACCTGAATGTTATTGTTTGATATTTTACTATCTGTACGCTAACTATTCGTTAGCTTACCCACAATAAAATTATAATACATTTTCAAATTCACAAAAAAATTGTTTCATATAGACGCTGTAATCATAAATTAAAATACTTTTAGGCCGAAATAGTTGATTTCTATTACCCTGGGAAGTGGAATCAGATAATGTAAACTCTTATTTTGTCAGTTTTTTTTACCGTACAGATTTCAACTATTTAATTTCTTCAGTGATTTATGTTTGATTAATTGTGTGTTATATGAAAGTTATACCTTCTTCTTCTTCAAGGTCTATAAGATTTGCATAATTTTATGTTATTTCAATTTAGATAACCTACACATCAAAATATTTTTTTCCATAAGTTCTTAGTTTTATACCACTCTATATCGAATATAAGTGGGAACGGTAGAAAATAAATAAAACAACATAATAACTAAAGAATTACATGTGGAAGGAATGAATTACTTTTTTAAAACGAGTGACGATGTGTTAGAACAAAATTATCATTGGCGGTACCAAATGGGTATGTAATGTGAAAGTGGATGGAGTTTGATATCTGAGAGAATTAATATTCATGTTTCTGGTGATTTGAATTGTAAGGTGAGAAATGAAAAGGCAGATGAATGATTGGTCAACAGGAGGAGGAAAAGATAAATGAATAAATGAACAACCTACTGATAAACACCTATTTCCATCATAAAGAAATCTATACGATTACTCGACAAACATCAATTACAGAAGAAGCATAGCAAGTCACAGTTTAATCAAAAAAAAGGCAAGTGTGTGACATGAAGATTAAGAGAGGACCAGAGACATTTCCCGATCACTACATGCTCATGGCAAAAAGTAAAAAGCGTAAAGATAAAGAGGAATATAAAAGAGCGAGTGAAAGTGACATTAGTTCTGAAACGATAAGAACATATAGATTGAGGAAGGAGAAAAGAGTATATAGACTAATAGAAGTACCGGAAACCAACGCAGAAATGCTAGAAAAGGAAAATATAAGTATAGAGAATCTTCTGAAAACTGCCAGAGAAACATGCGAGATCCTAAAAACAAATTCTATAAAGCAACAAACATTATAGTTAAAGAAGTTAACAAACAAACAAAAATAAACAAAATAAGATGGAAGCAATACTTGAGTGAAAGGATAATATCAAAATATGAAAGGAAATATAGAAGGAATAAAAAACGAAATTGAAAAATATGGTTAGAAAAATCTAGGAAGCAAGTTGAAACGAAAGTAAAGAAAGGATAGTAAAAAATGGCCTAAAGACACTGGAAAGCGGAAACAAGCTGGAATATGTATACGAAGAGTAGGATAAGATAAATTATTACGAATGATTCGCAAACGCATGATGAAACAATGCAGAGCGGAAAACAATGCCAACAAAAATAACTACACTGCAAAAAACCAGACCAGAGTATGGGAGGTTGTCAGGAAGTAAGGATAACAACATGAAAGAGAGGGAAGTAGAGAAGGCGGTGAACTTAGCAAAAATGGGAAAATATCAAGCTATAATAGAGTGACAGCAGAAAGTTATTTGCAGCATCTAAATTAACATGGAAAGGGAGCCAATTGCCAAGGGTTAGACGAGAGTCGAGCGGTCCTAAAAAGGGCTAGAATAATTGACGACACATTTAAATTTAGGAAAATGCAAAAGACCTTACTGAGTATATTTTGCCTTTATCAATTTGTGTCAAGGTGTCTGAATGTGCCTGTTCAGATGATATCATGATTATGACAGGAAGTCAAAATGTTAATACATATGATAAGATACCACATGAAATGGGAGCTAATACCCGAAAGATAAAGGTAACGTTAACCACTGAAAATGGAAAATTCAAAAAATAGTTGGGAATACTGTGAAAACTTATGCGATGGAATAGAACATTGATAAGCAAATAAAAATTTCCGCGACAACTAAAATGATACTGTTTGAAACTATTTGTAGGGCAAAAAATTAAGTCTAAAGCAGAAGTTCGTGTGGTTATAATCATAAATATTTTTGCATGAAAGCTAATAAGAATTACATGAGAATATTCTAAAACAAAAGCTTTAACGTAATTTAATGACAATGTAAAGAAATATAAATTAAAAGTACTTACATGTAATAGGATGCAAAATTGTAGGAGAACTCTGAGATGTATAAAGCACTAAGGTTACAGTGTAACTGTTAGATTGATAGAAGAAGAAGATACCCCGTTTATATCGTTAAGAATGCAATAATTAAGATAGAGAGCAATTCCAAGAATGTAATAATTTTTATGCCCGTCGGACTCATTCTGGAAGGATGATGCATCATGTTGAGACCTGTTTCTAAGGCACAATATCGGTACAATTGCATGTAATCAGAATAAATGTACGATGTTGTTCTAATTTTAAAAATAACTCCTCTGGTCCGAATATATATCAACACTTGAATTCCCGTTGCGCCTCAGACGTGTAAAGTAATACATGAATAGTATGTTATTTTGAAACACCCTGTATATAGAATAAAGAAGAATGTCAATCATGCTTATTACCGGATTTGTATCATTCGCGCAGACAGCTGTTTTTTGAATTTGCAAACACATCTTCGCCCGTAGGCCCACAAACTCCAGCAATAGCTTCATTATGTTCTAGAAAAATTCGTAGAACCGCGTCATCGCCCATAACGCTAGGAAAGTTTCTAGAAGGTACTTTATACCTGTCTGACTCATTGCCATCGACAAAACACATTCTGGAAGGATGATACATCGTTTTTATAGATCGGTCATCATGTTGAGCCCTGTTTCTAAGACATGATATCGGTATTTTTCTAAAAAAATTCCTAGAAGTAACCGCATAGTCGCCCTGACTCATTTACATGCGTCAACCGCCATGTAAAATTCCGAGAACTGCGTCATCGCGAAATTAGCCGCGGATTAAAAAGCGCAAACTTGAAATTAGCTGCGAAATAAAGCGCGAAATTATTCGCAGATTAAAAGGCGCAAACTTCAAATTAGCTACGAAATAAAGCGCGAAATTATCCGCAGATTAAAATGCGCGACCTTGAAATAGACGCGAAACGAAACCGCTAATTAGAGTAGTCGCGGGCGCCATCTTTCCCGTGCTTAAAAAGCGCAAACTTGAAATTATCTACGAAATAAAGCGTGAGATTACCCGCGGAATAAAAAGCGCTACCTTGAAATAGCCGCGAACGTAGATTAAAAGCGCGAGCTGCTAGTCGAACTTTGATTCCGCGAAATTACCCGCGGATTAAAAGCGCGAGACGCTAATCAAACTTCGATTCCATTCGGATTAACAGCGCGAGCCGCTAATCAAACTTCGATTACGCGAAATTACCCGCGGATTAAAAGCGCGAGTCGCTAATCAAAAGCGCCTTTGGCTTCGATCCCGCGAAATTACGCCTCGGATTAAAAGCGCGAGCCGCTAATCAAACTTCGATTAAAAGCTCGATTAAAAGTTCGATTAAAATGGCCTTGAAAGTGCGCCCGTATCGGTGTAGCCTACCTACTAACATTTACGCGGAACCCGGAACAAATCGACGGTGCTGACCAACTATAGTTTAGGGTATCATTTCATAAGGTTGGTAGAATATATAAAAGATCTCGGAGTTACAATCGACTCCAAGCTATTATTTAATACACATATTGAAAATATTGCGGTGAAAGCTAATAGGATGATTGGCTTTGTCGTTCGCTCCTGCTACCACTTCAGCTCTATTCATATGCTCAAGACGCTATTCATTTTACTGGTGCAGAATCAATTAAATTATACAACAAGCAATACATGTGGAAAGAATGCCTAATACAATAACCAAAAAATTTTTGGTTATACAACAAGCGTTTGGTATCCTATATACGATATTTACATTAATTGAATCGAAAATATACAAAATAAATTTCTAAAATATTGTTATTTTAAAATGTTTGGAGTGTATTCCAATGATATTTCCATTAATGACTTACGTCAGTACGTTTGCTTAAAATTATTAACATCGCGCAGAAAAATTACTGACTTTTTGTTATGTGCGAACCTCTTAATGAATAGGTGTGACTCCCCCGGCGCTTTGTCGTCTGTCTTTATAGCTGTGCCACAAAGAACATTGCGAAAACATGAGCTACTGTATGTACCGAAATTTGGCACAAATGCGGCTATGAATTCTTCCATTGTCAGGTTGTGCAGGATTTTCAACCAGTTCGACTTTGATGTGGTTTTTTTAAGTATCCATCAAATTAAGAAACGAGCGTTCAGTGTCGTCGATTGAGGGTTTATCGTATAAACATATTTCACTCTTGTGTTCTCCAGCTTACCACTTAGTTAGCACCTGATGTAACGTTAAATAAAAAAAAGTGCTACTTGTTTAATATATTAGTATATTCAGTAGGAGCTAATAATTTTTTCATAACTTTAAAGGAGGAGCAGGTCAAACTGTTATTAATTTCTGCACATGCATAAACGTATATCTTTGATAATATTCACCTAATCCAGTAGGTAGAGCAGTTAGTTTTATAAAAAGAAAACATCGGCTATAAATATATTATAGTAGTATTGACATTGATACCCTTATCTCCATAAGTTTCATATTTCAGTGGCTTTTCATTTATCTAGGTGTTTTAGAGGCATGCGGAAATGCACATATATTAAGACATATTAAACGCCTTTATAGACCATACATACCTCAGCTTATTATTATTAACTGCCGGGTGCACGAACAGTACGGATATATAGGTGTATGTATATAAATATAAATGAGATGAAACACATATCTGGATCTATAAGCGCGCGTTCAATTCACGCATAAATTTTGTCACATTACGCAATCCGAGTATAAATTATTATCAACACTACGTAGGCTTTATGTGCTTCCTTATGCGCTTAAGAAGCTAGCTGTGGCGTTATGTCAAATTTAGAGCGTTATGTACTTAATACTGAGCTCTTGGATTAACCTGATGTCTTTTTCGTGTACACATTTAGATGAGAATATGCATGAAAGTTAGAAGGTACCACGCAGTGGATTACAATGCTACAAGTAGGCAGCTGATTGCTATCTAATGAGTTTGTTTCAAGTTTCAATTGCAGTGACTTTAGTTTCTTTTTATTTTATATGAACGTGATTTGAAGCTTCGTGAAGGAATTGGATAAAATTAAAAAAAAAACTTGCTCTGTCATACGAGGCGCGGCTATAAAAGAAAGAGACTGGTGCAATACAACATTTTATTTTAAATGTATACATATTTAACTATTATCCCCTTCAATATACACCCCTCCTCTATCCCTACATCGTTCCATGCGAATTTTTCATTGTTCGAAACAGTGCTGGAAGTCTTCTTCTGTGAGCTCCTTCATTACGCGCGCCACTTTTTCTTTCTAAGCTTCAACGGTCTAAAATCTTGTTCCTTTTAATGAAGATTTGACCTTGGGGAACAGATAAAGGTCACATGGTGCTGTAATGTATTGTAATGTATTGTAATGTATTGTAATGTGTAATGTATCGCAACGTACGTAATCAATCTATTGTATTTACCATCATCCATCGCCTGAGATTATATTAGTCATACCAAACATTGTCATTCATTCTTGTATCAAACATAATTAAGAATTGTTATTATCTACGTTAAATATTGTCCAATTTTTTTTCCCCAATTGTTCATTTTGATGAAGGATTTATGTCAAATAAACCATATCACAATATAAACAATTATGTTAATATAAACTCATATATCACAATATAAACTAGCGACGCACAGGGCGATTACATATAGAAAAACAAACAACCCTCTGCGTCACGCACTCCAATTATTGTAAATGTCATTTAAAATTTTCGTTCGTTTTTTAAATGATTAGAAATTATTATAAATATAAGCAGTAGAAATGTATAAGAGGGCATAGTATACCGAAGATCAGATCACTTGTAACCAGTCTATCTTTAAGTTAAAAGTTGTCTGCTGACATATTTTAATTAAACTAGTTAATTACAACTGAGGTGTTGTCTTTTTTCCGACGGTGCACACTACAATACTGGTGTGAAGCGGGATTCTACTGATGTATTAATTGATTGATAATTGATTGATCAAAAAGAAGATTAAAAAAAAGGGAAAGGAACATCCATTTTTCGGAACGTCTGTGTGTAATAACCGAAGATAGATCTGGGTTTCACCGTTTACCAAGAAAAAGAGAGCCATCAAGGTGTCCAGGAACAAGTCACTGCTCCAGCCTTCTAAGCCCCGGGAAGTCACACCTCCAAGGAGTCTCATCAATATTCTTCGTAAAGCCTCAACAACTATGCTTACATCCTTTTTCGTAAGGGAATAATTTTTTTACCCCGAAAATTAAAAAAACTGTAATTTTGCATATTTTTACGTTATATACTTCGCTTTATATAAGATAACACTTAAATATATGAACAAATCCACAATATACCCAAAACTGAGGACCTTAAATCAGAGATTAATAATAAACAAGAATCAATTATGTCTATCTCGTTAGATCTAGCAGAGAAAATGTTGTTCAAATTGATGGTAATAAAAAAAAACTATATGAATTCATAGATAATTGCTCTAAAGCTATGTCACTAGTTAAGTCAGAACATAAATCTGTACTTTTAACTTTAATTGAAACTAAATTAACCGAAACGCTGGGGCACTAATAAGAAACTTCCTTCCTATTGGGAACTTTAAAAAAATCATTTTTTAGAGAATTCTGAAAAAAGGGACAGTTTAATGGCAGCGAGCTAAATTCATGCCGTCAAAATTTCAAGGAAAACGTAATGATTTTTTAAAAGGTTGAAAACTGCTATATTAAACTTTTAAAATTTTCTTTAGACGAAGAACTAAGCTGCATGTGTGAATTTATTAAAACAACAAGCATTAAATGTATTTCTAACTGGGTTAAAAAGGGATTTTAGCATTTTAGTAAAATCACAAAGACCTAATTCATTAGAAACTGCTATAGCCATAGCACTACGAAGAACAAGAGCAGCTTTCAAAACTTGAAATGTCTAAATATCAGAACATAAACAATTCGTTTACTAAACATTGCAATTTCGTAATAAATCGGGTCACATGTTTCGATTGTAGGAACAAAAACAAAAATCAAGGTTCTAAAGTATATCATGTTCAAATACAAATTACAAAAATCTCAACAACCCCCGAATTCTAACTCTTCTAGACCAAAAGTTTTAATTATTGAAAAAAAAATGGTCATCTAATATCAGAATGTCGAAAAAGAGAATACAACAATAGAAAAAAATCTAGCTACAAACTCAACCAAGTACCTGCAACATTTAAACCCAATCGTTCCGAGCTGCGGTCATGCAACGGAACACCAATTCAATAGTGGCCGAATCTTCTCAATAAATCTGGGAGCTACTACCTCATTGTCATTAGATTTTCCCAGAATAAAAGGTGGAAATTTCTAATTGATACTGGGCAAATAAGCCTCTTTAAAAAATTTTAAGATAGAATCTACTACTGAACTCCATTTATCTAAATCTTTTTACTAAAAGGTATCGATAATAATGTTTAACCACATATACAAATAAATATACCAACTTACCATTCCTTTTGAAACAAATTTACGAAACATATATTCTACATCATTCCTGATGATTTTCCTATTTCTTATGATGGTATTATTGGTAATGATTTTTTAAAAACATTTCAAAGCTGTAATCGATTATGAAAGAGATCGCATATTCATACTAAAAAAGAATTTATTCTAAATCTAGATAAAACAAATTCAAGTCAAAATCTAAATCTTAGTCAGGAAAATAATCACCAGAATTAAAAGGGGGTTCAACAGGTTTGAATAATGTGTTATTTACCATACAACCTCGGGGAAACGCTTGTTAGAATCAATGACTTTTTCCTAAAAAACAAAGGTATAGTCCCTAATAAAAAAAATTTTGAAGGCGTATATTTATGTTCTAGTATATTGGTGAACGACGATGATAAAGGTTTACCTCAATTTTGAATGTAACTAAAAAACCAATAAACATTCCTTAAATTTAATGTTAGAGCCTTATTCAGAAAATAATATCCAAGAACATATATCTGACGTTAATTTTATAAACTGCAATAAAGAGCGCATACAAAGGTTACCAACTTTAAGAACAGAACATCTAAAAAAAAAAAAAAGATTCGCTGGTCAGAACATGTAAGGAATACAATCACGTCTTTCATTTAGAAGGAGAAACTTTATTTACGAATTCCGTGCAACATGGTATACCTACAACAACCAATTTTCCTGAAACACAAAAATATATAGATTTCCTGAAGTCCACAAATCAGAAGTAGAAGACCAAATACAACAAATGTTAAAGAAAGAAACTTCGCCATCATCATCCCCATGGAACTCGCCAGTATGGGTTGTTCCAAGAAAGCAGTGGTGTAAGAAGAAAGGAGGATCGTAATCACTATCGGAAGCTCAACGAAATCAGTGTTGGAAATTGTACCCTTTACCGAACATTACGATATATTAGATCATTGGGGCATTCGAAGTATTTCTCCACAATCGACCTTATCGGGATTTCACCAGATTCCAATATTGATGCACAGAAACCTTTTTCAGTACCCACAGGACATTACAGTTTAAATATGCCTTTTGGACTTCGTAATGCGCCGAGCACCTTTCAAAGATTGATGAACACAGTTCTAGCAGGAATACAAAACTTTAGATGCTTTGTGTATTTAGAGACACGGGTGTTTGGGGGAATTTAAATCATAATTGTAGACTGAAAAATTTTATAGGCTTGCAAAGCATAATCTGAAGATTCAACCAGACAAGTGTGAATTTTTGGAAGGAATATGTACTTAGGGTTTTTGATCACAGAAAAGGGGAGAAACCTGACCCACCAAGGTAGAACCCGTTGGGGAAAATCCTCAACCCATTCTCAAAATGATATCTTCATTCGGGGTCTTGCAGGATATTATCGACGTTTCATTCCCGAATTCAGCAAGATAACGCAACCTCTAACGAAACTCTTACGGAAAGGAAAAAATTCCCAATGGACAAGCACACAACAGGAAGCAATTTTTAAAAACCTCCAATACGGAACCTTTACCAATACCCATTCCACAGCCTTTCTTTCCACGACCAATAATTATGATGGAAATACTTTTAAGGGGAAAGGGGGTGAAGATACCCCGCTACCCAAGCAGGACGTTGAATAAAACCGAAGGTAATAAGGTCTTTGAAAAGGAATTATTTGGGAATCGATGGGACCAAACATTTTTGACCAAACCCATACGGTAGGAAATTTTTAATTTTTAAAAGAATCGACCCAAATCTTATTTAGTGCAAGGGTCCTATTTTAATTGCTCAGATGGCATTTTTGAAGAATCGCGAAATTGATTACCGGAAAAAAAAATCAAATGCCATTTTTTAGCCGAATTCAACTCGAGTCGCATTTACAAAAGTCAACCAGAAGTATGAAGAAGATACATACGAAGATTTTATTCATAGTCTATCACATAAAATTAAAACTTCAACAAAATCGAAAAGTAAATACAAATTACATAAGTCAATCAGGCAACCTTTTTTAAATTTATATCAGAAGATTTTGAGTACCTAAATAAACCATTAACTGATTTAATTGCCAAATTCCCTAGCATAGATAATTTAAGTAATTCAAATGAAATAGGGGATTAAAGAATTTTTAGTAGACAATGTAAGAATTTTCGTTTTAATCCACAAAAAATATTATTGGGACAAATTAGAAACCAAAGATTTATTTAATTGTTTAGTCAAAATTAGAAACATTTTATTGGAACAAAATATCAAAAAATTAATTTACCTAGACTCTTTGGTCATGACAATGTAAGTTGGAATAAGTAAGATCCATGATGCGTTATATTTTTCGGAAAACAAATGTACTGATTAGAGTTTATCACGACGTTCTTATTACACCTCAACCAGAAGAAATTAAAAAATATCAGAAAATCATTCAAGCCTAACATCAGGTCATTCAGGTTTTCAAACCCCAACATATAATGTTTTAAAAAACATAAATGGGCAAAAATGAAATTTGACAAAAAGGGTTTCAAGGGGTTGGATGTTCCAACGCAATAAAAAGAAACCCTAAGAAGACAAAGGCCTATGGAAATTACAACTACATCCTGTAAACCATTTGAAGAATAGCTTTAGATATAGTAGGTCCCTTACCTCTTACAGAATGTGGCAACAAATATATATTAACACTCCCAAAATGATCTTAGAAATTTATGCAAGCTTATGCAATTAATCATGAATCTATAACTGTAGCTAAACAACTTGTGCATAAATTCATTTGTAACTATGGGAAATTCCCGAGACTATTTTGACTGATCAAGGTAAAGACTTCATGTAAAATTATTTCAAGATGTATCAAAATTATTTAAAATCAAACGTTTAATTGTTCAATATCATCCAGAATCAAACGGATCTCTGGAACGAACACACTCTACCTTATCAGACTATTTGAAGAATTTTATTAATAAGGATCAAACCGATTGGGACATCTCTTGATTTTGCATTTTTCTTTTAATACAACCGTCCATACGTCAACGAAATTCACTCCATATGAATTAGTTTTTGAAACAAAACCCGGGAGTTCCTACGAATCTAACTCAACCGCCGACGTTTAAATACACATATGAAACTTACGTAGATGAATTACGATTGTCAGAAATCCCGAGAAATCGCAAGGGGAAAAACTAGTAAAATTAAAGCAAGGTAATAAAAGCAGGTACGATAGCAAGGTTCGAGATGTTACATTTAAATTAGGTGATAGAGAATCTTACCAACGAAGCTTCGAAAGTAGGTACATCGAAGAAATTAGCACCTACATACACAGGACCGTATAAAAAGTAAGGGTTAATTCACCTGTAAATTATACCATTGTTGTTAAAAATAAAAGAACAGTAGTTATGCCAATAGGCTAAAACACGCTTTTTTTTCAGGTGTGTAGATCCGTGATTATGACTATAAATCTTTTTAACGCAACCAATCATATATTACTTACAAATCATATTTACCTGAGTTTAATATAAGTGACGACGAATGCTGTTACGCAATAAAAGAAAATTTAACACTGCTTCAATTACAACCCATCCATCCAATTGGTCTTACAAAGAAAGCTTGTCGCAAGCTTTAAGCTTAATCAAATGGAAGAAACCTTAACCCAGATAGAAACAGAAAACAATTCTGGGTTCTATCCTTTTTTTGGACCCTGCTTTAGCTTATACACTTTTTAAACCCTGTTAAATTAATTCTATTGTATATCTTGTATAGATTATGTAAAAGTGTAAACGCAAAATTTGTGAAAACGAGCTAAGAAATAGTAATATAGTTAATTGTATTCATTTAATATGTGTAAGAAAAAAAAATCAGTACCTATAAACAATTCGATAGAAATAAATTGTCAAAGTCTCAAGACGAAATCCAGATGGAGGAATGTCAACCACTTCGCAGAAGGAACGGTTAGCCAAATTAAAAGAAAATGAATTTTCTTTTTCCCTTTGGGGAAAAAAGGGGTAATGTATTGTAAATTGTAATGATTGTAATGTATTGTAATGTGTAATGTATTGTAATGTTAATGCCAACGTACGTAATCAATCTATTGTATTTACCCATCCATCGCCTGAGATTATATTAGTCATACCAAACATTGTCATTCATTCTTGTATCAAACATAATTAAAAATTGTTATTATCTACGTTAAATATTGTCCGAATTACTTTTTTCCCCAAATTTTTCATTTTGATGAAGGAGTTATGTCAATATAAACTCGTATATCACAATATAAACAATTATGTTAATATAAACTCATATATCAAATATAAACTAGCGACGCACAGGGCGATTACATATAGACAAAACAAACAACCCTCTGCGTCACGCACTGCCATTATTATTGTAAATGTCATTTAGATATATCGTTCGTTTATTAATGATTAGAAATTATTATAAATATAAGCAGTCATAAGAGGGCATAGTATACCGAAGATCAGATCACTTGTAACCAGTCTATCTTTAAGTATCGAGAAAGTTGTCTGCTGTATTCTATATTTTAATTAAACTAGTTAATTACAACTGAGGTGTTGTCTTCTTTCCGACGGTGCACACTACAGTGCCAGGTCAAGCGAATACGGCGGTTAGCCTAACACTGGGATGTACGAGCCGGTGCGTTGCCCTGATGTAGAACCTATTACTTTTCCTTCCACAATTCGGGTCTTTTTTTCTTATTTTTTCACGAAGTTGAGCAAGAACCTCAAGGTAGTATTGTTAATTAATAGTTTGACCTTCAGAAACTCAGTGAAGGTACAGAACTCCGTGAATATCGGAAAAACAATCATGCTCATTCGTGCTTTTTAGCTTCAAATACATGGATTAACGCTTAGTTTCTAAATCATAAGTGAAAAACCAAGATTCATCCCATGTTATCACTTTTTTAAGAAGTTTGGGTCATTTTCAAGTCATTTAAAGTGTCAGTACAAACATTTTCACGAGCTTCTTTTTTTTCGATTGGAGAATTTTAGGCACCATTTTCGCACACACTTTTTGCATGTTAAAATCGATATGTAAAATTTGCCTTACGCATTCTTTGCCAATTCTTGCAGTTTCAGCAATCGCAGGAATAGTTAACCGACTGTCAGATCGGATCAGATTACCGATTTTGTCAATATTTTTATCTGTTTTTGACGTGAAAGGGCGACCCGGGCGTGTGTCAACTTTAACGTCCTTTTGGTCATCTTAGAAACGCTTAAGCTACTCAAAAACCCGGGCACGTGATAAACATTCATTGCCATATACTTCTTTTAATAAAAGATAAGTTTCAGTAGCAGTTTTTCCAAAGTTTCATATAAACACCACAATTCGTTGCTTTATTAAGACACATGATTTTTCGGCAAAACAAAATAAATAGATCTTATATAAACGAAGGTCACGGCCAGACTGAAATGTCTACAGACACGAGAGTGGCGGCAACCGAAAGAGAAGGTTTCACGCTACACAGTCGTCGGTCGTACGACTTTGGCGTATGCGTAGGTCGTCTGTAGTAGCATCAGTCTCATTTTTTTATAGCCACACCCCGTATCTTATTTAGTTGCTCCCATAATTCTTGGTCTAATCTTTTCTTCTCTTGATTTTAATCTATGTTGTATTTTTCCCATTCCCTTCCGTGTTTACTATTCTGTGAATTCTTTGGCCTTCCTGTGATGTTTCTTCCCCATTTTCCAGCACACTTAATGGTTTTAGTATTTTCATTGTCTATGAACTTTATCTTTTATAAAAATTACATTTCCATCGTATTTGTTTGTGACTTCATTGACATTTTAATAGGACCCGTGTTTCAGCAGAGCAGCAATTGTTGGTGAAAGTTAATGAATAGTATAATTTTCTATTTTCTATATTCCATTCTCTGTGCTTGTTTTTTTATTATTTCTTTCATTCCCAAAAATGTCTTCTTTACTATATCTTATATTTGTTTTGTTGTCCTCAATTTTCCATTTATTTCTACTTCCGTGTTTATTTGTTTCAGCCTGATGGATATTGGTTTTTATTGTCCGTGTCGCGAAGAATTTAAAAATTTTAAAAATTACATTTACGAAGTGTGTGTATTGTAATTTTATAATTTTAGAACTTTGAACGTAGCTGTAATTATCGGCACGTATAGTGTGTTCAGTACACGTTTAGTATGGTCACTCGTTCAACGTCAAATTTCCTCTGACGGCTATTGACTGTTTTTTGATAGCTCTTACTCCTTTTATGGTCCACTATCGTCTAGTCAATGACGATTATGGTGGAAGGCATAAATATCTTATCTTCTGTTCATTTTCTTCACATCGTGAATCTTCAAATTTGGTGGAATATTTTTTATTTTTCCTACAACAAGCGTCAGCATAAATTCGAAGGTATTTCTAGCATAATTTAGAATATTAAATATCATTCGTAATGTAACCGTCTTGTACGTCAGCAAATTTTACTAATATATGGTTGTTAGTGGTGTTATATGTCATAGAGTACCATAGTTTGGGTTTTCCAGTTGCGTCACTGCATGTAATGCATCATGCTACTACTGCATGCTCCATTTGCTTGTCTTCCCTAGGTAGCTCCCAACTTGCTCCTACTTATGCCGTATTGATGAGGATCAATAAGTCCGAAACACGTGTATACGGCTACTTTGTTGCGGGTTTTGCCCATAGAACCTCTTTTCTTGTTATATATATTTATGTATAACAAGAATTTGCTAGAACCACTTCATAAGTATTTCCTATTGAAATATCCAAAACCACAAAGTTTTGTTTTAATGGTGTATCATGCAGTTCGCTTCAAGGTGCGCTTACTTTTCATGTGGTAAATCCAGGAGGGATACTTCCGGAATCTTCGATTTCCAATTAAAAAACCTGCTGCACATCAAGAGTGGGGTATTAATTCAGATATCAATCAGTTATTGCTGAGCTATTATGTACACAATTAAATAATTTTTTTATAGGCGAAGCCGAAATTTTAAACTTAAGTCCCACAAAACTAAAAACACGATTTATTGGTGAACATTTTGATAAAAAAAATGTATTGTTGCTCGGAAATTGGTTAAAAATACTGTTCCAATGCTGTATATTGCCGCGTCTCTGAAAGCAAAGATACCAGAAAAGAAATGCCACGTGACAACGGATACGGAAGATGAATATGACATTCAATCATCTTATTCCCACCAAATAGTTCATATTGTATCTTCTAAGAAACTGAAGGCACATAATTCAGAATATCCAACAATTGAGTTTGAAATATTGAATAAAATTATAGATATATGTGACACCGAGTGCGAAAAGGGACCTATAATACGAAAACAACTTTGTGAGATAACGGACAAATAAATTAAGATGACGGTAAGCACTTTGCATGTCTGAGGATGGCATCATTAAAAAGAGCATATTTCTGTCTACAATAATTGCCTTAAAAGTGAAAATCGATATTTTGACACTCTTCGTATCCGAGGTCACATATATATCCAATTTTGCCACCAGAATGTAGAGGATCTACTAGGTGATATCAGGATAAAATGGCAATGGCTCTATGATCGTTGAAACATTTATCCTCATTTTCAAGAAGCATAATTATAATACAATTGTACCACAAAGCCGGAACACCATGGTCAGCTGATAAGAAAATACAATTTTAGCTATGTCCTACTATGTACAAATTTTTACGAAGCAAAGGTGCTATATTGCCAACTCCTACAAATGCAAGTTTGTTAACATTCGCAAACCAGCGTATTAGTAACCGCGAGTTACTAAAAACTTATGCAATGAAAGTATATAACATGATACCCAAACGTAGATAATATGTTTAATAAGATGGAGGATTTGATATGAACATCTTATTATTTTATAAAAATCACAATATTAGTGAAGTAGTTGCCTTAAAAATTCTACCAATTTTCTCTTCAAATGTATCAGAAAAGGAATGAAGCATTTTCCTCTTTTCTACGAAAAGTACAAAAGTGACAGGCACCTACTTCAATACATTATAAAGAAAATTGAAGAGTGCTTCCAACGAAATCTTGCTGAATGGTATACGAATAACGTATGTAAGGAGTGCAGGAAATACATTATTCATTTAATAATAATATATTTATAAAAGAAGTTTGTATCGTCTTCAACATCTATAAGACCATGTGAAAAATTACGAATAATTAGTAGTAAAGAAGTATTAACAATTAACAAAACAAGTTGAAATAAGAGAAAATAATAACGAGAACAAAGAAGGAGTCTATGACAAATACAGGATATAATAACAATAAACAGCAAGAATAATTTACGATTTTGGAATTGAAATCTGACAGTTTCGTAATTGTTATGATTACTTTGCTAAGCAACGACCTCTTTAGATCAGTCTGGCGTCACAAGAAACAATTTGGCGCTCTTTCCTAGCCAACTTTGCGTAACAACAGAAACAGATTACCAAAACATTTATTGCTGTATATCGTCATATTTCTTAAGATAAAGTATAACATATGTGGCACCTTTAGATACGCCTTTCGATTACCTTTCCAGAAATGTAAAATACACAGGATGTTCTATTTAAAATAAGAAAGTTGACGTCACTTCCGGTGACACCGGGAATACAATTGAACTGCCGATAATGACAAAAGTTAGTTCACAAATAATAGAAATCGATCTATTTTTTCTAAAAACGCTAGTTTCTGTCATTCAAAAGTTAGTATGGGGGCGGGACACTTTAGGTCCGCACTGTATAGTATTAGAAAATATTAAAAAAAAAACAATATTTATCTGTACTTTAACAATACATTTTTCTCTGCGTGTGGCTTGAGGCGGTTGTTTTAGGAAACGTGCTGTATATATGTACTGGATTACCGATGTCGAATTTCATATTGATATATTAGATAGCTCCTCATCGTGTTGAGTTGTTCTAATGAATAGATTTGTGTTGGATACGGTATTATTCGATTTATAATTACTAAGAAATGTTTTTTTTAAGATCAGCAATTGATAAAACACATAAAATCCATAGCATCCTGTCGTAGAAAATCATACCTAATGATCTTTCACCATATGCATATGTGTACACTTGTATAATGTAGGTAAGTACACATCCATGTGTATGTAATTCCTTTGCAGTAATTCTAAGTGTTTTATCTTTCAGAGAAACGTGTGAACGCTTACAACCACAACTGCTTTCATGATGACGGTTACTACTTGGAATTCTATATATCTAAGAATAAAACTTTTAATTTCTGAAATAGAAATCCATAACATAAAAGACGTTACGTTGAAGCATAAATCACGTAATAAAATTTTCTATTAGCCAGGTAGTAACAGTAAAGCTAACAATAAAATTCGTCGTCTTCTCGTTCAACAACGATATATAAAGTGCAAAAATTTATGTGTAAACAAAGTCGTGAAAGCATTCGACCCATAACTTCACCCAATTTAAATTCCTGTGGCCGTGATTACCGGTATCTAATTTGCCATTTATCCTAATATAATGCAACATCATCAGAGATGTACGCTTTACTCCCATTGGCACAGCGGTAATCAAGTACACCAAATTATACAAGATATGTTCAATTTATTTTTAGAGCTGCGGGACACTGAAAACGTAAACCTTGTTGCTAACTATTAATGGTAGTCATTTCCACAGAAATTAAGTCCAGTTAATTGACATTATAGTTAGTTGAATCCTGAAGAGTGCTATTTGCAAGTGCTAACTGCATTGTGTTTTTGTTACATTTTTCTCAAATCTTATTAAAAAGATTGTTGCTTCTTAACATACGAAGACTACTTTTGTAAACATTTGATGGCTTTAATGGATTTTAGGCGTTTCGTTTTTTTAACGCAATACTGTCTTGAATCATTTGAGTTTCTTTTAAGAAAATATATTGAAATGTATCTACCGCGATTTTCGCAATTTCTTCTGCTGCTGCTGCTACGGAGACATCCGCACTCTCTGACATATTTATTTGTTGTGGCTTCTGTAGATGCTTCTCGAGCTGGCGGATTAGTCCAACCTATAGGTAGACTTCCGAGATATGCGGTAGACAACAAGCGATAACTGCACTAGCTGCAGCGGCAGACGACAGTACTTTGCACTGTTATTTTATATAGGTACAATTTCAAAGTTGGGCGACAACTATAGCGCGACAGATTATCCTCTCCTTCTTCAACAGTAATAATTAGAGTTTGTTAAAAAGGTGGTACCGGCAGTGGCGCACCGCATAAAAGTAGGTACGTAATATACAATATTAGTGAAAAATAATATTGTTATCTTTTCCTGTCGTCTTGATGTTCACTGTGGCAATTGGCAACCGCCCTGGTAAGCTGCGTAGAATTGCAACATCAGCAAGGCTTCCATTGTCTATTCATTCAGCCGTCGACGGTGTTGTGACTACGTTGTCGTATACCTCGAAAATGATCGTTCAACATCCAGTGAAGTAAGATTTGCAAATGTCAGATATTCCTTTTCCTCATCTGAGCACCCTTGATTTTCAGTTATAGACCGAACCTTTTGTAAATCGCGATTTTTCGTTAAAATTACACCAAATCTTTGAGCAACATCGACTCCTATAGTGTTCGTCAAGTTTTTTAGAGCGGCTTGTAAATTGTTTATGTAATTTAATGCGTCTCGTGCAGATAAGTGACTGCTTCTAATTGCTAAATAGCTTGTGCAACTTCAGAATAGTTCATGGAAATTTCATTTATTTGTTGTTGAACGTCCGAATTGGAAAAAAAGTTGCTGACTATCTCGAACTGCTGCAGAATCATTTGAATCAAGTTTCAAGATGACATTTTTCACTTGTGAAAAATATTTCTGATAGTAAGATACTGCCTGGAGCCATGTTCCCCATCGCGTTGTTTACAGGCTGAGGTGGTGGTGGTAATTTCGGACACAATTGTTTGAATACATGGATGTGTTTAGGAGATTTAATGAACACTTTTTTGGTAGATGCTATTAATTTATCCACCACCGGATACTTCTTTCGAATGGTTTCTGCTACGAGGTGACACGCGTGTATGAGGCATGTTATGCGAAAAGAGTCGGAAAGCATATTTTCAACATCCTACCAACTCTCAGCATTGTTGCAACTCCGTCAGTAACGAACATTGTGACTTGGGTTCCTGTGATACAAAATTCTCTCAACGAATCTTTTATTATCATGACAACGGTTCCTGCATTAGTTTTCTGAATCCTTTTACTGGATAATAAAAATGAAGCTGGTGGACCGTCACGTTTTAAAGGACGCCCTACAACATGAATGACGCTGTGTTTCTGAGCATCAGTTGTTTCATCCACACATAGGCAGATTTTCTTATTTCTCAACTCGTCTTTCGTACATTCCTTTACTGTACCTTGCACATGTGGCAAATTGTATCATAATTGCATAGATGTTGGCAGTTTCCATGAGGGAACGCACTTAGACCAAAACAGACGAAAGTGTTGATTAGATACTACATGTTGTGGGATATTGCACACACTTAACATAAAAATAAAATCATATAAAAATTGCCAGTATGGAATACTGTTTCTTAGATTCAATACATGACGTTTACTTTTACAATGTTTTCTACATTCAAACCTATCGCGCGCGACTTAGCAATCCGCTATTGTGTATTGTGCAATAAATATGCGGACTTCTATATTCTAATCCAGGGAAATGCTTGAGATATTTATTCACATTCGAAGAGAACGTTACACCCTTTGGGCGTCCCATCTCCGCGTACTTATTTGGCGTGCAGCGTGCAACGTACTGTCGCTTTGAACGCTCTCGCGGTACTGTCGAGATCCTCTACGAGTTGAAAATTACCCCTACCCGCGCCGCTACCGCTACGCTACTGCCATCCGGTACCACCTTTTTAACAAACTAGTAATAGTGTGTTTAGTAGTAATAGTGTTATTAGAAGGCGATGATCTATTGCCATACCACATGTAGTAAGAAAAGCAATACAACCAATATAGAGGTACAGAGTCAAAGAAGGCTCATACGAAACATTGTTAAAAAAGCACTTCCTACCAAACATTTTCTTTCAATTCAAATAATGCGGGATGCTGAGACATCAAATTAACTTTTTTAATTTTGTTCATCCATCAATACGTGTCTAATTCCACGCGGAAATGTACGCATGTGGCGAATTTTCGTCTGCTGCTGACTGGCACAAGTGGAAGTGCACCTATATAAAAGTACTGTCGTCTGCCGCCGCAGCTAGTGCAGTTGTCGTTTGTCGTTCTCGTTCGCCGTTTGCCACGTACATTGGAAGTCTACTTTAAAGGTAGACTCCCACACTGAGAGAAATAGATATTACCTGGTATTACAAACATGATAAATGGTATCAACTCAGGGACAATACACTATCTAATATACGAGTCCCGTCCAGCTTCAGTTGGCCCACCCGATCAAATTTCAGTTATTAGCATGTATTGAAGATTGTTTAAACTAATAGAGGTATAATTCTCAATTTTTATTTTGCAAATAACAGTTTGAAAATATATTGCACAAAAATAACGGAACTGATTACATCAATTGGAACTGATTAGGACTGAAAAAAAGAAAAACTCAAATTTGTGATTTTCAGTAACATCACCTTTATTCTTAATAACTGCATCCATTCTTCTCGGCAAATTATTTACTAGATCCTCCTAGGTCCGGACTACTATAAACTCGTTTTAGAACCGGTATTTCATGGCCTGAAAGCCATTTCATGGATCTCTTGGAAGTATGACGTTCAGCATCGTCTTGCGGAAAAATTAAGTTATTTCCAGAAATTCTGCTCTCTTCCAAAGTAGGCAACAAAGACTCCTCTAGGATATCTAAATATTTGTCTGAGCTATCACCGACACAAACTTCAAATCGCCACTCGTCACTCCAATGTACATTATTCCACCACACCATATCCCAATTTTGATGATCTCTACTCTATTTTAGCTTGCTTCGTTTCTGCTTTAGGGTCAATAACGCTTTTCTTTTGCCTTCGCGAAGGGAAAAACGAATTATCTTTTGTCCCTTAGGATTGAACTCATGAAACATATCTTGCCAAGTTTTCTTGCTTCTGAATGACATGTAGACCTGCAAACACGTCCTCCAACAACCTCACTCCGGAGTACACTCAACGCTCCGTAGTTAGCACGCCTATTAGACTTGATAATTCTGGCCAAAGCTCGTCTACCAGCGTCTGTTAATTTGGACTTTTTCACATATCGGGGCTTTTGGGCAGCCGAACCGTTTGATTTGTACAATTTTGCAATATTTCGAACACTGTATCTGGATATGCTGAGCAATATTCCGATTTCGCCGCTTGATTTTTCTGATTTGTGTAAATTAATGATAATTGATCGAATTTTTTCATCAATTGCGGTTCCCCTGCCCATTATTGACAACAATTGCAATATCAATTAACTGTTAAATCGAAATATCTGCCACCGTCATTTCCGCGAAAAATGCGTTGTTTCCATAACCACATTAATACTCATCGTTAGCAGTACTTGGGTAATGGAATGCAAGAAAACTACATTTCTTTGATATTTTCGATTTTTTATGAAACAATACGCTCCATTGAACCCAGATCTCTCCTAAAGTCCTCTACATAGGATATTTTGTCTTAGATATTATATTGTAGCGGCTGGTTTTGCTCCTTGAGCAATAAATGCCAACAACACTGGGCTAACTGAAGCTGGACGGGGCTCGTACAGCACTATAAATACGAGTGGTATTTTTTAAATGAGGTCCGTTTTTTAATAAGAAGAAAAATACTGTAAATATAATTAAAATATATTTTTTTCCATATTTTACATACATACCTTTATCTACTTTTCTACATAATTTCCATTTTTGTTCAAATGTTTGTTATACCCCTCAACATTTTTTTTAATTTCGACGTGATCCAAGGCTACATGTTTCTGCGCAAACACAAGGTTTAATCAGGTCTTTTGAATGGGAACAACTGGATCATCCACCTTACAGTTCAGACCTTGCACCCAGTTCACTTATTTCGGTACTTAAAGGAGTTCTTTTATGGTCAACGGTTCAACGACGACGAAGATGTGAAAACTGGTTATGGATTGGGCTTCTTCACAGGCGGCAGATTTCTTTGACGTCGGAATTAAAAAAACTTGTTGAGCGGTATGACAAATGTTTGAACAAAAATTGAAATTATGTAGAAAAGTAGATAAAAGTATGTAGTATATAGAAAGAATATATTTTAATGATATTTACAGTATTTTTCACACTCTTCAAAAGATTGCAAGAGGATGAAGTAAAATTTTATAAATATCTATTTTAGAATGATGCCAGCAAAATGGAGTCAACTGATGTGTCACTGATTGATTTGTTTTTTGATTGTGTCACTGACTAAACAGAATACAAAATTTCTTTCCAAACATATTCTTTTCTTTGCCGATTACTGTCGTTTTTGTCCTTTAAGTCGTAAAGTTCTACATATTCAGCCGCAAGGACGATCAATTGCTCCACCTTTACATCGTCCATAGCACTCATTTTTGAAAACACTATGTACACTGTTTAGAATCAGGATTGATACTGGGCGACATAACATAAAAAGACGCTCACGGAACAATACTAACGTTGCAGCGCGACGAAGCGACGTATTCATTTAAAACAATGAAATATTTATCTAGCGACACTTTGCATCGCTGTGTCGCTGAGCTGAGTGGGAATCGTACTTTAAAGTTAGACGGCAATTGCCGCGCGACAAGGTATGACTTGTGTCGCTGAACACAATTCTTTAAAAATGCACCTATATGAAATAATAGTGCAAATGTCTGTCGTGGCGGCTAGTGCAGTTGTCGCCTGCCGCGTATACCGGGTATCCAGGATAACAAGAAGTACATGGGTATATTGGAAACCGTTAAAGATACAAGGTCAGTTAAATGGGGAAAAAGTTGCGCATTTATACGGCCAAGTACAATCCGAGATTACATTTTTAAAAATCCATTCCGTTACGTGAGATACAGAGTGAAAACCAAAAGTGTGTGTTTTCTAAAAGCCTTAATGTTTTCTTTATTATAAAAAATACAGTCATCAAATTTTCAGCATGGGGGTAGTTAGTAACGAGGACTTGAAAACTAGCCTTAGAAAAATTCTTCTTTTGTTTTTTCTTATGGGCGCCATATTGGACATTCTTGAAATGGTCATAAAAATGCTTTTCAACCATATATAATATCTCTATGTTCAATGAAGAAAACTATGAAAAATAGCAAAACTACGATTTAACCGTAGTAGGCTGTGATTTAACGTATGTACTAGGCTGGCACCTATCGATACATTTATTAAACAATCGCAACGGCTCTGAATTTTCTAACTGTCTTTGTGGTGTAGAAAGTCAGTGATTTGTGACTTTAAAATGGATTGTTTTTCGAACAGAGACAAATATGATATGTTGGAGTGTTTTATTCTCTGTCGGAGAGATGAGGAGATGGCCGCAAAAATGTATTTCAATGAATACCCAGAAAGACTTCAGCCAGGTAAAAGCATATTTCGGCAATTACGTGAAAATTTAACAAAACACGGAAGTTTCGTTAAGTAGAAAAGGAATAAGCACACAGACGAAAATAAAGGAAATATGGTCCTGCAAGCCGTAATTAAGAAACCCCGTACTTTTTTACGCGAAATCAAAAATACCATAGGCGTTGCCCTATCAACAGCCAGTAGCACTTTACAACGTTACAAGTACCATGCCTATCGTGAGCGACCTTGCCAAGGGCTTCAAAACGATGACGAAGTAAAAAGAATATAATTTTGTCAATGGTTCATCAGAAAACAATGAAATTCCAAATTTTACTATGAAAATTTTATGGTCGGACGAGAATCGCTTCGCCAACTGCGGATTATTTAATTGCAAAAATACTGTTTTTTAGTACAAAGAAAATCCAAATCTAATTCGTGTAGTCAGGTACCAAGTGAAATGGGGTTTAATGTATGGATATGTGTTATTGGCATCCACATTGTTGGCCCTATCTTCTATAATGAAAACTTAAACTTGGCTAGATATTTAAGCCTCTTGCAAACAAATGTAGCAGAACGAATTGGAACTCCCGCTTGCTACTTTGCAAAATATATTTTTCCAGCAAAACAGCGCACCTGTACACAATGATCAAATAGTGACAAACTCCTTAAATAACGAATATCTTGATAAGTTGATTGGAAATCGAGGACCAGTAAGGTGGCCTGCTAGATCGCCGGATCTCACGCCTCTCGATTTTTTTATGGGGCAATTTAAAAAAATTGGTGTATTCGAGATCCTACGAAACCGTAGAAGAACTATGTCGGGCAGTTGAAGCAGGTGTAAATGGAATTGCTCCAGACACAATCAGGCAATCGTTAAACGTTGTAGATTGTGCATACGAGAGAATGGTGGCTTGTTTGTCCACCTACTTTAGCCCTAATTCTAGGATTTTGTTAATTTTTTTTTTTTTGTCTCAGTCACTGATTTCGATCATTTTGATCAAATAGTATTAGTACGTTTCATATTACTCTTATTTTTGTATTAGTGAAGCTAGGTCGGCAAATTTATATCAGTGTTCTTGTAAACCTCTTTTAAGTAGTACGACCGCTTACAGTTGTTGAGCAAGTACATAGGTTAAATCCCAGCCTACTACAACCAAATCGTAATTTTGCTATTTTTCATTGTTTTCCTTTATTGAACACAGAGATGTTACACATGGTTGAAAAGCATTTCAAAATGTAAAAATCCAATATGGCGCCCATAAGAAAAACAAAAGTTGGGTACAAGCGCAAAGAACCCAATGAGCCTAGAATTTTTCTAATGCCATTTTTGAAGTTCCCATTACCAACTACCCCTATGCTGAAAATTTGATGACTGTATTTTTTATAATAAAGAAAATATTAAGGTTTCTAGAAAACGCACACGTTTGGTTTTCACCCTGTATCTCAATATCGGAATGGATTTTTAAAAATGTAATCCCGGATTGTACTTAGCCGTACAAGAGCGCAACTGTTTCCCCATTTAACCGACCTTGTATCTCTAACGGTTTCCAATATACCCATGTACTTCATGTTATCCTGGACGCTCGGTATAGAAAGTCTAGCTTCTAAAACGATACAGAGTGGACCATCGGACAGCGCGGCGTTCCAGCACAACAGGTTATGATTTGTTATGTCGTTGAGCAGTAGACGACAATTCCCTATACATAGGATATTGTCGCGTACAGCTAGACATTATGCACGTATTGACGGTTGAACAAAATGAAAAATTGATTAATTTGGTATCTCAACATCTACTATTATTTGATTCCAAGCATGCGCCTTATAAAAATTAGCATAAGTAAGTGAAAAGTGCAATAGAAACAATAACCAAAATAATGCTGACATCATGTGCAGGTACCAGAACGTTCGCACGCTGCGCCATCTCGGGAGGGTGCCGGACATTAAGGCGCGACCGTTTAGGCGCCGTCATTTGGGCGCTGTCGAATGGACGCAAATACATTTTGGCGTGAGAACAAAAAGCGATTAAAAAATATATAAACATATATTCAAAAATATATAAACATATATTATTACAATTAATATAGTCATGGATTCATTTTATAATTGTATGCTATCCCGCGAGGAAAGTCAAAACTAAAATAAATCCCTTAATGATATTAATTCTATTTTTCGAACAGTTAGTAACTGGAAATTTAATTCAGACGTATCACCGAAGAAATATTGTTGAATTTCTTCGCGGGATGTCATACAATTATGTAATGAATCTGACTTTATATTTTTTTGTAATAATATATGTTTATATATTTTTGAATATATGATTACATATTTTTGAGTCTCTTTTTATTCTCGCGCCCAAATGTTCTCGCGTCCTATTGTATTGTGCCCAAATGCTTAGCGCCCATTCGGTGGCGCTCAAATGACGGCGGCCAGACGGACGCGCCCAAATGTCCTAGATCCATCTCGGGACTAGCAGCTCAAGAACTGCTCGAGAGTTGGTTTGGCATTTGTACCCGGCTTTTTGCGACCGGCTTCTAGACGGCGTGACTATATCTCTTGGCACTAGATGGCGTCAGGAAATATTTTTGTTGCTGTTTTTTTGAGGTTAGTGACATAAGCTGAAAAGCAAATAGCGGTGTGATGTAGGGAAGCACTCGGAGCAACGCTGATGACACCGGGTAGGCAGAAATATGTCTGTTGGCTAATGCTCTGTCCTCACATTGCTTTGTCATGAATGATTCCATCAATACCATGAGCCATGTTAGCATTATTTTGGTTTAATAAAACTGTAAACTCTTTTGGTATTAAAAGTTGTTTGATGGTGATTTAACTCTATTCGGCAAATAAAAAAATTTAACTAGATCCCACTTATTTAATATTTCTATTAATGTTGTTTAACCTTGAGAAGTTCATCTAAACAAAGAAAGAGTCTTATTACAATATACACTTTTGCATAAGCTAAATTTTAACCCTCGTATGCTGGTGCTGAAAAATGCCCTTGTTTTAATCATCAGATATACGCCATGTTAGATGTGCTGCGAAATTAAGAACTAGAGGTAAATCAGATAAATATGAATAATTGTATAAAACTAAACTTGTAATTTTTTTGCAAGATAAAATTCGTGCATATTTCACCAATTTCAACTGGTAAATGTGTGTAAATATTCATAATATTTATTATATTCAATTCATTTTTGTTAGTGCGTTTTGTATTCATAAGAAATCACTCACTCGGCATTCATTAGGCGGTCTAAAGAGCCATATATTGTAAAGATAAATGCGCTACATCATATGGTGTATGTGTGATGCATTCAACTGAATAGTATTTTCAAATCTAAATGTTTTTCCTTTTCAGTAAAACCAGTTACCTATACATCTTTTATGGCAATTTTTTAATGACATATAGATCACCATGTATACTTCAAAGTCTACGTACAACTACGAGTACGTTCGTGATTATTGAAATCTAAACGCGAAAATATGAAAGATTTTTGCTGTTCCCTCAATTCTGAAGTTATTTGGAAAGCTTTTAGAAATCAACGGGGTACTTATTTGGCATATTATGTTGATAATTGACTACACAGTTAAAACTAAATATGGAAATGGCTTTATCGTACCTACTTCATTAGCTAGGTTTTATTTATCCGTGCCTAGATAACTTCTGGAGGATGGATCATATCAATTACGTATTTTTTGCTTTAATTATACACAGATGACTATCAGGACCTGTTTCCTACGTTTTAACGAAACTTTTAGATTACTTCGTTTCACCGGTATTACCACTTCGTATTGAAATTTTAAAGGAAATATTGTAATGAAGTACATATTTAAAAGCAGTTCTTGCTAATTTGGTTGTTATATAGACACCAGATACCGAACATAAGAAAATTGGGCCTCAATAACGTATGCAGTTGCGTACATTAAATAACACCTACAGACAGTTAGCTGATTCCATTTAATATTTTTACCATACAGTTACACATTAATGTAGCTCATAAAAAGATTGAAAAGTTAATACGACTCAATGTTACAATGATTCTCGATAAAAAAGAGTACGTGCAACGAACAAAATGTTATCGCGCAACTGCACTTATGTAAGTGGGTTCTCTTGTAAATGAATAATTTACATTAAAAACCGTATAAACGGCTTTAAACTGAGTGCAATATATGAGATGCCCGTTGATTTCAAAGTATGGCGTTATCGTATATGTATTATTACAAACATTTTAAAATATTTCTGTGCAATTTGCTTCTAACGTAGATATTAATATACAAATGACGTTGTTGTAGCTTGCTGCTTCAAATTTTTAATAGGTTGGCAGCAAATCGGATATTGATACTTGCTTATTAACCCTAGAGTACTAACGCTATAGTGTTCATACGTTATTACTAGTGTAAGATAATCGTTCATCGCGCCATAGGCGGTTTCTTCAATATTTATAATACCGAAAAAGAAGTAATAAGGCGAATAATAATAAAAAAACTAATCAAGAATTATAATATCTCTAAGGCTGTGAAATACTCACCCTCTTAAGCAGCGTAATCAAGTAGGCTGGCGTATTGCATTGGAATTACTGAACATGATAAGTAGAAGCACCATCATCAGTATTATAACCCAGTGGATAAGAATCGTAAAAAAATGATAGCATTAGATATGTTTCAATAGATGTCTCGTGGAACCGTGTTCGCAGTGGTGAAAGAATGTGTTTATATTTGGAGAAAGATCGTTTGTCATCTACCGATGTAATACATGTATGATTAAAATAATTTTTTAACTCAATTAATGGATTAGTCGAAGTACCATTACAAATTTGTTGTAATGTGATAAAATTGGAATCCTTCTCTAACACACTCTCCAACTTTGTTAAAACGCGAATATTTTTTACGTCATTTATAGTGCGTAGCAGAGTATGTACTTCGTCCACTATTTGCAGTGACTTCACTAACGACAACGCTCTATTTTGTAATTGTACCAGTGCGTCATGTAAGCATTTACAGTAGCTATGAATACTTTGTAAATCTGTTTCAACAGAAGTATTTTGAAATTTTGACTGGCTCTCCTTAATAGCTGCAGCTTCGGCAGGTTTGAATTGTAGAATAACAGCTTTTACTTTTTTGAAATGTTCAGCATAATAAAAAGTTGCCTGCAACCAGGTTCCCCAACGTGTAAGAATCGGCTATGGTGGTTCACGAATACCAGGACACTGTGCGTGAAATGTTTGAAGACGTTTTGGAGATTTGAGAAACACTTTTCTTGTACTTGATATTAATGCATCTACCTCGGGACAACATTGTCTAATAGTTTGTGCCACAAGATGTAAAGCAAGCACTTTACAAGTTACATGTAAACAGTCGCAACTGTGTTCAAGAAGAGAATGTCCTGCACCATCGCTCATAAACATCAACACTTGACGTGTTAGGACTTGAAAGTTTTTTAACGTAGTAAGTATCGCAGTCGTAATTGCTGCACTACACTTTTGCTAGCTGGTAACAGTGGAAATGTCGGTTTATGTTGATCCATTACACGAACTATAACATGTATAATAGATTTTTTTTTACAATCTGTTGTCTCGTCAACACGCAACCCAAGCAACTGACTTCTTAATGTAGATATTATTTTATTTTCCACCTCTTTGTATACAAATAAAACATGCTTACGTGCTGTTGCCGTAATTGGTAACTTCAACTCCGGGTTGTATTTGTTCCAAAAGTTCTTAAACGATTTCTTATCCAGTATATTAAGTGACAAATTATATGTTATTATCATGACAAGTGAATCGAAAATAAAGTCATTTCTATTTGAAGCGCCGTTTTTTCTATTCCTGTGTTTTGCACTATTTACATGCTTCCTACAGTCGTTCTTTTGCCAACACATCAAAGTTTTCTCGCACACTTTACATACTATTTTAGCACCGTTGTACAACAAATCTGGAAACTCACAGATAAAGTTTTTGACTTTATCAGCAAAGGGCCGTTGTTTAGCTTTGCGCACACTGGACATTTTTAATTAAACATTTTCTTGAACTAGTATTCCACTTGCCTGATTTAATTCACACACACACGCCGCGCGAGTGATGATGAATATGTACGAATTTGAACTGCTTTGCCACCCGGCAGATGTTTACGCATCGCATCTGACAGGCGCGCGCCCAGTTCCGTTGGCTGCTCCAGCTGTTACGGCTATGCTGGGACGACACGATTATCTTACCTTAGTTATTAATAAGCACACGTAAAATTTACGTATGCGTATATATATCGCTCAAAAATAACACCATATGTGGAAAGTGACACTGTTTAGTAAATATTATATTATGTATTGTATTATAGTATGTGCATAAGGAAAATGTGAAAAGTAAATAAAAATGCTTGTAATGAAATAAACTTATAATTGGAAATTATAAATAAATTTTAATCTTCGTTCTGACCACTACAGTCCATACATGTTTTTACTTGGTGTTCACCACATAGGGCGCGAGAACGTTTGTAGTAGTATGTGGTTGTCATTCTTTTCTTAGCTGAAGGGCATAAACTGCAAGTTCTTTTTCCTGAGTGGTTCCTTGGTTTCCCGTTATGGTTTGTCTATTTGTAAGGTGTTGGATATACGGGGGCTGTCTAGAAAGTATCCGACCTTTGGCCGAGAAAAATATATTACTTATGTGACGGGATTGGGACCCTAATCCCCTTCGCGCCTCCACACACTTAACCCACCGATCCTTCCACTGCCGGTAACATAACTGGAAGGCTTCTTTTGGAATGGTGTTCATCTCCTTCGCGTTCTGCATTATCTCTTCTCTACTCTCAAAACGGGATCCTTTCAAGGGCGTTTTCAATTTCGGAAACAACCAGAAATCGCAGGGAGCCATATCTGGAGAGTAGGGAGGTTGGGAGACGACTGGAATTCCGTGTTTTGCCAAGAATGTCTGGATCAGGTGCGATGAATGAGCCGGAGCATTGTCATAATGCAACTGGCAGTTTTGCGCTGTCCAGAGGTGTGGTCTATTGCGCCAAACAGCATCACGGAGTCGGCGTAGAACTTCTTGATAGTACTCTTTTGTCACTGTTTGTCCTTCCGGTGTGTATTCGTGGTGCACAATTCCACGGATATCAAAGAACACAGTTAGTATTACCTTGATTTTGCTTTGCATCTATCGTGCTTTTTTCGGCCTTGGGGACACGGGACGCTTCTATTGCGGCGACTGTGCTTTTGTTTCCGGGTCATATCTGTACACTTATGACTAATCCCCAGTTATCACGGTGTTTAAAAAATCAGGATCACTGTTGGTAGTGTACAGCAGGTCCTGTGTAACCTCAAGACAGAGTTTTTTTTTGTTCTGCCGACAGCAACTTGGGCACAAATTTCGCAGCCACTTTGCGGATGTTCAAATCGCTACACAAAATTGCATGTGCGGAATCTTTACTGATCCCAACCTCTTCGCCAATCTCTCGTACGGTCAAACGACGATCTCCCTTTACCAGATTTTCCACCCTCTCAACAACAGCTGCATTCCGAGCGGTTTGTGGCTTCCCAGAGCGCTGATCACTCTCCACCGATACGCGGCCATTTTTGAATCTGTTGAACCATTGCTTGATTTGTGTTACCCCCATAGTCCCCAAAATCCGACGAACACTAATAACAGTACTTCACTTGGCGGCCTCTAGGCAGCGACTAACACACTCGAACGCGGAGAAAAAATGCACATTAAGCTATCTCCTTCCACTGCGCACAGTGGCGCCGACCTAGCATCACTGCTGTGGGTGGGAAAATTCAAGGTCGGATACATTTTAGACAGATCTCGTACATTATTTTAGCTTCCTAAAAAGCGATGGAATATTTTGCAGTCGCTCTTCTTGCCACAGTCTTGTTAATTGTTCATGGAGGCGAAGTAGAAATCCTTGCCTTGATAGTGGTTTTATATATTACATATGCATTTACTGACAGAATATTTAGCATATTGTAAAAGAAGCATAGTGGCCATCTTCTAGTTTTTCCGTTAGCACACATATTTTGAGCCATTTGATCGAATGTGTCAACGGCTCCTTTTGTAGAATTGTACATATGGATTATTTCTGGTTTCGATGTTCCTAGATTTACAGTGCCGGTACAGTGCATCGTCGAAAGTAAAAGAACTAGTTTATTTTGTTTGGGTCATTTTATGATCATATGCAAACGTAGATGTTGCGCAATTTACATTCCAATAAATCTAAAGCTATTTCTGGTTTGTCTTTACATAGCGTCCCAAGTATTGTCAGATTATAAGGACGATCAGGCAATTTCGTGGCTAAGGGAATGCTGGTAAACCAGTTATCCATTGTAATATTGCGATTAATTCCATATAGTGGTTTAGTCAAATTTATTACGATGTAATCTGCTAACGGAGCATCTTCGGTGACAGTTGACTTTCCCAGATATGGGCTTGCGTTGATTACATATTTAGTAGCAATGACACAAACAATTACGATTTTGCCGTACTTGTTTGGCTTATTCGGCATATACATACGAAACGGACATCTGCCTTGGAAGCCAACAAGTTGTTCATCAATTGTGACATATGAACCGGATTTGTAACTGTCGACGCAATTACCAATAAACATATCCCAAATATTAGAAATTGGGGCAAAAGTGCTTTTTTCTTTTCGTTCTTGTCTAGTTGTTTGATCATCAAATCTTAATGAATTTATCGAAAAATTAAATCTTTCTTCACTCATAGTAGAGTGTCTCAGCCGATTCTGGAACCTCCTCCTTGACCTTGATCATGCATATGCATAAGTCAAGGTCAATAAAAGGAAAAGGGGCGGGCCCAAAAACCAACACCAAGACCAAAGTCAAGCCAACCCTGAGGTCAAGGGTCACCGCCAGGGTCAAGGCTTAAGCTAGGTAAATTTTTTGGGGGTTAAGAATGGGAGGTTCCACAATGTAAACCCATTTGTTGGAAGGGTTTAAAGGGGGGGATTTTCACTACTAAGACCGTATTTTGATGATTGTGTAAAAAAGGTTTGCAGCAGTGAATAGATGTTAGTATTAAAAGTGGTAACCATGGACAGCAGATATGATGACGGAAGAGAAATTTTGGAATGTTATCAAAAGAATAAAGAGAGTGTGTCGACTAACGTCAATGTTGATGAAGATAATTTTGAAAGATCCGATACACAATCATTTAAAGTAGATGGAAATTTTTTGAAAGATTTTGATACAGAACCTTTTGAAGTAGGTGAGTCTGGGATTTTGGGATAAAGTAAATTTGTATACGGAATTGTTTCTGCAATCCATCATGGAATATACCATTGTTAGGAGAAGAATATATTTTTAAATAAAACCATTCCAAATGGATATGTTTTGGGTTTTGGGAGATATAAATTTTTGAACCAACTGTGAAGATTGTAGGGTAAAAAGCAAAGTTTGTCTTTTTGTGAATATGAGTGGAATCATTCTTTAATGGGATAAGAAGTTGAAAAGATATTTTGAATACGTGGTGGAGCATTTCATTGTCACTAGTCTAAATTTTGCGGATATCTAGCGAATATTTCGATGGAGTTACTAGAATACTTAAAATGGAAAAAAATTGAGGCTGCGTATATTTATCATATGAAGGTTTGTTAGAGTTACTTCGTTTGGAAAATGTGGAATTCCGTTTAGCGCTTTTAAAAAGTTTAAAGTATGAAGAATTTTATAAAGGAGTGGTTGATTATTTAGTTGAAGGTCATACTGGCGCAGCAGATTTTAGTGCAGAAGTAGAGAAAATGTTGAATGGAGTAGTGTCTGAATGTGCTTGGATAACAAAAGAGTTGTTAACGTATGGATTACAAAAAATGTATAATGATGTAGATGTATTAAGAAAAATGTGTTTGTAATTGTAACAAGATTTATTTGCTAAAAAAATGGTGATTAATAAATGTTATTGCGTTTTATTGGGAGTAAAGAATGCGAAATATTGGGAACTAAAATTGAGTATGTATTTAAGTATTACTTTAACATGTTGTATGCTATTTGAATAGTTGCTGTTTCTGAACGCAGTTTGGATAAGTTTTCTTTACTAATATGGGAACTAGAGGAAAACGTATTATAAATCGAAAAGTAGACGGAAAGATAGTGGATTATTGAATATTAAAATAAAAAAATTTCCTTTGGAATTTCATATACCAGGATATATTTTTTTGCGGTCCGAACAAAATTGAAATTCCGCATTAAAAGAGGCGACCGGGGGTGAATTTGTTGGATGAGGGTTGTAAAGAACACGACATAGCTTGTTCTGATTCAAGCGATTTATCTAAGCGTCACGTTGCGGACGAGACATTATATCAGAAAGCTGTAGAACGAATTAAGAGTAAGGACGTGGGGTTGGGAGAAAGACTTGCGGCTTCTCTAGTTGCGGTTGCAATGAAAGGTAAAACAAAATTTGGTATGGGTATAATGCGGAAGTATCGAAAAGGTGGTAGAGGGAGTAGAGGAAAATGAATAGGAAATCGAGTAGGTAGTAGCATTTCATTTTTACAGGCAATGAAGAAAGCCCGTAATGCAATAAGATATATTGGTAAGAGGAAGGGCGTTTTAGAGAATGCAAAAGTCGCATATCAGAGTTTGATTAAATCTGGTAGAAAGATATTGCCTCTTCGTTCAAGAATAATTGCTATACCGAAAAAAGGCGGGATTTTACCACTAACTCCATTGTTTGCTGCTTTGGGTGCCTTAGGATCATTAGGTGGAGGTGCTGCAGCAATTGCTAAAGCAGTGAACGCCGCTAAAGCTGAAAGGGATCAACTGGCGGAAGCAAAACGCCATGGAGTCGAACAAATAATTTTTATCTTGAAGCGTTATTTTCTTATTTATTAATCTTTAGCTATCTTTATAAATGCATCGGTATAGACTTTATCTTCTGTATTAATATCGTGACTTTAATATTCTGAAATACGTTGTTGTAAGTTATATAAATTTGTACCTATTTATACCAACAAATTATTTTTGTCTTGAAGCGTTATTTTCTTATTTATTGATCTATTGATCTTTAAATATCTTTATTCTCATAATTAGGGGGACAATTTGTTATCTATTTCTTTTGTTTAGGCCAATCAACAAGACAATTTCGGGTCAGTTCCATAAATGGATGAACTATATGTATGCTGAAAATGTTTTCACCAACATTCGACCATGGATGACGGACGAAGCAATGGAGAAAATAGTGCAGGAGGTGTGGGAAGAGGATCTACAGTTCACGGAGTTAGGAGCCCCAGTGCAACCACCTGCTGTAGTTGAAAAATACAACCGTATCATCAGTGGCAACTTCCCCCAATTTTTTTGTTCCCAAATGCAAAAATTTCCGGCAGTACTTTCACATATCAATACTATTTCACCATTACGCTCTACCATTTTCCTACCGAAATATATCCTCCGATTTTCCTGCTGGGGATACAACAAATTGAGTAGAGCGGAAAGAAATGAAATGACTCCCCAAAGAAACTTTACAGACGACGTACTAGGACAATGGCTACACCAATTTGTCGCTCCCGGTGGTAAAGTTAGGGGCTTACTTTGGTGAGGTAGAGAGTTCTAGTGGAGTAATGACAACTCCAAATTTCCCCAGGGTTGATACATCATCTTTGATGATTATAACATCTAACCCCGGTTGTTGTTAAATCGCTCCTTTTTGTAATTTTTTGCGTAGTCCTATTCTTTCAGCTTTATTAGGACAAGCAGCAGGTCCCTCGTCTTCTACTCCACAACCCCACTACCGGTATTCTCTTCCTCCACAATCCCACCATCTGCAGTACCCTCTCGCTTTACTCCACAAGCCGAACCACCGCGTATTTGATCTTGGCAATCAGCATTTCACAAAAGATCCCGTTCAATTTTTTCCCCTCTTTCCAAAAATTTAGTAATTTGCAGGTCACCCACCCCAGTCCCATCTCAATCCCTCTTCCCCCATCAGTTATCGTTGTTTACTTGTTCCTCATTCCACCTACACGTCACTTTTCCCTCCCCAAATCCAGCCACCACCCCTTTAGCCAAATTCCCCAAACCGATAAACCTTCAGGGAAAATTACTACAACGAGCTTTAAAGAATTACTACTTTTAAAGTCGCACCTTGACGGAAACCGGGAAAAATATTGTGCAGCAATTAATTTCGATGAAATAGTCCATTGAAAAGTCTCGCCGGCCACGAATGGTTCTTAACTTTTAACCGGGCCCTTAAGAGTAACATTCCCAAAAAATTTCCTCTTAATGAGAGAATCGATCCCCCCGAAAAGGGGAGAACCTATTGGGAAAAAGGAAGCGTTGATGAATTTTTTTATGTGATCAAGTTTAAAACTGGACGACTCAGGGCTAACTTGGGGACCCTTTTAGGGAAAAACTTACAGTAACAGTTTATTATTTCTGGACTGACTCTTAAAAACATCAGCGTTCCAAACGTTTTAAAGTTTTCACATATTTTTTTAATATTATGCTGATATTATTTTCAAAGGGAAAAAACGGTAAAAGCGGAGAAATTGTCCATCTTGATTGTATTCCCGGAGAGGAGGAGACCGGAGACAGCCCAGGGACTAGAGACAGCCCAGAGGCCGGAGACAGCCCAGGCACCGGAGACAGCCCAGGGACCGACAACCCCGGCCGAGGGAGACGCCCGGCGCCCCTTTCACCGGGACCCCGGACCGCTCCGCCCGCAACACCCTCGGTTGACGGGGTTTACGAGGAGGGGTGGGGAGGGTACGGGGAACCTCCTCTTCTGGAAAAGATGGGTGGGGACATCCCATCCTTTTTTATGACATACATATGTACTGAAATACTTCCCGGATTTTTCCAAATTTTGTTAAATTTTCAATTTTTAAATAGAATAAACGATTCTTGTGGTTCGGGGATCCTGATACCATTTCGGCAATTTTAGAATGAATTTCCAACTCAGTAAAATGAAATTAACGAATTTTAAGATTTGAAAGGAACTCCTTTAACTTTTGAACGTGCCCAAAGTTATAAACCCCTGTTTATTCCCACTGCGAAACTCCTGCCCGGGTATTTAACCCTTTTCTCTTCTAATGACTTTAAATACACAAACGCACTTATATTGGGGGATTTAACACTCTTTTATTCAACCAAAGGGCCCAATAAAGATTGATAAAAAATTATGGCGTCGTTTATCTTTCTTTTATTTTAAATCGCGAAAGACCGGCGTTTGTTTCATTTCACAGCCAATTTTGATAATTTAACCCAAATAGAAACCTTTCAATCACTTTTGATCAAATGATATTATTTCTGCAAACAGCTTAAGGAACGAAAGCAGTGCAACCGAAGGTTGTAGTTTATGATTCTAGATCCAATTCACCAACAAGCTTTAAAAAAGGGAAAAACCCCTCTAATTTACAGAAACCTTTCAGATAAAGATTTAATTGATCATAGAATCATCAACATACAACCTCTCGGTTAAGTCACTGCATTTGCTCACTTAAGCTGTTTGCAGAAATAATATCATTTGATCGAAAGTGATTGAAAAGTTTCTATTTTGGTTAAATTATCAAAAAATTTTGAAAAAAAAATCCCGGTTTTCCAATTTAAAATAAAAAAATGAACGACGTATATTTTTTATCAATCTTTATTCGGCCTTGGTTAAATCAAATTGTCTTAAATCCATTCCCAATATAAGTTTCGTTTGTGTATTTAAAAACTTTATTAGAAAAAAAAGGGTTAAATATCAAGCAAAAAAATTTCCCGTAGTGGGTATATAAACAGAAAGGGCTATATACATTGGCAACGTTAAAAATTAAAAGGGTTTGTTACTTTTAAAATTTTAAAATTTTTAAATTTTTTCTGATTGGAAATTCATTCTAAAATTCAAGGGGGGCCCCTACAAAATCTTTATTCTATTTTAAAAATTAGAAAATTTAACAAAATTTGGAAAAATCCCCTGAGGAGGATATTTCAGTACCGATATATTAAGGAATATGTTTATTAATATGAAAGTTTTATTTATGATTTTCCTATATCCTTATACCTGAAAATAAGAAAAAATATTACACATAATATATGTCTTTTAGAATTTTGTATTAGTGTGTATCTGGCATTGGAAAGGGGCAGAATGCGGCTAGAAACGCAAGAGTTATCGTTACCTATCGATAACTATGATGCGCTGTTGAATGCGAAAACTTTTATCAGACATAGTAATCTTTTCGGTGGAACATGTAAGAGAGTTTTAATTGTTGGACCCTCAGGGTGTGGTAAAACAAATACTCTTGTTACTCTATTACTACACCCGAACGGATTTCGCTTTAAAAATATCTACATTTGTTGTAGATCTCTTCAACAAGAGAAATATGAGTATCTTCGATGTATACTAAAAACTGTTCCGGAAATAGGTTATCACGAATATACTGACGTAAACTGCATGCTTACTCCCTATCAAGTTTCTGATTATTCTATAGTAATTTTTGACGACATACCTCCAACTGATCTGAATATAGTAAAACAATTTTTCTCTTTCGGTAGACATCGCAATTTAGATTGCATATATTTAATTCAAACATATAGTGCAATCCCTAACCAGGTATTAAGGGATGATGCTAACCTTCTAATTTTAAACACGTACATAACGATTTTGTTCACGATGTAAACTGCGAACAGTTTCTAAGCATGTGCAGAATGTGCTGGAAGAAATGTTTCGGTATGCTGCTTATCGATACCGATTATAAATTCAATGAAGGTAGATATCGATTAGGTTTTGACACTTACATACACTTGTAAACACTACTTCGTTTACATAAATTCTTTATAGTCCATCACATTTTTACTTCTGCTTTAGTATATTACTATCCGTGAAAGAGTAAAGATACATTCATGGAAGAAAAATTAGTGAACGATCTAGTGAATGCTCGCCAAGCTTTAAAACAAAAAATTAAAACTTTGAAAACTGATGTAGCGCGGTCTCAGAGGATGATCGACATTCATTAAGCCCCTATAACACAGCCTTTGCAGGAAATTTCTAAGAAATTAGAAGTTACTGATACTACCACGAAAAGTAAAACCAGACCAAAAGACATTAGTTCAGAAATAGAAGAATCCTGGTCAGAATTTTTCCGGAGAAAAGTTATGGGATTCCAGGAACGTCAATTATACGACGAGGTGCTACTCCTAAACGAAGTAAACGTGTGTCATGGTTTAGTCCAGGTACTCACTCTTCTCCCAGCAAGCAACAAATTTTATTTGAAACAGAGACACCTAAGCGAGAAATTAAAGTTAAATCAATGGCGGAATCGTCTGAGCCGAAATCTCGATTGTCAACATCATTCACCCAACCGACATTCTTAGAAGATGAATACATAGGGGAACTCTTACCAGATACTCCCAAAGATGAAGAAAAAAGTGGTAGTAGAATAGAAGATCGTGATGAAGATGAAATGGACACAAGTGAAAATTTAAATTTGGATGAATCAATGGCTCATGCTGTATCGCTTTTGCAAGCGCAACCAAGCAAGTCAATAATAGCAAATAAATCCATAAATAAAACTTTATTAGAAACAGACGTAGTAAAAGAAGCATTACGAGACCATGATCCTATTGTATGTCCGTATCTTATAGGTTTGATGACAGATGAAAAAGATGAATTCGATGAAAAATATGGTGTACGTGAGATTGATGGAACGTTGAAAGTAGGAAACGCAGATGTTGGATTTAATGGACCGAACATTATAATTGGAAAATTCACTTACAAAGTTACTAGGGGTTTATGGGAATTACTTAAAAAAAAAAACCGGGAAAGTTTTCATATGCGGATGCTAAGAATTACAAATTCATCCTTAATGATACGAATGCTCATCGAGTGGATTACAATCCAGACAGAAAGTATGCGGCCAGTAAAGGTGCTAAATACAAGACAATTATTAAACCTATTATACAAGGGAAAAGACCTGAAGTTTCGTGGGCTCGAACTTGGAAGATGGGTCTGGGGCTACGAAATAAAGTTCCTCTAAGAAAGACGGTTGTACCAAGTAACAATATTAAACATCAATACTGGGATGATGCAAATGAATTGTGCGATAGGTTGAAACTGCTTATTGCATAGGAAAATGCTGGTCATACTGGGCATGGTAATGAGATCTTGGCGATGTTGGTCTAGACAACATTGCTTACGACACGTAAATAGTGAAAGGCATGTCTCAAAAAGAAATTGCGCAGGAGATAATGAAAAATTTATATTTAATTTATGCGTTACGTTTATCGTATGTAATATACCGTTTAATTTACTAGACAAGGAACCAATTATCTGCTTTTGGAATAACTATTCGGAGTGCAAATTACCAAGCCGAACATCGTAACGAAGAATTGTGCCATCTGCGCGCGAACATATTAAACAAAAAATAAAATCGGAGTTGAAAGATCAAAAATTGTTGTTATGTGTCGACGAAACAACAGATCGGAAGAAACATTCTGTTCTTAATGTAATGGCACGCAAATTGGAACCTCATCAATCGGCACCTTCAATTCTATTAGTCTCCAAACGAATACAACAGTGTACTGCCGAAGTAATTTCAAAGTTAGTGTTAAATACATTGGACAAGTTTGAACTTTCAACAAACCAACTCTTGATGTTAGTGAGTGATGGTGCTGCAAACATGCTTTCTGTAGGCCGGTCTCTTAAAAAGCATTCTGCTAATTTGTTACACATTACGTGTATAATTTATGCTCTCAATCTTGTGGCGGATAGTATCAGAAAATGTTATCCCGAGGTAGACGCTTTAATAGCGCATACCAAAGCAGTATTTGTCAAATCACCGAAACGTATTCGCGAATTTCACAGACTGTGCCCCCGTATACCAGAGCCACCAGAACCTATTCTAACTCGTTGGGGAACATGGTTGCAGGCTGGGTTTTATTATCATAAATATTTTGACAATATTAAGAACGTGGTTTTACAATTCGATACAAAGGAAGCTGCCGCCATCCAGAAAAGCCAGTCGAAATTTCAAGATAGTCAGGTTAAAATGGATTTAAAAATCATTCACGACAATTACTTCGGGCTAGCAGATGCAATAGAAAAATTACAAAATCCTGCGATGCCGTTAGAAGAACCTGTACAAATAGTGCAACATGTTCACGCACAGCTATGCGCGATTGAAGACGCAAAAAATGTTTCTGTTCTAGAAAAATTTGAAAGTGTTTTTGAGAAAATTCTGATTTTGGCCCAAAAAAAT
>JAROYD020000005.1:111259-159116 GCA_029618875.2 Dynastes tityus
CCCAAATTGACATTGACGTAAAATTGCCTCGATCTCGACACCCCCCTGACCTTGACACCAACCTTGCCCCCGATCCAATATTGCCCTTGACCTTGGCCGCAAGGGACCTTGGGCATGGCTTCCCTTGACCCCGACAATGACCTTGACCCCAAACTTGGCCCAATCTCGACATTGACATTGACCTTGGCCTGGGGTTGGCCTTGGCCGGTTTCAGCCGATCTGGAACCTCCTCATTGACCTTGACCAATGCATATGCATGGTCAAGGTCAATGAGGAGGTCCCAGAATCGGCTGAAACACTCTACTCATTGTCACTGATGTCACTAAAATCACTTGCATTTATAATATCTTCTAATTCCTTGTCTGTAAGAGCATGTTTCATATCCAGTTTTAAGTTCTTGGACATTTTGTTACTTCCTAAATAATAATGACACGTTAAGTTTACATAGAAATTTACATACGATTTTACTAAGTAGACGTAAATTTTACGTGTAGTACTTTAGTTTGATCATTAACAAAGCCCTACATAAACTTAAAATAGATTAACCACAATTCCCAGTCATAGTGAAAAAGTGGGGGAAAGCACTGCCGGCGCGTTGAATCCCTACGTACGATTCAGCAAATTTACTGGTTATTTTTGCAAAACTAATACGTAAAACTTACGTGCGTTAGTATTCTAAGCTTAATGGGGTTATTAACCTTAAAAAACTATAGGCTCGTGACGTCACGGGCCTAGTAAGCGTGGACGAATAGAATCGCTTCTTCTACGTTTGTTTGGAAAATGTCATTATTATAACAAAACAGTCTTTTTCAAGACTACTATTGTTTTCTGAGAAAATCATTAGGTATGTACATATATTAGTTATATCAACCTTCTTCCAAAGATAGAAAAGGGATAGATCGTGATGCGTTGCTTTGTGTCTTGCTGTCGCCATAGTAGCACGCGGTACTCCGACAAGCTATTTCTGAATGTTCCCAGAAACAGAGACGTTCGGAAGCTATGGTTTGAAACAGTAGGTTTCCAGAAAATTCCGAAAATCCATAGTTACTACTGCTGCGAACATCATTTCGATGTAAGTAGTTTTTGGTGAGTACTTGTGTGTTGCTGGGAATACAGGGAACTAGATGAAATCCAAATTTCTAAAGCAATTCCTTCAGAAACAGCTTTGCAAGAAATTATCGAACCTTCAACTTCGAAAGTTGCTGATCCTCAGGTCGACGTAGCACCATCTATATCGGACTTGTATGTTTCACTTAGAAGATTCCAAGATGGGGAAGGTATCAACCTGAAAATGAATCTGATGCATCCTGTGAAGATGAAACCAGCGAATCGACGGAAAACGAATCGCAGGAATCCCGGTTTAGTTCAGACAAAAACGAAGAAGAATCTCAAAGGAGCCGCTGAAGGTCTTGTTTGATTGAGAACCACAGCCGGTTTTATTTAGAGATCTCAGAAGACATATACAAGATAATCCACCTCATTACAGCAAATGTAAGGATTATGTTGCTGTAGTAATAACGCTAAAGAAGATACGATTGAAGGACGCTCATAGGACTAGATTACGTGAACCCCATAAGAGACTAGGTTACGATTTTGGCAAGAGCATCCCAATCATTTCAAGACTGCTCTGTAGCTGTGTTTTAATTCTGGCAAGTTTTTACAAAAATCTAATCAAGCACGTTAGCAGGGAAGGGATGCACCCTAGTGACAGTTGGAAATAATCCACTAATCCACAAAATCGAAAGTAAAAGAAGCAAAAAGGATAGCTGCCGCAAGAATTCACAGCGAAAGAATTATACCTAAGAGAATTTATATAATAAATGACAAATATTATTGTATGTGATAAACCCACAAAGACGTTTAATGCAATAAATTTAAAACAAAATGTATTTAATTTGTACAATACTTTTATATACAAAAAATACATTTCAAATTATATAAAAAGTTATTTTGTATTATATTCTTATTAAATTTGCAAATACATAGTCTCTCCAAAAAGTATCTGCCGCCTTTAGAATATCTACTGTGGTTCCTGTATCTAGATCAACTTCTATTATCTTAAGCTTCAAAAAGTGGCGAAGCAACACAGAATAAACCTTTATGCTTATAAGCAAATAACATCTGCATCTGTATTTAGTAATAGTATTTCTCTTTGATGATCCCGTTTTAGATGTAATTTCGAATAGTCGTAGTTGTGCTAGGGCACTTCACTTTCACCCAGTAATCTTCGCTTACTCCAGCAGGAGAAGCACCAAAGTGTAGATAATCCTTACTGGAGATACAACCCACATTTTTTTATTGTCAACTTTCTCAATCTTGCAACTTATTTGATCACTTCTGGTTCCAAATATTTTCCTTCCCTATAGGTGACCTTGGATTATCTGTAGAAAATGGTTGAGATGCACCCATAACCTTTTCTAACAAACTACCAGCTGGTGTTTCACAGCAAGCTGTTTTGTACAGTATTGAAGTAGTTACCCTGCCAAATCTTATCTCTCACCTTTCCTTGCTGCTACTTTGGTTTCGGGTTCTTTCTCTTACAACTCCATAATATATTCCCATCTCCGTTTTTATAAAATCGACAAGGTGCTGTGCTACAGCAGGTGTTGTTCTTGACTTGTATTTTGAAATTAATTGAAAAATATTAATTTTTCTAACTCGTCTTCCTAACGAAAGTCAAGAATAACTCCTCATCTGTTGCAGACACTTAGAATTTGAAAATGCAAAATCTTGTTTTCTAAATTATTTTCTGGTGTAAGGCGAGGTTTCGTTGTTGTAATGTAACAGAGAAATACATGTCATTAGTATTTCGAGCAAAGACCAGTAGATTAAGCAGCCGCGGGTCTCACCTCTGCAGTAGATAACCAATATTTCATATGACGTGGTCGTATGTGGCTTAAATCTGCGATTCTTTCCTGCCGTTCTGTGGGTGATCATTAGCATTCTCGTACATTTTTTAAGTATGTAGATTCCATTTCGCTCTATTATTTTCATCATGATCTTTGAGATTATGCTGCGTTCTTCCCCATGGTAAATATCGTGATGTCATCGGCATACGCCTGAGTATAGTAGCCTAATCTGTTTAATAAGATCGTACATACAAAGTAACGGCCTTTTGTTTTTGTTCAAATCACCATTTCTAAAATGTTGGATTCTTGATGATTAATAAACGAGAAATGGTAACACAGATGCACAGAATGCAAACATTGAAAGGAATTATAATTATTATTATTTTTTTAATATTTAGAGCCATTCCAGTCAGTTCCTTGTTCTGATTATCTTGTTGTTGATATACCAACGCACTTTCGCCTAATACTAGGTTTCTTCTTTTTATTTTGGTTTTCTGTTTTAATCCCTTGTTTCACATTTATTTTTTTGTAACTGTAATAAGAATTTAATGTTGTTTGAATAGTTACTAAGTACTCCCATACATATTTTTCTTTATGTTGTTTTATGCATTCATGCGCTACCTAGTTATCGTTTTTAGATTAAGGAAATCGTGAGCATCATAGTATTTATGAATTAGCTAAGTGTATGGACAAGTTTTATGAAAAATTATTTATTTGTGTTCATGAAAATACCTACTAAAATTTAACTAAAACATTAAAGGAAAATTTCTCATCTCGCGGTTCTGATCCTTCGGTATTAATAAGAAATTGCAAGAGATAAAATAAATCAAACAACTCAGTGCCGCATCTTTTTCATAAAGTTTCCTATACTATTGTGACAATAGTATCTATCATTTTGTGTAATGCAGACAACCAATTTTCCTCAAACCTGGTATAAATGTAATTAGTATTAAGAAATGAAAAAAGATATGTCCAGAAACATGTAATGTTCGTTTTACAGTTGTATGCGCTTAGGTTACTGTTTGCAGTAAACATTTTTGTATTTATTTAGCATAACAAAAGTAAATTCGACTAATGCATTTTCAAGTACATGTGTACGCAACTCCGACGAAGTGTCACTTAAATAATTCTGTTTACGACGTTTTACACAGACTATCTTGAATTGGTATTAATGTATGCTTTCATATTGATTCCATGTTCGATTAGGATAGCATTGGTTATTCAATGATTAATAATAAATCGATTATGATATGTAACTAATAAAAATTTCTCTTGTAGATAGTTCTGGAGATTTCCAACATAAAGATTAAGAGATAAGAAATATAAAATAAAAGGCAATCTACGGACGTTTTGTTTATTGTAACATTGTCTTTTTATTTAAAATCAACATTCAAAAATAAACCGCGCAGCGTATCGTATTTGCCATATCAAATAACTTTCTACAATTTTAAGTAATGGCACTGAAATATAAAAACCTGCCATTCTTCAATGAAATTATATACGCATACGGAATCTTCTGAAATGAACAGTCCTTATTGTTTATTTGTTACCCTTGTAGCAATTCGTGGTATCACTTTCATAATTTCAATAAGATTTCGACTTTTATGTTCAATTTTATTCCTTGTGATACTATATAGGGGAGAGACGGGCAAAGTAGCCAAGCTAAGGTTTGCTGACGTTTTAAGCCGACTTGGAATCAACGTAAAGCCTTCAAAATTAATTTTAGGATTTACCTTAGGATTAAGTTAAGTACCAAACACATATGATTTCTCACAATGCAAGCAAATGGCCATTTGTCCCACATGATCGAGCAAGGTAGCCATTTAACTGTAGCCATTTAACTGTTGTAACGAACCGTTAACCGTCCCCAATAATTTAAAGGCCTCTAGGTTGAGAAAAAGAGCGTTGAAATTAATATAACCAACTTTTCTGTAGAGCCTTTAAATTATTTCACTTTTTATTCAATTCTAGAGTGACCAAATTAATTTCTAATTAGTAATTTTAATTTTTATCTTATAAATTCATTTTTGAGAAGACCCTGTATGCTAGTTTTGGAAAACCTGTGTATATTTTTCATTAGGGTCGACTGGAATTGTGACATGATGTATGGTAGCCTGTACGCGTCACGTACAAGGCCAACGAACGTCATAGAACAAGAACGTGTGATGTAATGTTCTCAAACGGTATATAAAGACCCCAAATTCGCCTTTCAAGTCAGTCGCTCTTATTATGACTCCAAGGAACTGAGGTATGCTAGGTCGCCGGCTAGTCATCATAAGCTATAACAGTTTGGGCTCTGCGAGGTTGTTGTCGGCGTTTTAGGCAGATCACGGCTAAGTCGAATCTGGGGAAAATTCCTCGGGCAGTCGGACTTGTTTCGATAACCCGGGCTTATTTCTTTAAGTCCAAAAGTATCCCGGAAGTAGTCAGCGTTAGCAAACAATTCCGGAATATTTTATCTCTCACCCCAGTAAATACAGCCATCAGCTGTTACCGCCGCGAGACTATTTTATTTTCTAAGCCCGTGAATATGACATACCGTGATAACTTAGATTATTTTAATTCAGAGAACTTTGATATCGCGATACCGATAGAGACACTTAGCTGTTCAAACAAGTAAAAGTCACGTAAAGTTAACACCATCTCACAACCCCCTAATACCCGTCAACTTTGTATCGATAATGTAAATATTTCCACCTGACTGGAAACAGTTTGCAATTCATCTTGAATGTTATGTTATGCCATTCTTGGAATTTCGTTTTAATTATATAGTTAGCAGAAGTCAAATTTGTTTTGAATGTGACGATCGGAAACTTGGGATAATAAAGAAACTGGTACATAGTACCTACTTATTTCAATAATTAGAACGTACCTTGGTCTCCGTAAAAAGCTATCCTGGTCGACGCACAAATAAAGTAACGTTTGCAGACGACATTTTTTTCCGAACTTCAAAATCTTCAAGCACCTGTCAGGTGTTTCGACATTGATACCGTAAGGCGACATCTATGAGACGTATAAGATAATTTAAAAGAGCGTTTTATCCTTTTGTTCTGAATCATAGGCATAAGATAAAACATAAAGGGAATTTTAAGGTGAATCATTTATTCACGTTTTATTAGTTACGGAAGTTGTCGAATCTTTCCTGAGAGGGAACGCCTGTGTTACATTCGACCGGTTCTTCCGATTAGAGGTTGAAACGAATAATTTCCCCGTTACTAGCTAAATGTGGGCGAGCGCCGGCGCGAGTTATCACATTGGCATCCGAAACCAGGGTCTGACAAGCAGAGTACGTTACACTGCAAAACCAAAAATGGGCGATAAGAAAATAGTTTAAACATTATTTTACTTAACAGAACTTCGAAAGATAAAAATTACAAAAGGTTAATCAAGGTAACAAAAAGATTTTATCGTGGCAGTAGGGGCAATCTGTCTTCTGCATCAACATCGTCACCGTCAAGTAATACTCTTCTTCGGTCAGCTCTCCTGTATTTGGTGGTGTTTTTGCTATCATTGCTTCTTCTTTTCTACTGGTGCTTTTTTCCTCTTGTTGTTTTTCTTTTGCAACGTGGCCAACAGCCACCACAAGCCTGACCACTTTGCCCACCTTAACGCTATTACACAAACGTCGGTGTACCTTAGCAACTCGACGAACTATGCAATCGCCAAAGTAGGATTTTGTAGCCAAGATAACCACCTTTCAAATCAATTCTCTTCGTTACTTGGTTTTACAGTAACAAAAATACACGCTGAGTACTTACCGTACATCGCGATGATCGAAAGCTACAACAAATTATAGTAACTTTGAGGCATGACACGTTAACCGTATGGGGGTTGTATGGAACTAGTTCACACGTTCTATACGCGATGGAAGAACTTCACGGGCGTCGTAACTGCCCCAAGCCGCTTTGCCTGTCATGGCTACTTCGCTCGTCTTTCCCTTACTTGAAATTGTAATTTTGGATTTTTGACGCAATGTTGATTGTTCACAATAAAAAAATTGAAAATCTACCCATTGTAGCAACTGAAATAACATAAAGAAGTAGGGAGGCAACGAGTTTGCTTTTGATAATAGACATCTATATAAAGGAAACCAAAACTAATAGATACATTAGTTAGCCGCGATTAGTTTCTTAATTAACAGATTGGTAAAATCCCCTCAAATAAAGATAGATACAATAAATAATTTAAATAAAAAAAAATGTAGCTATTTATAATAGTTACTCTTCTATTAGATGTCGATCGTATCCTTAAGAAAGTCCAACATAGGCATTGTGAAAGAAATTCCACGACTTTGTGAAACCTCTCTTTCACAAAATATCGAAAGATATTAGTAAAGTTTTTAGGGGACAAGATATGGACTTGTGTTTCAGTTTGAAAAATCCATTCAAAAACCTTCTAGACAATCCGAAAGATAAATCGGATATGAAGGAAAGGTCGTGAATTTATAAGGTCGCATGCGGTGTGTGTGGTAAAGCCTATATTGGACAAACGAAACGGGTGATAGGCACCAGACTAAAAAACATATAGCCCATTACCGCTACGGTAGAATTGAATCGTCATGTGTAGCACAACACATAAACGAAACTGGGTATAATATTAAACTGGAAATCAAAATCTGAAATTAATTAAGAACGTAACATCGTCCCAAGAATTAGACGCTTACGAAGCAAAGCATTTATCAAAAAAAAAATCACTTAGTTCCTGAGTTTTGATGGATTTATTGGTGTAAAACGAGCACATGTCTACGTTTTGTTTGCTACAAACAAGAACCTTTTCTTTTAGTTTTTCTATATATCGCGTGTTTTAGGGTATATAGGTGCTAAAATTAGGTACTTGTAAATATCTTTTAGAATAGGGACAGAACAAGGCATGTTAGAATTTAAATTTATTTATCACATTATTCGGTCGTAGGGTTGACAATGGTATCCACGAATTCCCGAAACACTGTTCCGAATTAATCAAATAACTTCTGTGGTGCGCGGAGTGTGCCGATAGTGCTTTCCATTCTTCCTCACAGCCCTTGCTATCATTATTCATTTTTATTCATTATTGGCAAAATATATTTAGAAAATACTAAATGTTTAACAAATTCGGAGCGTATGTTTCGGAAATTCATGAATTTCCATTGTCAGCCGTCGGGATGTGAGAAAAAGATTTTTTGTCCTATGCTTCGTTCTGTCTCTACTCTAAAAGATATTTACAAGTATCTACCCTAAATTAAAATATGGAACTAAAGGAAAAAAGCTGGCGTATGACACAAAACATCAACCATGTGTATTTATTACCATAATAAATCTATCGATGCAGAGTGGCTTAGAGGGCCTTCTTTTTGGTTTAACAGATTTTGGACATTTTTATACAAATGGTTTCATAAACGTCTGATAAGCACTTAACGATTTAATTCTCCCATAGGAGTGTCCTATAGATGTTCTTTGAACCTGCCAGCCATTTTGTGTTGTCCGCAGTGATTCGATTCTCCCGTTATGTATCTATTAGTGTCGGTTTCTTTTCTATAGATGTCAATTTCAAATTTTTTGTTATTTCTAACTACTAAACTATCTAGAAGGGGAGCGGGTTGTTCACTTATTCTCCTACTGTAAATTTAATGCTCTCGAATTTTGATTACTCTATTCGATACCTTTCCAGATGTCGATGATTGCAGCTCCCGATTCAGCACCTTGCATACTATATAAAGTTGATAATAAAAGTTTAGATTTATACCACCTACATTAATATAAACACGAAAGTAAAGGTTTTGTTCGAAGGTGTCAGTTATCATCCGAATAGCTTATTCCCAAATCGAAATGTATACAGCATCCACTGAATAAACATATGAGATAAAGTAGAATCTGCATAAATAAATAAGCCGTGATCTTGAAAAGTATCACCTGAAAGTCAATACTAAGCGGTGATATATTTAAGTACATCATTAGCGGTGGAACTGCGATTCGATTCGCAGGGGTGGGATGTAATGCAAATGGCGACACAGCTTGCGGTAGACATAACCGTTTCAGATAAACAGATATCGTGACTGCGGAGTGACAAAATGATGTATGCGGGTCATGGTAAAGTCCCGTGCACGTACTTTTACATAGGTTTATGGAGATGATTGTGGATTTTAGATCACGAATTTGACGTTCGTTGCGTTTTTATAGACGAGTTCAAGAGGTCCCAATTAGGGCAGATCTTAAATAATTACAGTGAAAATATGGAAATCTGCGTATCACGCTCTGTCAATTTATGCACTTTCCTCACATGCTCTCTTATCTCTTACTGCACGTACGGTAGCGAAATTTTGCAAGCTGTGCACTACTTTTACAATAAACGCAATAGAAAGATGGAAAACATTACGCAAACCTTTAAAATAACTATGTACTTATTTCTTAACTATCCGGAGATATAACAAAATTATATCTAATTCTAAGTAGTAAAATAATATCATCAGCATTTAAGGCTATTTTGATAATGTGTTATTACAACAATTACATAGAGTATTTAGATATCCGAATCATTTAGCCGTTTCATATTGTATAATTAACAAAATTAGTCATTCCTATTATCAGCTAGGTAAGTCTACTACTGTCCTGATTGGAGGGAGTAAGTACGATTTACGGATTGTTAACCTTGGTTGCCCTTGACAGCGGGATATAATAGAATTTTACGTCTCTGGGGACGTAAAGTTCCATTCCAAGATATTAATATAGCAATAGGTGTTAATAATAATAATAATAATAATCGAGCAATTGTGGATTGCGTCTATGCTAGACAAATTTAATATATCCATCAGGTCACAATTTGTTAAGTTGGACGGTTACACATCTAGGACGATGGCTATTATATCGGGTGTCCCGCAAGGACCACATCTGGGACCATTACTTTTCAGTCTTTATATTTGTGTGTTATATCCACTTGCTTCAAAAATTCTCTTTTTCTTCAATATACTGATGATCTAAAAATATTTAAACCTATTAAGTCGATTACGGATTGTGTAGGACTGCAGCAGAACTTGAACAGATTGTGTGAGTATTGCCTCGAAAATAAACTCTTTTTAGATTTTAATAAATGTAATTATATACAGTACACCAGAAATTTGTTCAAATTTAAATTCTAGATAGGAATATCTTAACCGAAGTTTCTACGATTAGGGATCTGGGTCGCATGCTTGATATTAAATTAGCATACAGTGACCACATTGAGGATATTGGTAGTAAGTGTACCAAATTACTTGGCTTTATTATAAGAACATCTAAAAATTTTTCTTCTCTGCGTGCCTCAGGCCTTTTGCATATACAAGTTCTGTTCAAAATGTATCCGACCTGCCATGTTTCCCGCGAAAGTAATAAAGCGAGTGCGATAATATTTGGCAGGGAGTTGTGGAGTACCCTCGTGCGCATGTGTGTAAAATATCCCATGCGCAGCTCGTGATCTTCGGCAGTGGCAAGTACGTGAGTGTGGTAGTGTGCTGGCGGCGCGTCGTGTTTGCAAATTTTGCGAAATGGCGAAACAACTGGAGCAGCGCTACTGCATCAAATTTTGTCAAAAGCTTGGTGATACTCAAGCGGACACCATTCGGAAGATTCAGGAAGCTTTCGGCAACTATGTCATGGGCATTACACTAATCAAGGACTGGTACAATCGGTTCAAAGATGGCTGCACGACGGTCGAAAGTGACATACGTTCTGACAGACCATCAACAAGCCGAAACGACGAAACCATTCAGGACCGTTGTATCACTAGTAGAGAATTGTTAGACGAGGTTGGGATAAGCATTGGTTCCCTGCATGCCATTTTGAATGATAATTTGGGCTTCTGGAGAGTGTCCGCAAAATTCGTGCCGAAGTTGGTAACGGCGGGGCATAAGGAACGGCATGCAGAAATTGCGCAGGACATGCTGGACGCGGCAAATGATGACCCAGACTTCATGAAGACTATTATCACTGGTGATGAGTCGTGGGTTTATGGGTACGACCCTGAAACAAAGGCGCAGTCTTCCAAATGGAAACACCCAACATCTCCGAAGCCAAAGAAAGCACGGCAAGTCCGCGGCAACGTGAAAGTGATGTTGACAGTTTTCTTCGACTACCGTGGAGTGGCTCACTATGGGTACGCTCCTCACGGACAGACCATTAACAAGGAGTACTACCAACAAGTCCTCCGTCGTCTTCGTGATGCCGTGTGACGCAAGAAACCGGATCTGCGGTCAGTGGGAATTTGGTAGCTGCATTATGACAACGCACCGGCGCATTACTCTCATCTGATTCAGACTTTCTTGATCAAACACAGCATCCAGAGATGCTTCCAACAGTGGTAGCAACGCGGGATAAGTGTGTATGGTCTCAAGGAGAGTATTTTGAAGGCGATTAAGCTTTCATATCTGTAAGTGAACAGTTTGATTTTTTTCGGCCAAAGGTCAGATACATTTTGAACAGACCTCGTATAAGCTCGATTATGACTTACGCTTTTGTTGTATGGTGCCCTCAGTATGCCGTCTATATCAACAGGTTAGAATCCGTTCAACGAAAGTTCATCAGATTTCTTTGTCTAAAGTTAGACCAACCCTTTGATGATTATTTCATTTTATGCAAGCATTTTGGCATTCTACTTTTGTAAGCGCATGCAAATGTCGGACTTGGTGTTTCTGCATAAATAGCTTAATAATACTATAGACTGTCCAAACCTTGTTTCTTTGATTTCTTTTTACGGCCCTTCCCGTCATACCCCTAACAATGTTTATTCCACCTGCCCTTTTGTTGCACCAATTTTTGTCAGAAGAACAGGTTCATGCGCATTTACAACGAGCAACTTGGTATTTGCAACTCACTCGATACATTTTATTATAGTTTAAGTACATTTAAAACCCTAATTACACGAAACTTATTTGATCAATTTCAATAAATTTATTTACAATAAATCTTTCCTCGTTAAGACCCCGCAGGATTACTTTTCCACTATGTTGTTGATGTGATTTGTATAATCGTACGTGTATTCTCATTCTTAATTTTCATAGTTACCTATGTTACAATGTTTTTGGGTTCGTCCCGTTGTTGTAGAAAATGCAAGTAAATAAATAGATAAATATCGAGGTGAATATGAAGTCCGTAAGTACTTTTTGTAACTAATTGTACAAATACAGATGTTTACAAATGGAAATACTTTACAAGGTATTTCAAATGATGGATTAAAGTTTTGTATAAATATTTTTAATCCTGTCGACAGTTGCGTGGGGTTACCATCATAAATATAAATTCTTTATCCGAATAAGCATATGTACACGTATATGCATGCACCTCCAGTTCGTCTCTTAAAGCCCATAGTTCAATGATTTAATTTCATGTCTTTACGGTTGTTAGGGGCAGGTAGGTGTGAACATGATAAATTAACACCTGATGGCGGGCAGCTCACGGACAAGCATCATTGTCTGTTTATATGGGAATCAGAATGTTATAAAGAGAAATTGCGTTGTTGCTGTTATACATTTTTCCTGCATCTCGAGGCGTGTCATTATAGTGTATTATTAATTATTGTTTTTGAGTATAACGACTTCGTTTCCTTGTATACACGTACGAGGAACTGGAATGTGATATTTATAGTATGTAATGTATGGACATACACAGATAAAACTGATCCACGAAATGTAGAAATGGTCATAAAAAATGGTAATTATTTTTTAAAGGGTCATTTAGCATTGTAAAACTATTTTTTATTATCATGTAACTGTTTAAGAGTTGTGTTATGAAAAACCTTAAGATACTTTAGCTAACATATTAGTAATATTTTTGGTGCAATGTGGACAAAGAGTTTTTAGTTCATGTGTATCAAGGAAATATTTTTCTTAATGCATGTAGTTATGGAACCATACGAACCTAAAGCAAATGGATGTTTCGTTGTTTTATAGGTTGTCAACTGGGCCGGTCCTAGATCTTCGGCCGTCTCGGTGCGGGGTATTAGTTGGCCATTAACTATTTTAACATTTAAAATGTCCAGCTCCACCTCTTTCAGATATTTGGGAGTTATCTTAGAGAAGCGCCTCACGTTGAATGGGCATATCGCCGAGGTAATAAGAATGTTAAATATAGCATGCGGTCTTCTGATGCCACTTCTCTGGAATAGGAACGAGTTGGATGTTAGTATCAAACTTCTATATACTTCCACCCTTCGGTCGCAACTTACATATGCGGCAATGGCCTGGAGAACGGTAGCTGAAGGAAATATTAAGAAACTGGAGGTAGAACAAACCAAGATTTTGCATAAAATAGTCCATGCCCCGAGATATGTATAGAATGATCGGATCCGAAGCGATTTGCAGATGCTTACAATTAAAACCTTTCTACAGAGCGTGTGGGAGAGAGCGTGAGATCGAGCGATGACACCAAAATTAGAGTCCGGGGCAGACTGGCACCTAACGAAGGTGAAACACCTGGATGAGGGATGAATAAAAAAGAGACACACAAACTTAAGATAGGAAACAAAAAATCAAAATAGAGAAAGAAACGCTGAAGACCAGAGGGTCCAAAGACCAATCGGCCTCGCCCTGGACAAGAATGAAGATATGTGTGTGTAACTAACTTTGCATGACAACAAAAACAGTTTACCATAGTATGTGATATCATTGGATTTGTCTTTCACTTACCTTTCCAAAAACGTAAAATATATAGGATATTCTATTTAAAATAAGAAAGTTGACGTTATTTCCGGTGACTACGGAAATGTAACTGAATTGCCGATAACAACAAAAGATAGCTCGCAGAAAATAGAAATCGACTTATTTTTCCTAAAGACGCTAGCTTCAGCTCTTCAAAAGTTAGTGTGTTTTAGGATGCTGCATATTACATCGAAAAAATTATTAATAACTAAATTTACAAATTATTATATTAAATTTTTTCAAAATTTTAAATTATTGGCCAAAAACGTAAATTTTCTACTCACAATGATCTTTTCAAAATTAGTTTACCGAATGAAATCCATTCCGAACTTCAATCCTGGGGATTCTGCGAAATCTGCTCCAAATTTATGTTTTTCCTAAATTTCTTCGACGTTAATTGCTTGGAACGATAACATCTCCGAAGAATTGGCAAGTAACTATGGAGTGGCACAAGCATCGATAGTAGGTCCATTCCTGTTTTTGCTATACATAAATGATCTACTGTCAAATATTGTTGGTGCGGAAGTTTGCCTCTATGCGGAAGACGTATCACGGGCAAAACAAACAACAGAGGTGGAAATAAAATCTGCCAGTGCTATCAAGTGGTAGAAAGGTGATTTGCTGCAAACGGATTAAAAATGAATACAAACAAAACTCGGAATCTAGCTTTTTCGGTCAAGAGCTCTACCGCACCCTCCCAAGCAAAGTTCTTGGGACTGGCTTTGGACTCCGTTTTGAACTTGTCGCAGCATATTAGCCATTTACCAGGCAAACTGTCATACTACACATACTACAGCCAGACATATTTTTCAGCATTCTATTCTCTACTCAGCTAAGGCGTGCTCTTCTGGGAACATGAAGCGAATCAGGGATTCCCTCTTCAAAAGAAAGCGATGTGGGCGTTGTGCAACCTTAAATACATCACAACATGTAGATGCTATTTTAAAACAGAATGAATACTTGCATACTTGTAACCGTTTGCTACGTACGCAGTAATATAACACAATTTTACATGACATACACGCTACCGATAACAACTTAGGACACCATACCACCTGCTGCCACGATCCCAAAATACAAAGCAGGTTAAAGCAACAAACCCCAACAAATTTAAAACTCGAGTGAAAGAAATACTGTTGGAAATGCTACATAGTAAATGAATTTTTAATGAAGAAATGAGCTACTTTCACCTCATCTCCTTTGCACATCGTGTTAGATTCAGTATGTAGTAGATTAAGTATGTTATATTGTTTGTTTTATACCTATTTTTATGTTTACACTTTTACTTATACATTTTTATAATATGTACATATATATTTACAAAGCCACAATTGTAATTTTCTACATGTGTAGACTATGACTTGTTACAAGGTAGGCGCCATAAATTCTCGGCCTGATATAGATAAAATAAACTTTGGTAGAACATAACAATTTTTATTTTTTAATCTCCCCTAACTTCAGTACATTGTGTTGAATTACAATTGCTTGCAACTCCCTATCGTCCTTAAAACGATGTCCTCTAAGGTCTTTCTTTAAATGAGAAAATAAAAATGACTTGGAGCCATGTCCAGACTATGCGGTGGATGTTCCAATTCTTGAAAACCACATTTGCCGATGGCAGCTTGTGAAATTGCATTGTGGTGCAATAATCGACCATCTTTTGTTAATTTTCCTAGATGTTTTGCACGAATACTGACTCTCAATTTGTGCAACAAATTCCTTCACTTTCAAAGGGTGATCTGCTAATACCATTTCTTCAATAATTGAAATGTTTTGAGGCGTTATTAGTTCAATTGGCCGACCGGGGCGCTCATCATCTGTAAGTAATTCTTGCACCAAACAGAAACATTTTGCCCGCTTTTCTATAGTGGAATATGAAGGAGATAAATCACCATAAACGCCGTTTAAACGTTGTGTTATGCACTGGGTGGTACTCAATTTTTGTTACCTGAGACATTTTCATGCACTAGCTACGTTGTCTGGCTGGCTACTAGAAACTACTACTCCTCGAGCCGTAATATACATATATAGTGTAGGCCTCGCACATGTGCAAATATGGTGCAACGGAGTTTGAATGCGCTGGAACGAAGTAGGTGCCATAAATTCTCGGCCTGACAGGCTTATATGGAACCTATATAAGCCTGTCAGGCCGAGAATTTATGGCACCTACTTCGTATGTGGTGGTTCTTATCATAGAATAAGCTCTATTTATTATTACTATTATTATTAATCTCGAGCTTATTTGTGTGACATTTTCGATTTTAAATCACATTTTATAAATTTTGATTCTTTACTTATTGTAAAAAATTGTCAATTTTTATTGATTTTTCTCTCGTTTTCCAAATCAGATATGCACTGCTGCGTTAAATGAGGTACAATCCCTGGCCAAATTACTTGAAACACTCAATATTTTGTAGTTTCTTCATAATAAAATATAAACTATACATGTATTAAATTGTTTATTTATAAAATACATTGTAAAAATATGTAACATACGTAAATATTAAATAAGTAATTAATATTTCGTCCATAACCCATGATTTTTAATAACACCCTTAATTCTTCGGGGCATACTTTCAATGCCAGATATGATTGTCTCTTTTATATCTTCATCGTTCTCCCATACATCCTTTATATTCTTCATTAATATTTCCTTTGTAGGGTTTTCTCTTTAATATACCTTACTTTTTAGTCGATTCCATACGTTCTCGATGGGATTGAGGTCCGGTGAATTTCCGGGCCAACGTAAAAGAAGTATGTGATTGTCTTCAAAGAATTTCTTAACCTTTTATGCCATATGGCAAGGAGCATTATCTTGCATAAATATACGCCCTGTCGGTATGCGACGTCCTGGCTTAAAATACGGTAATAACGTGTTTTTTAACACATTTATGTACTGCTCTTGACGCATTGTGCCTTCTACAAAATACAAAGGGCCGGGTCCATTTCCACTAATCACTCCCCAAATCATTACCTGCGGAGGGTGTTTTACAGTTCGAAGAACCGTGGACTCTGTGAGACGTTCGCTAAGTCGTCTACGAACAAATTGTGCTCGCTGCACTAATACACAGAGCGCGCACTCGTCAGTAAAGAAAACCTATTAAATAATGCCAACATTAATTCAGTAAAAATCATGTTGTTAAGTTATTCACCTTTTTCCAATTCTCGTCTGTGAAATGTCGATATTCTCTTGCAAAGTTGAGACGAGCAGATTTAATTTTTTCTGTTAAACGCGGCTTTTTTACAGATCTTCGGCCCATTAGGCGATTTTCGCGCAATCGGCGCCTGACAGTTCTGCTCGAAATCTCTATTCCTCTCTCTTGTACATTTTTTTGAATCATTTGAATTGTAGCAAATCTGCTGCTCAAAGCCTGATGAACAATTTCACGGTCAGATCTCTTTGAAGTTTTTCTTTTCCGACAGCACTTTGCCCGTCTTAGTGTCGATGTGCTAGCTCCTTCGTTTAAGTTTCTAGCTAAACGCGATACAGAAGAAGGAGATACTTACTGTAATTTTGCAATTTCTCGTTGTGAATGTTGGTTTGATTGTAGAAGAGCTTGTATAGCGGCTTTTTGTTCACTTGTTAAATCTTTCCCGGGCATTTTCTATAAAAAACCCTAAATATTTCATTTTTTTTAGTAATTAATTATTAAGAGAGAGATAGAATAACAATTTTACCTTTGCAATAACGATATATCAACACAAAACACTTAACGATACACCACAACTTAGCTTCTATACGGTTATGACGAAATATTTAAAAAAATATCGATGCATTCTCTAAACTGTGAACTCGCTAAATGTAAGTTGATAACTGAAATATTTATATATACGTACTTTACTCTTCTAAATATAATTTCTCTGGTATTTTTATTTATTGATACAATAATCTAGTCCCCCTATAAACGATCGGATTCAAAGCAAAAGAATATCACTAAAAGGATGGGAATTTCCAGGTAAAAGGATTGATTTATGACATGTTTCAAGTAATATGGCCAGGGACTGTAACTGCCATAACGTTCCCAATTCGAACTCCAAAAAAGGTTACGTTTCCGTAGCTGAACAGATCCATTTTGAAGTACTGCAACAATACCACGGTTTCCATTTTGATCAAGTTTTGCAAACATTGTATGCGAATCGAATTGTCTGCACAAACACCAAGTGCATTAAATTAATTTTATCGAAAGCAACATAATTATGTTAAACTATAATGAGCTTTGATTTGCCCGAAATTTGTGGTTGACTGGACGCTTCTATTTTTCGTTTTAAACAGTAAAAGCATTCTTACAATATTATGTAAGAGAGAAATTCTGTTAGGGAAATTTTGAGGGAAGGATCACCAACAATTCGTCGACTTGCAAACTTGCAACTGTAGGCAACAAAATAAAACTGCAATAGTGAACTCAGTTAATGGGACACTTTGTCAAAACAAACATTTGAGCAACAGCAATACCACTACAATACACTAAGTTCCAAGCAATTAAAAGGTATGTCACCGCTCGAACTGTACTTCTTAAAATTTCCGAGTACTGTAAACCCATACAACTGCGGATTCTTAGAACTTCAAATTTCGATTGTTTAGTTGATGACAGTTTACACGTTGCGTCGCAAATACATCTATTCTCAATTTGGAACATTGATAATGAGTAAACGTTATATTTTAGTTAGATTTATTAATTCCTGCAAATATCTTTACTTAAACCACATTGCCTATTAATGTTCGTTGCGTATTCTTGCAGAAATAAATGTGTTGTAACAGTCGCAGACATCAGCCTGTTTTAATGGAAACAAAATAAGCAGCTAATATTTAGCGCAATACGCGGAAATGTAGTTTCTAAATATTTCACAAATTGACTGCAATCAAGGTGTCTCCGATTTCTAGATAACCAATAAATTCACGCACTGATGCCGCAACATATCGACTAGATGTTGAGTTTATATGGTGTTTTTCTACGTTATCACGTTTTCTTGCACAAAGTTTACACCGGCTTGATATTCAACATATTTGCATAACATACGTATATTTTTATGGCAAAACGTAGAAGTGAACGAAGGTATGCTATAAAAGAAAATATCTAATGAGCATACGTTATTTGTTTTGACACGGAGATACCAGTGTCAATATTTCTAATATAGGCAACATCTTGTTGAAATATTAATGAAATGAATATTTTACATGTCTTTCTCGCGCATAATAGTCTTCTTGTATGCATATGAGTATACATAGTTATAAATTCTTACCTAATTTAAAATTCTTTTTTCGTCGTTTTAATTTTACTTCGCATTACCTGTCAGTCTGTAAAAGGAATATAATACTTGCAATTACGATGAAGGTAGCTCACTTCGTCATCGAAACTACCTTAGCAGCTAAAGCTTTATTATGATAAAATGAAACCTAATTAACTAAACGAAAAATGATTTTGTTCTTAGAAAGCATTCACATAAATCCTTCATTTTCAACATAAGTTTAAATGCATTTCTTCATATATGAGAAACTTGTGTAGCTTGTGATTATGAGAAATTAGTACTTATGAATATTGAATATTTGATGCACTATCGCACGTCAATGAAAATAGTGTTCCACTCTTATTTTTGTTGCCAACTTTATTATTTTGCTAAACCATTTCGTTTTTATCTATTATTGTAAAAATTGTTGCAGTTTTTTTTATCTAAAGAGCATAGGTATTATTTATCGCATTTATCGCATGGGTAGTAAATTTCCAAAAGTATGAAGTAAGATGTAAAGAAAGAGACACCATCACGGTTTTATTTAAAAACGCCTAAGGGTTTAATTGAAAAAGTTGACAAATAAGGGTGGAGGGGGTAAGTACGCACCGTCATGCACACAAACAATCGACAAAATTCGAATATTTGCATACGTTAAACAATATATATATATATATATATATATATATATATATATATATATATATATATATATATTTTTTTGTTATTTCAACGTTGTATCTACGACAACAACAACTTCTCTCAGTTTCCTTCGGTACTGACTAAATGTCAGGCGGGCCCTCGTTGGTAACTAAATATCCCTTTTGCGGGGATAATTTGAAATTTCTTCTTACCACCCGCTTCAGCCAACCGTCTTTGGAGCGAGGACATTATGATTTAAATATAAGTCCAAATAATGACTAGTGTGGGGTAACATGGACAAATCTACTCGTTTATTAATTTTTCTATTCACTTATTTCGTCCAAATTTATGTAAAAATCGTCTGGAATAAGCAACAGCATAAATTGAAAAGTACAACAGATAATATTTCATCAATTAAATCTTTATCTGAAAGGTTTCTGTAAATTAGCAGTGGATTTTCTCGTTTAAAGCTTGTTGGTGACAGTTCGGACCACAGAATCATCAACATACAACCCCCTGGTCACTCATTCGTTCTCGTATGCAAATTCATTTGATCGAAAGTCATAAAAATTTCTATTTGGGTTAAATTATCAAAATTGGCTGTGAAATAAAACAATCGCCGGTCTTTCGCGATTTAAAAAAAAAAGAAAGATGAACGACGCCATACATTTTCATCAATCATTCGGCCTTGGTTGAATCAAAGTGTGTCAAATCAACCCCAATATAAGTGTTCGTTTGTGTATTTAAAGTCTTTATTAGAAGTAAAAAGGGTTAAATATCCAGGGCAGTTCCTGTGGTGGGTATATAAACGGAGGGTTTATATATATTGGCATCGTTCAAAAGTTAAAGGTTAGTTAATTTTCAAATCTTAAAATTCGTTAATTTCATTTTACTGACTTGGAAATTCATTCTAAAATTGCTGTAAGGGTATCTAGGGGTACCCCCGAACCTACAAGAATCGTTTATTCTATTTAAAATTAGAAAATTTATATATATATATAACTTATAAAATACTAACAAGTATATATGAAGCGTATAAACAAGAAGAAATAAGTTATTATAAATGTTTGGCCCACGTTATTTACAATGAGATATAGAATAACTTTAAAATATTAACGCAGAAATGCACGTCAAATGGTTTAAAAGAAAGACGTTAATGAAATTTTGATGTATTGAATTATCAAGCCAAAATTAAATTATATAAACATTTTATGAAATAAAGCGAAAAAAGTGAGTTTATTAAACTAGAGTTGATTGATTGATTGATTGATTGATTGATTTTCTACCAGAGCAGGGCTGGTCTTTACATCCCTAACACTGAAGCTTAGTAGCTTTTGTATTATTCCTGCTTCGGTTTTTTTTACTTAAACATTAGTTCCCGCAATCAGGTTTAACGAATAAATCTTTCTCCATTGGTAGTTCAATTGTGCTTCGCAAGCAAATTTACGTTGAGAAACCCTGAAATTCGAAAATAATGTGAGGGCTGTTTCCTCCTCCTTATTGCAAAGTCTACATAAGGGCTCATCTTTTAGATCCCCATGATCCGTTTGCTGTGCTTTTGTCCAGCTCATTTTTTAATTTAATTGGTGTTGTGTTATAATCCACTCTTAATTACCACGCACTGCACTCTTGGTAATACCTAGCCCGGTTCAGGGCCTATATAATTCATTTTTGAACCCCCTCGCTAGCTGGTCCAATTTCATTGACCGCTGTGCCCCTGTCCCCTGGCACCCACACCATTGACTTTGTTGTGTTTAGACAGAGCCATTGGGGTTTGCAGGCACTCCCATACTATTTGGATGTTATGCGATAAGATGCTGGTGCCTTTAAGGCTGCCTGACTGTCAAGAGAATGCACATCGTCTCACCCTGCGGTCGCCGACGCAACTCTCCCCCGCAGGTTTGTTACATTTTCTGTTTGAAATACCGTGGTGTATCGCCCAAGTGATAAAATATTTTGTATCCCTGGTTTTCCTCATATACACCAACGCCAGATGTAGTGCCCGTTTTGGCCCCTCTGTGTACCAGACTAGTGTTCTTGGTTTTCTCCCTCTCCATCCCTCCATTCTTCCCAATTCAAAAAAGCTTTAAAAGGGTTTTGTCATAGGAGATCCTGGAGATTGTTGTATCACTACCTATCATAGATAGGGTTTGTTACTACTGCTTCTATTCTGGTGTGCCCAGATCCATGGGGATCTCCAGTTGCAGTATTTTTCAGTCTGTATCCCCCCATTCTGGCTTCCCCCTTGATATAAATCTAAAGAGGAGGTAGGTTTGCATGGTTTCCATGCACTGTTGGGTGCAATATCCTGTTAACAAAGACATGCCAGTCTCTTTTTTTCAGGACTAGTTATCGCATGCTTCTGTGTGATCTTAGGCCACCAAACCAGGCAGCCATAAGTTATCATGGGTCTTACCACCGTGTGAACAAGTCGTCATATGTGGTTTGAGTCCCCATGTTTTCCCAACTGTTCTACGGGTTGTCATTAACACCCTCTTACATTTGTCGGTCTTTTTTTGAAAATGGGTTCCAGTTCAGTTTAGAGCCCAAAAGGTTAACCTAAGAACTTAGCCCCCTGCTATCTTTACTTCGTTGCAAAGAATCGGCCCCCTTAAAACCCCCAATTTCCTTCTCTTATAAAGGGGTACAATGAAATTTTTTTCCAGGTTTATTTAAGGTTCCCCTTATTGCACCATATTTTACCATTTTTCTCTTTGCATTAGTTCTGAGATTATGCTGGCGTTTCTCCCACTGGTGAGTATTACAATGTCATCAGCATATCCCTGTGTATAGTAGCCAGCATTGTTTAGCAAGATCAGCAGTTCGTCTATCACCATACCCCACAATAGGGTGATAATACCCTTCCCTGCGGGCATCCTCTGGGACAGGCACCCGCATTGTCTCACCTGCCAGTGCTGCCTCTACTTGTCTACCCTGGAGCACCCCAAACCCCTCTAAACGTGTTGTCTACTCCATGGCTGTTCAGCCTGTAATGTAAAGCAAATGAGGTGTTATCAAACCCCCTTCTATGTCAAGAAACGCAGCTAATGAATTTCTTGATTGTTTAGGGATCCTCCACCCGCGACACGAGCTGATGCAAGGCACTTTCACATGATTTACTTGCTTGGTAGGCATGCTGGTTGGGAAAATAATGGCCTTTCTATTAGAAGTTTCCCCGACATACTTTTCCAGTTTTTCCATGTTCTTTTAAAATGAAGGATATAGGGTTATTTGGGCCCGTATGCCTTTGCCTCGGCGTATGAACATCGCCCAGGTTTGGAATAAACACGACCTTGCCCTATTCCCGACGGATGGTATGTAACCCAGCCCAAAAACTGGCTCTATAAAATTTCCCAAAGCACTGGTGCTATTGCATCTTTTCCTTGCTGTAACAAAGCAGGAAAAATCTCGTCAGGGCCGGGTGACTTATAGGGCTCAAACGAATTGATTGCCCAGAAAACCTGTCGTATGTTTTGCCCGTTTAGCTGCTGCCAGTCCCTTCTTTGGCCTTGGAAGGCCATTCGAGGTCCCCGGGCCCCTTGATATGCTATCCAGGTTAACATTCTTTGAACCTGGGGAAATGCGCTTCCCGTAAAACCCAAGCGTTTCTGTCCCAGTGTTCGTAAATCCTCCTGTGGGTTTTCTAATTTGCCCAAAAGGGTTTGTTTGGGTCTTTGGGAAAAGTCTTGAAGTCTTGCCTTTCGATTGGTTTCTATGTCTCCACAGAACTTCCCCCTGATTTTTTTACCCTTCAGGGCTTGGGTTTCGATGATACGTTTTGAATTAAACTCATTGGTTTTTTTTGCTCTTTGAAAACTTGCGTGTTCTTGCCCCGTAGTGACAATTCCTCATTCCAACTGACTGCTCTGGAAGAGTTTGTTTTACCAGGACACATAGTATATGGGTTATTATGGTCTTTTAGTTGTTCTGAGGCCGCCTCTTTTCAAATTCATTTTTAAAGTCTGGTTTGACCTGTTTGATGTTATTACTCAGCTCCTCTTTGTACCTTACCCAGTTGGTCCTTCGCGGGTTCCCATACATCTCCCCTGTTTTATCAACATCAGCGATTTCCAGGATGATGCCTGTGATTTAGTGAGATGGTTCCCCAGAAAATACCACTTAGTAACCTGAGTACTAATGTACAGGGAGCTTAGAGTTATATCAATTTCCTTTTTCCCTTTTCTGTTTACAAAAGTTGGGTTCCCGCTATTCAAAAACACTAATTTTTAGAACGTATTCCAATAGTGACTCACCTTGGGTGTCGGTACTCCCCCATGCAGTATGGTGCGGTTCGCGTCCCTCCCATGATGACCTGGAGGGGAGAGTCCTCATATCTTTCCAACCTTTCCCAAACGTCGTGGCGGTGGTTTCGGTGCATCGTAGGAGATAAGCAGAAGCGAAAATTTCCCCTTTCTGCTCCCCTTTTCTACGGAATTTCAACCTTTTGGGTTAAAATCTCTGAACAAAATTAAGCAGCGTTAATGATTTTAGGTCTTTCTTGACGTAAATGCAAGATCTTACTCCCAGGCGTAAAACGTATATTACGTTACCTTTGGTTACCCAAAGGCCCGCTCTCGGGCCCGGGGTTTTTGTATTGGGCCACGTCGATACCCCGAAGCTAGCGCTTTCCCGGGAAGCGGGGGCTGCCCTACTATGTTGAAGGTTTATCTGTATTACCTTCAACATTTTCAGGGAATTCCTTTCTCCCCCCAATCTTGAAAGGGGAGCTGGTTTAAACCAAATAAGGGGGGGTTTCGGATCTGCCCTTTTTGCCCACGCGCCAGTCTTTCGTTGTCGCCTTCGTTCTGGGTTTCAGGGTTGGAAAACTTTTCCTATCTCCGTCACCCCCCGAATTCTGTAGGCACCCCAAACTACCTTTGTGGTTTTGACGATATCCCTAGCGACCCCTGCCCCAGGATTGCCCTCCCACACTTTTTAGTTTGGGTATCGTCTCCATCAACCTGTCTTCGATCTCTCGTTTCCACAGGTGAGGTAGACCTCCCCTTTTTTGCTAGCTGTTCTTAAACGGGGGGCGGTTGGTGGCTTTCCTTCCATATCTCCCCCCTTATAGCCATTTGCAATTTTTCGATTGTTCTTCTGACAATCTTTCCTCTGGATATCTATCCAGTACTACAGCCTCTTGGTAGCGGTTAAAGCCTGACTAAAGGTTGCCCCAGTTGTATCCTGGTTGGGGGCTTTTGGGGTTTTTCCTCAAAAAGGGTTTTCCGCTATTGATTTTTACCGGGTTTGGGTTTTAGTCGAAGACGGAGTGCTCCCCTCTGATCTTGCCCTTTTTGCGATTTTTTCCGCCTCTTGTTCCTTAGAACCTCGGCTCGATCGATTTTTCCTGGGTCTTACAGGTTCCCCAGCAGCAATTGCAGCCTGTATAGCCCTTTTCCGTTTCTGAGCTCCCGGGAAAATTTTTGGGTTTTGGGTTAAATTTTTGGCGATCGAAACCTGAACTACCTTTTTCAATTCCACATCAGTGTCAGTAGGGGTTTTTGGAGCTACCATTTCCCTCCGATTTTGTGGTTTTGGGTTTTGCTGATGAACGGCTTGGCTGTCTCCCCTTCCTCTGCCTCAGATGACATTGGGGTTTCCTTGGGTAAAGGTTCCCCCTTTTTTTTTTTTTTTTTTATTTCTTTTGGTTTTTTAAGATTTAAGGTATCCATATTGTTCCCACGAGTATGGGGGAATGGGTCGTCCGCTCGTGGTGCCCCCTTCACGGCGCAAGGCTATTCTACTGGAAGGTCGCCCGGTATTCCCGAGGCACCGTTAGTGACACTGCGTCCCCCGTGCCACGAGTCCCCCGGCACGGTAGCTAACACCTTGACCTGGGTTTGGTATTTTCTTAGTCTGGCCCTTCACCTTCGACCTGTCCGGCATGGGTGACCCTACCCGTAGCTAGCTGGCATAGCTCTCAGGTTCACCAGAGCGCACAAGCTCCCCCACCCGGCAAAGACATCTTTACCTTCGACAAGGTGGAAATACCTTGGGGGAGAAAAAAACTAGAGTTGAAAAAGACAATTGATCGAATGGTACCTAACGACGGAGGTTGTTGTCTTGAAATGGGGTGTGGGTTCTGAATAGTGTTGATGAAAGATAAGTAGGTTTTTCCGGTAACTGTTGTCTAATTGGTACTACATTTAGATAGGTGTTGACCAGAAAGGTTTTAAAATGGACTGGTACTAGATAATAGAATCTCGTGTGTATGAGAAGCTCGTACAAATTAATCTAGCACCAATTGGAAATTGATCTAATATAAAATGCCTAATATTAATTCCACTTTGACCCAGTACAAATTATCTAACACAAATTATAAATTGGGCCGGTCTAAGTTGCCTAAAAGATAAAAATAAAAGAAAAATTACTAGTAAAGGAAAGGAAGCTACAAGTTACATACCTAAGATGGAAGTAGGCAAAAAGAAGCGTGGGCGCTACTGTATATAATTAAACTGAACACTTGGCGGTCAGATCCAGGTAAATCCTGATGTACACAATTACAATTTTGTAGAAGCCCTAAATCCTGTACTTAGCAGTAACCAAATATATTCAAAAATTACAAATTCCCATAATTTTAAAGGAAACTTTCAGCAAGCCGACCAAATACGTTCAACGTCCAACTATATATTCCCCTACTTACGACTAAAGATTATACTTAGATAAGATTGGCAACTCTCTAATCAAACTAGATCCAATATCTGTACGCCCTCTTCGAAAAGGGAAGCCAGAGGAAACTAAAGCTCAATGGCGGAAAATTTAAACTGAATGCAACATTCTATTTTTGTTTATTACTTAAGAATCTTCAAACAATTCTTTCTCCAGTGTAATTAAATTTTCAAAGTCCATTTTGTATTTGATCAAATAGCAGAAAGTCTAATATTGAATTTTTGATTATAAATTTGGGAGGTTATTTATAAAACTTGGCCAAGAAAAATTAAGAAGTAAAATTTAACTATAAACGTAAAAAAATAAAAAAACATGAAATACTTTCGAGTTTTATTTTTTGTTTTTAAAAATTTATTACAAGCTCTTTTAAAAATTACAGTATTTAAGGAGCGTTTCTCTTCGCCGGTAAACGTCCTATTAATGCGATTACACCATGAAACAGTTCACTAAAACCCTTACCACAACACTTAATTTGTACTGGACGCACGTTTCGATAGCCAAGCTATCATCATCAGCAGCAAGACTGAACTGTTCAGTCTTGCTGCTGATGATGATAGCTTGGCTATCGAAACGCGCGTCCAGTACAAATTAAGTGTTGTTCAGTCTTGCTGCTGATGATGATAGCTTGGCTATCGAAACGTGCGTCCAGTACAAATTAAGTGTTGTGGTAAGGGTTTTAGTGAACTGTTTCAGTGTTCCAGTGCCACAGTTTTAGAGTATCCGTTTAGTCGATTACACCATATTTGAATAAAAAATGTTGTAATATATTGAATAAATAATCCCTTCAGTGTAGTGGAGTGAGACACACAATCAATCCAATTTAAATTTCATTCTGTATATAAATTTGTTTTTAAGATATCTTCAATATCTTTCTTAAAGCAAATTTTGCTTAAGATAAATTACTACGTTTCTCTAACAAATAAGTTCTTTTCATTTTTGGTGTATTTGTATCAGGCAGATTTGCAGACATGTCACCCTGAAAAGTTTTACTTGTGGAAGATTGCACATCTTCAATATCTAGTTGTCGTACTTTAGTTACTCCTTCACACTAAAACAGTATAATTTTACAAATAGTATTAAATATAAATTGGTACATGAAAATGGAGTTAGATTTACAAAGTTAATAATATGCATATTGTAAATGAAGAAGTATTAGTAAATAAGTTGTTAGAATGAAACATCAATATATTTTTTATATAAAGCATTTCTCTTTTATATTAGTTATATATGTAAACACGTGATTTTTTAAAATCTACAATTACTTGTTACATTTTAACAATTATATATAAGCTACTCAAATTATGATTTTACTAACCTGTGTTAGCATTTCCGTTTGTTTATCTTTTACTTCGGCCTCCTGTTGGTATTCTTTCGCAGGTAGATTTTGAGATGGGCATGCACCCGGTTTGAGCCTACGCCTAGAAGATGAGCAAGTATAATCATCATCCTTAAAATGGCGATAACACACTACACATTTTCTTAAATCATTATCGCTTAAGTTTTCTATTCTGAGAGAATGTACAGCAGTTTTCCACATTATGAAGAGAGTGTCCTTTTTGGGAAAATGATGAGATGGGATGTTTATTCCAGACAAACATCCTGCCACACAACATGCCTACCCCATGCTTTGTGAAGTTGGACTTTTTTTATTTAAGTTGCGCTTAGGTATATAAGTATACAAATATTCTCGATCACTAGCAATATACTGCTACTGAAAATATATTTATGTAGTTAATTACTATGCCATATTATGCTTATGTTACTTACGCTTTACGGGCAGAGAAGAATACGCAGTCGTATTGAAAAATACGTTTATTACTGCTACTATGCTTTAACTAAGTTTAAATAATGAAAATTGCAACTCAAAAGTTCTAACCTCTGGTTCTAGCCCAGCAATACCACAACATACGACAAGGACAAAACAATAATGGCGGCGTCCAGGGCAGAGCCATCTACACTAAAAGCAGTTCCATCGAACTAATCTTAACATATAAATCAAGGGTATAGAAATTCCTACCCCTGCTTACGACTAAAAAGCTGGAAAAAACAAAGAATTGTTCAAACCAAAGCTAATAATGAACCAGAATTATTGCAAAAAAAAAGAAATAACAATAAATGACAACCTAAATTATGAAAATAGATGATAAATAACAATCTTAAATTAATTAGAGAATATGTTGATAAGAACTTAAACCAATCGAACACAGATGGCGCAACCAGTATTAAATCTATCACAAATGTACGATGGGTCTATGACCAATAAAAAAAGAATGCGCTTCTTATCGTAGGGCAGTTGACTTGATGTGTTATGATTTATTACTTTCACGAACTCGATTGCTACACGCTGCAGAGGTATGTACTTAAAACCCGTCGAAATTTCGCTGAAATTGTTGGTTGTTCTATCTAACGGCGTTTTAAGTTTTTGGGAAAAATGTATCCTAGAACAATTTAGAATTCGCTAAGACAGGAGTCGGCAACCAGGGCCCGTCACAAGCATTTGTGCGGCCCGCCAGGCAATAACGAATTACATTAAATTAGGATCTAAAAAACGTGAGCAGCAAACAATATGTACAAAGATAATTTTAATGAAAATAATTTGATATTACTTTATTCAAGTCCACTCGAAAATAAATTTCCCAACTAAAGAAACTGCAAAATCAATGATTTGCGTTTTCGGAAGCACATATGTATTTATGCGAACAAACATTTTCAAGAATGAATGTTATTAAGTCAAAGTACAGGACAAGGCTGACCGGTGACAAAACATTCTAAGGATCTCTGTATCACAAGCTGATGCCGACTTGAATGAATTATCAAAAATTATACAACAGCAAAAGTCGCATTGAATTTTAATGTTTACTTTACAATAAGATGAGTTATTTTCGTTTGTATTATTATATTATTAGAGTTTGATTTTTATTATTATTTTACTATAAAATTGTAATAAAATTGCTGCTAAATAATTTATTTTTTGGGTTGTGTAGTCCGCCGAAAGATATTTTCTTAAGGTGTCCTAAAAAAGTTGCCGACCCTTACTCTAAGACGTATAAGTACGAGGTTTGTTACGTCTGTTCGTATAGTCAACACTAACTACAGTTTCGAGTGTTTCGATAGATGTAGGATGCATAGTCCGTATCTTTTAATTCAGTTATGGCAAATCGAAGACTTACAGTGTGCAAAACTAACAAAAGAGACGACTTTGGAGCAAGTTCCGGATGGCAGGACAATTCCAAAAAACGTGCATTCGATGGTTGTCAATCGTTAATAAAAAAATATTTACCAATAAATCTGCTTTTGACCCACTCCAGCAAACACTTTTAATGCAAGTTGTAGAAATGGATTTCACACCCCATCAGGTGCTGACGAGAGTAGAGTATTTCGGAAAGACTTTCCAAACAAAACTCTCGCATACCGAAGCGAAAGACGGCACTAGGTTGCAAAGTGAGTAAGGACACGTTTACTTTCATACCATGTGTCACTTTTTTCGGGACTCATAAGCTAGTTGTTGGATGGATAATAAATTTAAGAAAGAATTTAAGAAAAGTCCAAATTTTCCCGTTGCATATATGGACCAAAATAAGGAATGGGTTACAATTAATGTTTTTCGTAAACGATTCCATGATTTTTTTTGTACCTGAAGTTAAAAGGAAAATGTGGGATTTGAATTGACCTCTGTAAACATTGCTTATTTTGGATAATGTTCCTGGACATTGCGATATAGAAGAACTATGAACTGAAGGCCAAATTATACCGTCCTTATTCAGCCGATGGATCAATATGCGATTCAAAAGATGAAACTGCATTATCATAAATCTCTACTGATGTCTATCATATCTAAAGATGTTCAAGATATACCGCCTTTTTTGACAGATTTTGATTTGCGGCATTATCTCATAATGACGGTTGGGTTGGTGTGTTGTACCATCGCGATTTATTCAACAGTCATGGTAAACATTGTGGCCCAATGTGGATGAACTGTTCAAAACAAAGGATGAAAATGAGGATTCTCTTCCGTTAGGTAGTTTACGACGTAGATTATGAGATTTTCAGAATGCTCGGAATACTGAGTCACTACTCAAGTCAACGATGATATGGAAATGCGCGAGATTACCGATGTCTGCAACCACGTTTCTCAAAGCGATATAACTAACAATGAAATTATACAATGGATTGTGCGAGGTGATGAAGAGATCTTAGCTGCGGACGAAGTGATAATTTCATAATTGACAGTGGACGCAATAAGGAAGAAGAGAGGAATAAAGGGTTCCACATGAGAAAGGTGTACCGCACAATGAAGCGCTGAAGTGTTTTCACGAGTGCAACATGTAGAGTACAGAAAATAACATACCAGATCATCAACTGTTATTTCTGCAGCACATTAGAGCGGCTGCTGCTCATATAAAATATTTTTTATTAGGGTTTTTATTTTCCCTCTTTTCACCTCGGGAGTCTCCATTTATCTGATGGTATAATAAGCCCGAATTTTGCAGCAGGCTCACTCTCTAGTATCTATGCCTTGTGTCTGTAATGGAAGCTTTGCGGGCATCGACAGAATATTCTTCCGTACTTGTGAGACCAATATGGAAACTGAGAAAAAAACAAAACAAACAAAATCAATTATACTGGAGTCTGAAGAGAATCCAAAACTTGGGGAGGGGGGCGCTATTGAACGTCCACAAGTAATGGAGACTGACGTGACTCCAGAAGTATCAAGCGCAATAGGAACACAACGGTCCAAAAATACTGTGAACGTTAGGAAAGAAGACCGTACGCCTAAGTACAGGAGGGTTCTTTCAAGCACGCAAAGGAAAAAGCTGAAGATGAGGGAGCAGGGTATCGATACCAGTAAGGTGAGGGTCTCCTGTCCTCAAGAGAAACTGAAGAGTACGCCTGAGTCGACAGGGGCCGTAAAGCGAACCGTGTCGGTCAGAAATACTCCTCAGGAAAAAGCAGCTAAGCGGACCAAACAAGCGCCTGAAGCCACTTAATAGAATTGAAGCCGCTATATTTCCTAAGGATTACCGGCCAGTGTGGTGATCGAAGAACAAGTGGACGTAATCCAAGAAGCTCTGATGAATATCATCGAAAAAGCGGAGATGGCGCCGAAGTTTGAATCCTCTCGCCCCATAGGAGTAATTTATGCTGAGGAAAACACGTTTGACACAACGAGAGATTTCCTGGCACAAGAAATCAGCTGGTGGGAGGAGCTTCCAAAGCAGCAGCCAGTGCTGGCATTCCTACCAGAGATTAAAAAGGAGGATCTGACTAGTTCGAGAGGCAAAATCCGGTTGACCAGTGGATAATCTTCTGTTGTGTCTTCTAATAATGTTCCACATGCGAGTCTTTGGATTGACAAGGAGTCTGAGGAGACGTTAGTGAGGTCTGGTTGGAGACCCTACTACTGTTTCCAGAAGACGAGTTTTGTGACCCTGGAGACTGAGCAGAAAAAGGAAACTATGACGGTGGAAGAGGAAACTCCAGAAGAACCTCAGTCGTCAACATCAAAATAATAAAACTGGCGCTGAAGGTTCCTCAAATAAATCTTCAGCGTAAGAAGACAGCCACGGCGGTACTCTGTCAGAGGACGCTGGCTTAGGACACTGACATCCTGCTCATAAATCCTGTAAAGGTAAGGTGGGAGGATTATAGATTAGAGAGCTCATAGTGAGTGTAGCAAACACTAAAATTGTTGCATTTGTTTCAAATCCGATCCGGACGTGATGCCATGGAAGTGTGTACTGGGGACATGACGGCAGCCAGATTAAAAGTGATGGCAGATGGAAAGGCGCTGGAGACAATAGTTGCGTCTCCATACCTGCTCATCGATTCTCAACAAAAACTACCACGGTCTAACATGGAGACCCTGGTGTACACTAGGAAGAATAAGCTGGAGCTAATTGTTCGAGCTGATACCAATGCTCATCACGTGACCTGGGGCAGCAGAGACAGTAATTTCAGGGGTAAGTTTCTATTCAATTTTCTGTAGTACTCAACTTGACTGTCTGAATTGAGGTAACAAGCCGACGTTTAGAACATCGAGCGGGAATCACTAACTGATATAATTCTATGTACCCTCGAGATACGGTAAATGAGAGATGAATTTTAGTATTAGGCACCTATTATTATTCTACTTCTACATTCTCGTATTGGGATTACCACGTCAGAATGAAGAATTTTAGATTGCAAGCAAGCTTTTCATAAATAGCACAAAAGTAAGCAATCTACATGCGCTGCATCGTTTTCGTTGTAGGTGTCGTAGTATCCCTATTCCTTGATAACTTGGCAAAGTAGCTAATGATTTATTCCCATTTTAATATGCAAACATTTCTTTTTTCGATTAATATACAGTAAAGGAAATGTCTCGCCCTCATGTTGCCGATTTATTAGCGATGCTAATGAACGTCTTGTAAGTTTCTTGCATTCTATGTTGCTCTCTGGCGGACTTGACAGTATAATATGGAAAATACGGGTTGGGTCACAACTACTGGACATGTTCTGTATTCACTTATTCGTGCTTTTTCGCGTTTCACGGACGTTTTAATACGCCCGCGAATTGTGAAACCAAATCGTAACGCTGCCTTTAAAAATAATTTTGATTAATATGCTTGTATGTTAAGAACGCATGCATTGAAAAACATGTATGCATGTAAATGTACATACATATGTATTTGCTTGACACACTAACTGAGCAGACCAGTGTTTAATTAGACTGCGTCTTATATGGTGTTCTAAAATATCTGTAGTTTGAATTTTTATTGTTTAACTGTGTAAGATACATTTATCATTTACCATAATTAATGGCTATGAAATAGTAGTGCCATTAGTCAAATAGGAGTGGATCGATATGGTATTCATTAATATAGTTTTTAAGTCAACCGTATAACTTAATGTTTCATATTCAGTTGTTTTCCAATATATCCTTACTGACATCCTTGGAGGATACCGAGTACAAAAATTTCTTACTATGATTTTCAATCTTCGTATATTACATTAATCATATAAATAAGCAATATCTGTTTACCAGACCTGTCAAAAAATTACAACATGGTTCACATAAACCTCTTGAATGTCATACAATTACTAATTGTAATATATGGTCATCGAGAAGGAATGCGACACCCAAACAGGCAAAAGCATGAGCATCATGACGCCATTAAAAAACATAGTAGGCAAATATATAAACTTCTCTTGAATTTGGAGTAAAGTATGGATTAGAATATTTGGTTAAGCATTGACTAGTTGCGTCAGAAGTAGTGGAAGAGGATGAAGAACCACTACTGGTGGATGTTAAGATGAATTGGAAGAAACTTGTATTAGCAATGCAGAAGGTTTTTTTATTAATTTAGAATACAAGCGGAGAGCGATTGAATATATCAGTGAAGTGGGAAGAAACGAAAGATGGCATTTGAAAGTGTCCAAAATCGCTTTAGAAATGTGAAATTCCTCCATCAATTATATAGATAGGAAGAGTCATTACCAAAAGGTGGTACAGGAGGAGATAAGTTATTGATAATTTTGGCGTATATATTTAACAAGTTTGTAGCTAGTTTAGATATGAACCTAATTGTACTTACATTTTAAAGCTTTTCATAAATGCACACTTCGTTTCAAAGAGCTCACAAAATAGTTTCAGAAAAAATAACTAAGTTTATAAATAGCTCGCATGGAATTAATGATAATCAATTGGAAACTACAGCATCAAAATACGTTAAAATTGAATGAGTGTGGACTGCAAGAGATATTTAACATTAACGGAAGCAGCTTTTATTTCGAATTATATTCAAATGGTACATTAGCGGTAGTATGTGCTGTGCACTCAGTTTCGCATTCCAGGAAACACCAGTGAATTGTTTACCCAATTTCACCGCTCGAGGATCCTCTACGCTAGACGGAACCCTCAAGTCCCCCCCCCCCCAGTTAGATTTCCTGATATTACTAACACAACACTTTTAGTTTTGTAAATACCTTTTCTTTTCCATTTCTTATTTATCCCGTATTCGTTACAAAATACACATGAATGTTTTATGACTTCCTTAAGTGACCAATTAGTCCCAAAATTGAAAGCGAAAAGTTTGTCCAGTTTTCAGAGCTAGAGAAATTCCCTCAATACGAGGGAGGAAGTAAAAGTTTAAGTTATTTCCCATAATGTAAAAAAAATTGTTAACACATATAGAAACCCAGCCCTAGCACAAGAACAATGTTCACTTAATAAATTACCTTTCGAAATTTGTTTCTCTAAATTAGTTGATGCTGTCAGAGATACCGTAGTAGTTTCCAATCGCACTAAACTTAAAAGCGAATTACTAAATCGTTTTGGTGACCAACGGAACGAAACTCTGTTAGAAAATGATCTTATAACCTGTTACCGATCCACTGATACTTACGATCAATATTATAAACGCCTTAAAGCGAAATTACAGCAATTATTGGAACACTTTAACATTAGGGAAGCTGATGCTACTATAAAAATATACAAAACAAACATGTATCATCTAAGGGTTCCAAATACTTTTCAAGCTGGTCTTCTAGAACCATATCATTCGTTTATTTCGTATAAAACATCATTTCATTAGAAGACTGTTTGGTTCATTTGCGGAATTATGATAACCATAAATAGCAAGTGACTTTCTTAAACTTTGATACACAAAGAGCTCCAATCAAACCAAAAAAGAATGCTGTAATAGGGAGGATACACACGCCACAAAATTTACAACAAACATATATATTTAGACCAAGCTTTCAAAATAACTATTTACCACAACTAACGCCCACGGTTCCTAACAACTTTCGGAACGCTCCAAGTCAAAGTACGAACTCTTTCCCTCGCGGATCCGTAAGATGCTTATAAGAAATCCAGTCAAAATTGAGATAATTTGCAAATAATCTTTACAAAAACCACATTCAATCAAAACCAACCCCCATGTTGACTTGCACCACAAATACAGTTCAAATTTACCGCATCCTAATTTTATTTCGGAAGAATTATACAATGTTCAAGATGTAGAACAGGTAGAACGGAATCGCTCAATCTGACGAAAATTTTCAGTTAGATGCCTCGGGATAATCACCCTTGATGTAAATTCTATTAGATGCAATCCGAAATTGCCATTTGTAGCCATCCCTTAAAGTTTTAATCAATTCAAGTGCCTCAAATTCTATTATACATAAATCCCGGTCCCGCATACACTTATTTCAAAGACTGTTTATTCGAAAAGACCTTCGTCGTCAAAAATTTAAACCAGACAATAACCAATGATAAGAATATTTAGGGTACGAAATATTCTATCATTCGTTACTTTGTTGGAATTAATAAAAATTTACAGTTCCTAGTTTTGAAATGGCACGACCGATTCATTGTACTACCTAGTAGTAATCATTTCCAAAAACTAGGCGTGAAAATAGATTACAGTACCCAAACGCTAGAAATTGGTAATATAAAAATTATCTTTTTTATTGAACTAAACTAAACTAAGTAACTTCAAACCGTTGGGCAAACCATTACAAACCAAATAAAAATACCAGTCAATATAGATGAAGGACAGGTTTTAATCCACGAAACAAAACTAGATAATATCCCAATATCGGAATCTATTGCGTATGCGAAAAACAGATTCGAATTTAAAAGCTATGCGAAACATTTTAACCCCGGAGAACAGAGCAAATTAATTTTTTTGTGTGGAAACTATATAGACGAATTTTTTTTCGGAAATATCGTTCTAAGTTTTTTACCAATGCCATAAATCTCGAAATAAGAATAACCGATAATGAACCAGTATTTTGTAAATTCTTTCGGTACCCACACCATCTAAAAATCGAAATACATAATCAAATTAAAAAATTCCTTGATAGTAGAATCATTCGACCCAGTATATCGCCCCACAATTCGCCTGCTTAGATAATATCATCAAAAAAATTGATGCGAGTGGCAAACACAAATGGCGACTCGTTATCAACTGTTGCAAATTAAACGCTCTTATTGTTTGTGTAAGTACGTAGTCGTTGCTGAACCAAATCCTTTTCTAGCAAAAGTGTTGCGCGTGTTATTTTGCGAAAAGCAGAAGAAATTTTTTCCTTCATATTTCTGGAGTAGTCGGAATCTCGCTGTAGACAATCTCCTGATGTAACCCCATAGAAACAAAATTTAAAGGTATCAGATCAGGACATTTTACACCATTTTCTAGTAAACCTGCCAGTTCATTAGCAACGAAGTTTCTGTATATTGCGCTGTTTAACTGGCCATTACAAAATGTGATCTAACTACGGCAGTACCAAGGATACCTCCCCAGAACATTGGACGATCATCTATTTTGACGCTGAGTTTCGTATACTATGTGGGGATTTGCGTCCGGATAATAGTGAAAATTATGCTTATTTATATTATTATGGAATATTGCTTCGTATGTACAAAGTGTATAATTAAAAAGCTGGATTTTGGTCTGTCTTGTCTAATATCCTCTGGCAACACTGTATGCAGCTGTAGTGATCCACTGGTAGCAACTTTTGGTGCACTTGTATGTACTTTATACGGATGAAATTTGTTCGTTTTTAATATTCTTGATATTCATCTTTCATTGATCTCAAAATTTTTACGCATAGCTCGTACACTGATATGTGGATCTAAAACTTCTTGTAAACCATTTAATTTTCTTCAGTAATTACTGTTTTTGGACGCAATTGGAATTTATATTTTACTTTTCTTTCAACAATAAACCCTTCAGGTGTTCAAATGCTGCTGATAATTGAGGACGATTGTGGTGTCTTGCTTTATACAAACGACTTGCCAATACACAATTTCTATGGGTTTCCTCAATAATAAATATAGAAAAATTTATTTTAAAAAACAATTAACTTGAAAAGGAAACAATAAAAAACATAAGATAAATAACAAAAAAAAACAAACAAGTAACAATAAAAATATGAGAAAAGTAAATTAATCTTTAAATAAATATGGAGAAAAATAATTATTTATAGTCGATTTGACAATAAGAGAGCATTTAATATTTAATTAAGAGTTTTACTTTTTTGTTAATCATCATGGCTTACTACGTTTATTTGGAAATTACCTATGCTCTACACTAAACGCAATATAACTCAAAAAGTATAGGAAATAGGCTGTAGGAATCAAAGAGATTTTAAATATGCATCGAATGGCGTAAAAATATACAAGATGTTCCATTAAAAAAAAACGAGATTCAATTGCTTGAAGATGCTCCAATGAACTTGAACTATTGTCACAGCGACAGCAAAAAATGGTTGTGAAATAATGTCAAAGGAGATATTAGGTTTTTGAGAAAATACTGCAAATGCAATTTTTTTCTTTGAAAAGCGAATATCTCAAAAACGGTTAATTTTAAGCATGTGATATATCATACAAATTTCCTTTACTTTTTATCAGGGAATCCCAATGTGTAAATATAAAGTATGTTCCATTTAAAGTAATAAACTTGAACAACGTACCAGCGAAACTAAATGCCCTACATACTTCAAAATAACTTTCCGCTATAGATCACTTGATATTAAGCAACTTTTATTTCGAACTTTTTTCCATTAAATGGATGGATAAGCTATGATTCATCGCATATAGATTGTTGCCGCGTCCTATACGAGGGTTGCCTTTTATATTTCGGGACTGGACTATCATGGTGCTGCCATCTACCAGCCAACGTCCCTATCGTAAACTTCGAGCTTTTGTCGGTATACTTTACTCAGAACGCTTTCACGTACAGGCGTTATTTGTGTTGTTTAGAGTGAGTTGAAAAATTCATCTCAGTAAAAACATGAAATTAAGTCGTGAACATTTCTGTGCGATAATTTTTTACAACCTTTGACGTGGATTATCGCAACAACAGTGCATTGATGAACTGAATTCGACTTTTGGCGACGAAACACCATCAAAAACCACCATATATCGGTGGTATGCGGAATTCAATCGTGGCCGTGGTTCACTCAGTGACGAATTTCGTGAAGGTCGTCTTAAATCGGTTGTTGTTCCAGAAAACATCGATGCTGTGCGGGAACTCATACTGCAGGATCGTCATGTGACTTATCGTGAGATAAAGGCATCCCTGGGCATTAGTGGGATCAGCATACATTCAATATTGCATGAACATTTGGCCACCAAAAAAAATTGTTCGCGTTGGATACCACGTAATTTGACACTCGCTCAAAAAAGGGCTCGTGTCGATTGGTCGAAGAAATGCTCAAGAAATACGATTGCGGTGTTTCCAGACACGTCTATGACATCGTTGCAGGCTACAAATCATGGATCTATGCATATGCGCCCGAGACTAAACAGCAGTCGAAATATGGGTCTTCAGAGACCAGCCGAATTCAACAAAAGTTGTTCGTGCACGAAGCACTTCGAAACAAATGCTCGCCTGTTTTTTCGGAAAAACTGCACATATGGCAACTGTACCGTTAGTTCAACGTCGGACGGTCAATTCTGAATGGTACACGACCATTTGTTTGCCAGAAATCAGAAGGAAAAATGAGGGAAACCAACCGCCGAAGACGCATCGTTCTCCACCAGGACAACGCGAGTTCTCGCACATCGGCTCAAGCAAGAAAGTTTTTGAGGGCCGAAAAAGTCGAATTGATGAGTCACCCGCTGTACAGCCCTGATTTGGCACCCAATGACTTCTTCTTATTCCCGTACATCAAAAATAAATTAAGAGGTCAACGTTTTTCAACGCCTGAAGAAGCGGTTGATGCATGTTTTGGAGGAACCTCCGTCGGAGTGGCAAGAGTGCTTCGAAAATTGGTTCAAGCGCATGCAAAAGTGTATAGATCTCGATGGAGACTATTTTGAAAAACAATAAAGACATTTGCGATGATTAATTTTTTTTTTGTTTTTTATTCCCGAAATATAAAAGGCAACCCTTGTATAATGTTCTATTTGAACAAACGCGACCTATACTGATTCTTTGGTAATTTAATCTGTCTCATATAATCAATATTAACAAAGATATACATAAACATGCTCTAGCCGACTTACTTTTAGTCGACAGACGTACTTGCAGTAATACAATCTTATTTTGTTCTCCATTTTCCCTCAAAGAGGTTTCCGTGATTTGGTATCTACATATTATGTATGTACATATATGTATGCTAACTGTGATCTGCTGCGCATCCGTTTAAAAACAAAAAGTATCTGATATAAGTAATAAATAAAATTATCATTAAATGACTAGTTGTTGCATAAATATGGCCAAACAGCGATGTTAAATTCTTTGAAAGTAATAAAATAAATCAAATAATAAAACATGCCAGCGTGGTGTTAATATAACTGCGTGAATCAGGAAAGCTGGTTTGCGCGTTCAAGCCTTTCACCGTTCTCATACTGACATAAAAATTGACATTAAACCCAGAGTGTTATATAGAAACTGTGAACCGAATTGTTTGCTTCAAATTTCACAACTAAGTCACTCTCATGTAGAATGATCAATACTGACTATAATGGAATATATATTCTGGTTTAAATGACTGCAATTGAAATTACATCGCACTTAAAATATTAGACCAGATATTATAAGTAGAAATGAGATTATCAAAACATTGCAGTATGAGATCAATCAGTCTAATTGTTTATACAAGAGGGTTTGCGTGCTCATTATAAACAATTAACCTTATTTGAGGCGAATTGTTGATTTGCCGAAAGATCTATCATATAGAGAAACTGCCCACTATTCTGTTGCAGTGTTAGAATGTATGGATAATAAGTAGAACGTGCAAGAATGCGGGCATTAAGGTTTGGGGTGCAGGATACTGAAACAGTAGCTGGAAAAGAATATGTTAAGAAAAGAGGCGGTTGTACGCACCATTGAGTAGTAATGTTAAATTAATTCAAAAAGCCAGTTTAACCTTACTCATTTCTTTGGGAAAGGAATTACTAAGAAAATATCATTTTGTAATTCTCTACCTTTCCTTAAGATTTCTCGATGATTTTAAATGAACCCTGTACACAATCTGTCCTGAATGGGGTAGGTTACCACGGATATCCTTCTTATTATCAGTATTGGGTACTTTTCTGTCCAAGATGTTTTACTTGCTTTAAATAAACTCAAAGCGACTATGGTTTGTGGACATGATACTTTCAAGCTTCATCATTCATGACCGCACCTCGATGTTATGCGAACCTCTTTGTTCTATTTTCAATTTGGCCATTCGCATATCTACTTTTCCATCTTATTGGAAAATCAGCAGGATAACACCGGTTTTCAAAAAAGGCAATAAGGGAGATATTCTTAACTACAGACCAATTAGTATTCTCCCTAATTGTGCTAAAGTTTTTGAGCAACATCTTTATAATAGGCTGTATAACCGCGTCAAACCATATCCTCTATTCATCAGCATGGCTTTGTAAGTGGATGGTTAATTGTTACTAATTTAGTTGAGGTCACTCAATACATCAGTAAAGGTCAAATCTACACGGATTTTAGCAAAGCATTTAATACGATAGATCATTGCATTCTAACTGATAAACTATCTGCTATTAGTTTTCCTCCTAGCGTTACTACTCTAATTCAATTTTACATCCAATGTTTTTAATGATCTTTCTCCACATATTGATGCTATGACCTCTGCAGCATCTAGATCGCTCGGATTTTTGTTGAGAACCCGTAAGAATTTATACAACAGCTGCGCGCTGAAGTCTATCATACTACTCACTCGTCCGCTCCAAACGGGAATATGCGTCAATTGTTTGGCACCCATAGGAGGTTTCTTAAATATCTTTCATATAAGTTTGATGGCATTTATCTTCCGCGTGGTACGGATTACACCAATTTACTTTGCATACATGATTTCGAGTCGCTGTCATATCGTAGAGATGCGGCAAGCGGGAAATTTCTCATAAAGTTAATGATTAATGAACCAACATGTTGATTCACCCGCTTCGCTTTGTCAAGTTCATTTTATCGTACCCCAATACAATTGTAGACCAACAGGCACTTTTTTCGCGCTTACGGTACGTACCAACACTTTATTACGTAAAAGTACTATTGACACATACATTTGTCTAGAAATGGTAACCGCTTACATAGTGACTCTTTCTTTCATTCATGAGAGACTTTTTCTTTTTTTTTCCTTTCCACTGTGTTATTTTGTTTATTGTTGGATTAGATATTAACTTTAGCAAATGATTTTTTGCATATATTATTTTTTGTATAATTTCTGTATATTGCACTTTATTTTTATTTGTATATTTTGTCCTGTAATTGGATTTTTTTTGTAAATCTGTTGGGCAAATAAAGTTTATTATTATTATTATTATTAAAATTTTGAACAGTTCAGAAACTATTTGGAAAACACTTGCACTTATTATTTTCTTTAAAGGAAAATACCTTCTTATCAATTTTTCTCAATGGAATCTTAGCATTCAAAATTCGACAACTTTGTCAATTAAAACAAATCTCTACATGTGATACCCTTGTTATCCTATTAAATTTAGGATACTATGCATATTTGTTAGTTTTCTGCCTTTCCGATAGGTAAATGATTAAGGAAACTTTTACCTGTACTATGAAAAGCGATCTCAATTGTTGGAATAAGTAAATATTTCTTTAGCTTATCTTGCAAAATGTAATTTTTACTCAACAAGTAAATAGGGCAGTAGGTAAATAAAACATTTAGCACAAACATCACATTCATAGCGTCAAAAATAGTTAACTAAGGAAGATGAAAATTTGATTAGAACGATACTTAAACTCGATAATTTAGAATCAACCAATATTTTGGGAAATTAACTTCTAACGCAGCATTTCTCTGTAACTTATTTAAAAACTAAAGAATTCCAAGGATTACTCCCAGAGGTAAGCATACTCTGCCGGAACAGTACATACCTGAAAGGTTTTCCTTCCTGCGGCGATGAAGTTATAAAAGGATAAAGAAAAGTTGTATGCGTCTAATCATGTATTAAATTAATTACCGATCACGATTTAGTTCGTTAATTACATTGAACAATTTATTATGCACTGAATATAAAATCCTTCCTGCTTGCTTAGCGCTTTTTGTTCCAGTACAACTTGCCGCACTTTCGTCGATCCTTTTAACAGATTACGAACCACTGATTTATGGCATTCCGTGGACCATTAATTACTTTTATCGCCGTAATAAGATGCAATTAAGATTTTAAGCCATTTCGGTCCGCGATAGGCATTATTGGATTACGTCCCTTGTCCTATCTAAATATTTATTAAATTGACGCGGACAAATGTAAAATTAATATAAATTGCAATAATAACGTAGATACCGCCGACGTTAATGTTATTATTCCACCAAGAAGTTTTCTTTGTAAGCAATCGAAGCAAATTCACTTTGGAAGCTTATCTAGATGCGTTGGCAATTACTGGTATGAAATTATGCGTAAAATTTTTAATGACCGTTTGAGATGGTCATTGCTAGTACAATTTAAAAAACTATTAGCATGCTTTGGGAGATATTTTCGATATCGCAGGTGGGTAAGGAAACATGCCTTTTGATTAGAAGGAAGACTACTTTGATTTAAATCGTTTGTTTTATTTTAGAAAATTTTGGATATTCATACATATTATGCTTTTTCTTCCTTCCTATATTCTAAAACTCCTTCAGTTCCCAAAACAAGCATATAAAAATTTTAGATTTACATAAGAAAATTTTCCAGATAAAGTAGTTCAGTGTAGGCTTTCACGATGTCTATTGTAGAATAATTTTTCAGGTATTGCTGCGTCGTTGAGTTTACTGTTGACATTTCGCTTATCACACTGTCAGCTTCTTCAGGAGACTTCTAAAGATTGATGTTGTCTCGTGCTCCTCACTATATACCTTATTTCCGTTTTGCTCTGTTGATCCGTATCCGTTCCGGTCTGATGGGCTATTTTCGTCATGGTATGTTTGCTGCGTCGGTGTTCTCAAAGACCTGACTTTCAGGTGTTAACCACCATGGAAGGGGGGTTAATAGGAAAGTTGATGAGTGGAAAAGTGTTTTGTAGACCGATGAGTTAAAATTTGAACTTTTCGGTTCCAAGAGAAGAACATTCATTTGAAGGTCGAAAGGAGGACGAGCACCAGAATCATGTGTAGTACTTACAATCAAGCATGGGAACGGATCGGTAATGGCTTGGGGTTGTTTTGGCACCGCATCCGTAGGAGACTTGATTAAAATAGATGGAATTTTAAGAAAGAAGCGCTACCGGGAAATTTTAGAAGCAAATGCTATACTATTTGAGATGAAAATAATCGGTGACTATTTTATATTTCAACATGATAATGATTCGAAACACACTTCTAAACTGTGCCGCAAATATATAGAATCGGTGAAACGCGAAAGCAGTATCAAAATCATGAAATAGCCCAGATGCTAATCCCATAGTGCTTTTGTAGGAGGACTTCGGTAGGTAGGTGAAAATAAATCCTCCAACTTCCAAGGAATCGTTGTGGAAACAACTACAAGAGGTCTAGCTTAAAATACAACCCGTTACTCTGACGAAATTGATAGAAAGAATGACGCAAGTGTGTGCCGCAATTATTAATAGTCGAGGTGGACTTTTCGACGATATGAAGATTTAATTCTTTTTGTGTCAAATAAATTTTGTAATTGAATAAAGACTATAATTTTTTTTGTTTTAAGAGTATTTTATCGAATGCAAAACTATAATTTCTTTTTCCGTTAACATTTCCTTTATTTATGCGTATTTCTTTGTGCGGGCAAATAATTATGGCCGGCAATGTTTTTCTAATGAAGAGCTCAGAGCAGACGACTCTACCTTCTTGAGGAACATTGCTCCCCTACATAACTTCACTAAATCTTTTCATCAATATTAGCCAATCAATTACCCGTTGAAAACTAAGAGTTCCCAAGGTCACAATGGGGTGAACTCAAAAATATTTTACTTAGATAAAAGGTATACTTGTGATTTTTGTAATCTAAATGAATCGAATTGCTTGCAGACTAGGGAATCTCAGAGAAATTAGATTGTAATGAAGTATAAATTTATAAAAAATGAGTTTATTCGGACAAATTAAAACGGATTTTTTAAATATTTTTATTTACCAGTCTAAAAAATCAATGGAAAAAATTTTAGAGACTTATTCAGAAAGCTGTTAAATTCTGGAAAATGTAAGAAAATCTTTATATATAAAAACATAATTGCTTGCAAACTAGAAATGGAGTTGTAAAGGGGTATAAATTTAGAGAAAATTAGTTTGCACAAGACTATAGGAGTTGCTCCAGAAAAGTAATGTTATTCCTTCAGCTATTCCCGTTGATGCAGCTCTTAATTTTTTATTGCCAAGTTAGTATTTTCTTTACTTTATCCTTTTCAAGGTTGTGTAGTAAAATTCCTAATCACCCACATTCTAAAACCCTTATGTTACTGCGTAATATCAACAACGTAATGTCCACAAGGAAGCCATCAACTTTGAAATAGCTTTAAAGTACCTACCTAAAGGGAGTACATTTCGGAACAGGATTGTTCTATTAAATAATGATTTAGGCTAATACGCCGGATATGCAGAACTCTCTCCAGCGGTGCGCGATTAATCATTTAAACCCCTTTATATATCTCTAAAAATAACTCCGAACTTTTCCGACCTCACGGAAGATGCCGTCTTTCCGAGTAAGACGTTTTTCTCCCTGCGGCGAGACGAGAATGTGACGTTGAACGAGGCGGACGACGTCTATTCAGCGGCAAATCAATTTCAAGAGAGCAATTCTAAATCAATCGAATGCTGATTAAATGATGTTAGTGGAAGGCTTCCCTTTGCTTTAATGATTAATATTCGTCTTGTATTGTAATGAACCCCACGAATTTAAAGACTCTTAAGACGAAGAAAATATTAACATTATTAGTAGAATAATTTTGTATCAATTCTTTAAATAATTTTTCAACTTTGTTCAATTTTTATATTTTTCGAGAGCGCTGTATAGTACTTTTGAGCGATAGTGTATAACTTACTAATCAATAGCTCTAAAAATTGTGTACCAAAATAAAATAGTACACAAGCTCTAGAGCAATGTATTGTTTCTACCTCCATAATTGTTTCCACCTCCATACGTCATCTACAATAAACAATTTTGGGTATATAAAGCCGTGTTGGGATTCTTAATATTTCTAAAGATTCGCGTACCATTCTCTGGTGGTAGTGGGTATCTCTGGTTAATAGATTAACGCTGTCATAGTCGATCTTATGGTCTCTGTTTTGACAAACGTGTTCGACTACGCGGGTTTGTCTCTGTGTCAAAGCTGCTCGTCCCGTCGTCCTCCTGTAGCCCCAGTTGCACTAGGACTACAGAAGGATTTAATTGTGCTACCAAGCTTTCGCTTAACTTCAACCTACTTCCTATTGAATGGAGAATTTTACGTATAGAAGAGTGACACTGCTATGGAATCACCGCTATTACTGGTCATAGCGGAAGCTTGGGGAACATACGCTTATCTACCGTACATTGCCAGAGTCGACAAGCTGGAAAAGATGCTTGGGAAGAAGAATATCACTGCACACTACAATACAGTGAACAGAATAGACCAAATTATCGCATCAAGGATCTTCTTCCGAACCTACACACGAATGCAAATGTGGGAAGAGCTACATTGGTCAAACAGGAAGAAGCATTTAATGCAGAGTAAAGGAACATCAACGAGAAGCGCAGCTTGGACACACAAACAAATCCGCTGTAGCCAAACATCTCTATCAAAATGGAGACCATAACATTGCCTGTGACCACGTAAAGGTATTGGCCAGAACGATCCACTATCACCAGAGAATGGTACGCGAAACTTTGGAAATTATGAAGAATTCGAATAATTTCAATCGTGAAGGTGGATACATGGATCAGCAACACCTGAAAGTTAACTCATCGAGAACACCAACAAAGCAACTATACCATGAAGGAGCGGGTACGGATCAACAGAGCAGAACGGAAATAAGGTATGTAATGAGGGGCACAACCTAACGGCATTAGTCTTTAGGAACCTAGTGAAGAAGCTAACGCACCATCAGCGTAACATCAGGAGTAAACTCAACCACGCGGCAACACCTGGAAAATTAGTCGACTGTAGTTAACTGTACTTATACGTCTGCCATAAATAAATCAGAACATTTAAAAGAAAATAACAATTTATATTCGAAGTGTAGGCCTCTTACTGGATAGGATTCGAATTATAGAAAATTGCGATACTTGCATACAATCCCAGTTTAACAATTTAATTAATTTAATTAACTAATTTAATTACTTGTAATAACAATTGTTATTAGTGTTTCAACACTTAAAAGTGCTATTGCAGGCATTGGCAAGCATGTAATACTATCGCGCAATCAAGTGTTAACCAGGTTTTCGTACTTTGGACTTGATGGTGCCGGCTCCGTCAGGAGATGGGTGTATGTGATGATTTTTTTAAAGGGATGATGATAGAGGGCTCAAGAAGCAATTGCTGCTCTCTAAACAAACCTTACCAAGTACTGGAGAACGAAAAAACACCCACAGAATTGAAACTACTTTAATTAAATATGTGTACGTTGAGTGTGTTTCAATGTTCAGTAAGGTTTAATAAATATGGAGGACTGAAGTAAGAAGTAAGAACGTAAAGTAAATGATCTGCGCCGTACAAAAGAAAAGGTAATATAAAAACTAATTTTTAAAGTTACAATATATATGTTTTTTTTGTTTCGGTCATCAAAATTCGTACATCTCTTTTGAAAATATAATGGAAAATTGTCTTATTTTTTTACAAAGACCCTTTTATCCAAAAACAAACGCTACCATTTGTCAGATCTGTCTTTGGTTAACACTCAAATAATAATTTATTTAGTTTATAACGATTGCTCAGTTAACTGAGAATCAGTAGTTGAGGGGTGCACGATAAATTTTCAAAACATCCAAAATTAAATATCGTGCAGTGATAACATTTCTCACATTGGAAGGAAAGACACCGTTCAAAATCAAAGAGCGGTTGGACGCGGTTTGTTAAGACTGCACCACCGCATGCCACAGTTAAACGTTGGTCAAAATTGTTTCGTTGGAGCAAAAAATCTCTTGAAGATGATCCATGTGAAGGAGGACCCGTATAGGATTAATAGGTTACATGTTACCCACGAAGTGAAGACGACGTTATGTTATAATAACATAACTCCGCCTTTAACTCGTGGGTTACTAGTGACATGCAACTTATTTTAATTTATACAAGTTTTGGTAAATTTTAATATGTTTTATAATTTACAATTTCTCCTATTTGTTAATAAAGTATGCGCGTCTTTTATTTTCGATCGGATACATTTTAGTTCCACATGCACTGGTAATAGTTTTCTAGATCGAACACGAGCTATGTGCAATCGAAGTGCTTCAATGTAATCGAAAACGGTCCCAGAAACGTATGTGCGTCAGTCTAGTATATGTAGATTGTGACAGAGATAAATATATCTCTGGTATCAAACTATCCCTAATATATAAGAATATATTAGAGATAGTAAAGTCAGTAGAGTGTTTCAGCCGATTCTGGGACCTCGTCATTGACCTTGACCATGCGTATGCATTGGTCAAGGTCAATGAGGAGGTTCCAGAATCGGCTGAAACCGGCCAAGGCCAACCCCAGGTCAAGGTCAAGGTCAATGTCAAGATCGAGGCCAAATTTGGGGTCAAGGTCAATGTCGGGGTCAAGCCCAATGTTATGGCTAAGGTCAAGGTCAATATTGCGAACGGGACCAAGGTTGGGGTCAAGGTCAATTCGAGGTCAAGGTCAATTTGAGGTCAAGGTCAATGTTGCGGTCAAGGTCAATGCTAAGGTCAAGGTTAATGTTATCGGGTCAGAGCCAGGTGAGGTCGTTCTCGAGGTAAAGGTCAGACTGATGGAGGGGC
>JAROYD020000005.1:159216-274010 GCA_029618875.2 Dynastes tityus
AATTCCTCAACATCGAGGTCTTAAATTTCCATAACTATAAAAATATTTAATTACATCAACATTTTTCGTATATGCCACCCAGTGAGTTCCCTCTCCTACACTATCGTCTAAATTCCTTTTTCCGTTTTAAGTCACACGTTTACTTCGTTTAGGAGTAGCACCTCGTCGTATAATTGACGTTCCTGGAATCGCACAACTTTTCCCCGGAAAAATGTCCGACCAGGATTCTTCCATTTCTGAACTAATGTCTTTTGGTCTGGTTTTACTTTTCGCGGTAGTATCAGTAACTTCTAATTTCTTAGCAATTTCCTGCAAAGGTTGTGTTATGGGGGCGTAATGAATGTCGATCATTCTCTGAGACCGCGCTACATCAGTTTTCAAAGTTCTAATTTTTTGTTTTAAAGCTTCGCGAGCTTTCACTAGATCGTTCACTAATTTTTCTTCCATGAATGTATCTTCACTCTTTTACGGATGGTAATATACTAAAGCAGAAATAAAAATGTGATGGACTATAAAGAATTTATGTAATCGAAGTTGTGTTTACAAGTGTATGTAAGTGTCAAAACCTAATCGATATCTAAATTCATTGAATTTACAATCGGTATCGATAAGCAGCATACCGAAGCATTTCTTCCAGCACATTCTGCACATGCTTAGAAACTGTTCGTAGTTTATATCGTGAACATGATCGTTATGTACGTGTTTCAAATTAGTCGCATCTTGTTGAAATAAAATTAGAAGATTAGCATTATCCCTTAATAATTGTTTAGCGATTGCACTATATGTTTGAATTAAATATATGCAATCTAAATTGCGACGTCTACCGAAAGAGAAAAACTGTTTTACTATATTCAGATCAATTGGAGGTATGTCGTAGAAAATTACTACAGAATAATCAGAAACTTGATCAGGAGTAAGCATGCAGTTTACGTCGGTATATTCGTGATAACCTATTTCCGGGACAGTTTTTAGTATACATCGAAGATACTCATATCTCTCTTGTTGAAGAGATCTACAACAAATGTAGATATTTTTTAAAGCGAAATCCGTTCGGGTGTAATAGTAGAGTAAGAAGAGTATTTGTTTTACCACACCCTAAGGGTCCAACAACTAAAACTCTCTTACATGTTCCACCGAAAAGATTACTATATCTGATAAAAGTTTTCGCATTCAACAGAGCATCATAGTTATCGATAGGTAACGGTAATTCTTGCGTTTCTAGCAGCATTCTGCACCTTTCCAATGCCAAATACACACTAATACAAAATTCTAAAGGACATATATTATGTTTAATATTTTTTCTTAGTTTCAGGTGTATATTAGGATATAGGCAAACCATAAATAATATGTAATAATATATAATATATATAATAACATATAATAATATAATAATATGGAAAATTGTCTTACTATATTCAGATCAGTTGGAGGTATGTCGTCAAAAATTACTATAGAATAATCAGAAACTTGATCGGGAGTAAGCAGCAGTTTACGTCGGTATATTCGTGATAACCTGATTTCCGGAACAGCTTTAGTATACATCGAAGATAACATATTTCTCTTGCTGAAGAGATCTACAACAAATGTAGATATTTTTAAAGGAAATCCATTCGGTGTAGCAATAGAGTAAGAAGGGTATTTGTTTTACCACACCTGAGGGTCCAACAATTAGAACTCTCTTCATGTTCCAACCGAAAAGATTTACTATATCTGATAAAAGTTTTCGCATTCAACAGCAGATCATAGTTATCGATAGGTAACGGTAATTCGTGCGTTTCTAACAGCATTCTGCACCTTTCCAATGCCAAATACACACTAATACAAAATTCAAAAGACATATATTATGTTTAATATTTTTTCTTAGTTTCAGGTGTATATTAGGATATAGGAATACCATAAATAATATGTAATAATATATAATATATATAATAACATATAATAATATAATAATATAGGGAAAATTGTCTTACTATATTCAGATCAGTTGGAGGTATGTCGTCAAAAATTACTATAGAATAATCAGAAACTTGATCGGGAGTAAGCATGCAGTTTACGTCGGTATATTCGTGATAACCTGTTTCCGGAACAGCTTTTAGTATACATCGAAGATACTCATATTTCTCTTGCTGAAGAGATCTACAACAAATGTAGATATTTTTAAAGGGAAATCCATTCGGGTGTAGCAATAGAGTAAGAAGGGTATTTGTTTTACCACACCCTGAGGGTCCAACAATTAGAACTCTCTTACATGTTCCACCGAAAAGATTACTATATCTGATAAAAGTTTTCGCATTCAACAGCAGATCATAGTTATCGATAGGTAACGATAATTCGTGCGTTTCTAACAGCATTCTGCACCTTTCCAATGCCAAATAACACTAATACAAAATTCTAAAGACATATATTATGTTTAATATTTTTTCTTAGTTTCAGGTGTATATTAGGATATAGGAATACCATAAATAATATGTAATAATATATAATATATATAATAACATATAATAATATAATAATATAGGGAAAATTGTCTTACTATATTCAGATCAGTTGGAGGTATGTCGTCAAAAATTACTATAGAATAATCAGAAACTGATCGGGAGTAAGCATGCAGTTACGTCGGTATATTCGTGATAACCTGTTTCCGGAACAGCTTTTAGTATACATCGAAGATACTCATATTTCTCTTGCTGAAGAGATCTACAACAAATGTAGATATTTTTAAAGGAAATCCATTCGGTGTAACAATAGAGTAAGAAGGGTATTTGTTTTACCACACCCTGAGGGTCCAACAATTAGAACTCTCTTACATGTTCCACCGAAAAGGTTACTATATCTGATAAAAGTTTTCGCATTCAACAGCAGATCATAGTTATCGATAGGTAACGATAATTGTTGTGTTTCTAACCGCATTCTGCACCTTTCCAATGCCAAATACACACTAATACAAAATTCTAAAAGACATATATTATGTTTAATATTTTTTCTTATTTTCAGGTATATATTAGGATATAGGAAAACCATAAATAAAACTTTTAAATTAATAAACATAATATTCTTTAATATATATGTATATGTATACGTATTTGTATATATATGTGGGAAAAATATACTGGGACTGGTCCTAGATCTCATCCGTATCCAGAAGAGGAGGGTTAGCCGCCCTGTACCTCTCCACCAGCTCCCTCCTCGTCAACCGTCGAGGAGCCGATGGTGTTGCGGGTGACGGAGCTGGTGTTGGGGTTACCGGCGAATAAGGCGGCGGTGCCGGAGTCGTCAGTCCCTCGGCCGGAGTCGTCGGCCCCTGGGCTGTCTCCGGTGCCTGGGCTGTCTCCGGTGCCTGCGCTGTCTCCGGTCCTTGGGCTATCGCCGGTCTCCCCCTCTCCGGGAACACAATCACCATGGACAACTTTTCTACTGTTACTGTTATTTCCTTTGAAAATAATATCAGCGATAGGTATTGAAAAATATGTGAAAACATTATAACAGATGTTGCAACGCTGATAATTTTAAGAGTCAGTCCGGACATAACAAACTAGTATACTGTAAATGTTTCCTAATATGGTCTCGCAAGTTAGTCCTGAGGTCAGTCATGAGGTCAGTCGAGTCTTAAAGCTTGATCACATGAAGAAAATTCATCAATCAAGCTTCTCTGTTTATCCAATAGGTCCCTCATCTTTTGGAGGGATCGAATTCTCTCATTGAGAGGAACATTTGTTGGAATGTTACTCTTAGTGGCATCGTTAAAAAAGTTTAGAACCATGTCGTGGCCGGCGATGACATTATCAATGGACTCTTTCATCGAAATTAATTGCTGCACAATATTATTCAACGAGTTTCCCTCAAGGTGCGACATTAAATCGTCAGATAATCCTTTAAAGCTCGCAGTAATAATATTTCGTGAAGGATTTGGCTCGGTTTGAGGAATTTGGCTAGAAGTGTTAGGTCTCTGGATTTGAGGAATTTGTGTAGAAGTGACGTGTGGGTGGAATGACGAACAAGCAAACAACGATAACTGATCGTGGGAAGAGTGGATTGAGATGGGCTACGTTGACCTGCAGTAATTGCTGAATTTTGGGAAGATGGGAAAAATTGAACAGGATCGGTTGTGAAATGCTGATTGCTTTCAAGATCAAATACTGCAGGTGGTTCGGGTTGTGAAGTAGAAAACGTAGAGGGTATTGCAGATGGGGCGGATTGTGGAGTGGAAGACGTAGAGAGTACTGCAGGTAGTGCGGAATGTGGAGTGGAAGACGTAGAGGGGCCTGCTGCTTGTCCAAATAGAGCTAAAGAATAGGACTATGCAAAGAATTAGATAAAACAGCCGATTTAACAACAACCTGTGGTTGTGATGTTATAATCATCAAAGATGATGTATCAACTGGCTGTGGACGTATTGGAGTTGTCATTACTCCACTAGAACTCTCTACCTCGTTACCTAGAAGTAAGTTCCTAACTTTACCACCGGTCGTACGACAAATTGGTGTAGCCATTGTCCTAGTACGTCGGCTGTAACGTCTTCGTTGGGCAGTCAGTTTATTTCTTTCTGCTCTACTCAATTTGTTGTACACCCCAGCGGGTAAATACGGAGGATATATTTCGGTAGGTAGATAGGTGGAGCGTAATGGTGATATAGTATTGATTTGTGAAAGTACTGCCGGAGATTCTACTGCAGTTGTAACAATAGAATTGAGAGAAGTTGCCGCTGATGATGCGGTTGCTACTGTTTCAACTACAGCAGGTGGTTGCACGGTAGAGGCTCCCAATTCCATGAACTGTACATCCCCTCCCCACACCTCCTGCACTATTTTCTCCATTGCTTCGTCCGTCATCCATGGTCGAATGTTGGTGAAAACATTTTCAGCATATAGCTCATCCATTTCTGGAACTGACCCGAAATTGTTTTATTGATTGGCGTAAACAAAAAAAATAAATAACAAATACTCCCTCAAATCATGAGAATAAAGATATTTAAAGATCAATAGATCAATAAATAAGAAAATAACGCTTCAAGACAAAAATAATACAACAACGTATTTCAGCCCCAACATTTTCATTAGCGTATTCTTAGTAGTCAATTTTGTTAATGCTAGATCCTGACCCTCCAACTTTAACATGTGGCACTCGCCATATTATACTATCAATTGTTAATGTTTTGTCTTCTGTTGTAACTCTTCAATACCAATTCCTGTGATACGTTCATAACAACTTATTTGAAATCCTCTGCAAAACCCATCAGCATTTTTAAAGGTATGCAGATGCTAAAATTTCCTTTACCATCTGTTACTGGAGCCTTTCCTAAAGCGAAGTCCCAACCGCAATTTTCCAATTTGTTAACGTAACTCGGACTATAAGAAAAATATCCCTTCATGGTTGAAGTTATACCTACATTTCTAACTTCATCAATCTCCACTCCGCTGATAATATATCTTATATTACTAAACATAAAAACTGCCGCATTATGAATCAGAGATGCTGTAGTACTACTCTTGCTTTCGTCAGTGGCTAAATGTATTCTTCCTTCGATAAGCAATTCCGATTCTGATGGCAGTGTATATTTATCTATTTCGGATATTACGATTCTGACCTCATCATTATTTCCATATTTCGGTGAACCAAAAGGCACATGATTATGAAATTCCATTTCAGTGATGGAATTATCTATGCGCACTTTACTCAGAACATTCAAAATATCCATTTTTATAATCTACGCGAACACTTAAAGTCAACTTCACACATACAGATTTCTTCTGATACTAAAATTTAAACCTCATCATCGCTTCATATAATTATTACATTCATATAATTTATCCCTCTTCTAAATCATCTTATAATAATACTGTATAACCCAAACTCCTTAAAAATCTTTTATTTTCAGCATTCAAACTTAAGTTACGCGATGACATTGTTTCACCAACCATCTTCCGCATTTTGTTTGGCGATCTTCGTGTAAATTTCCACGTCTTAGTCCATAACATGTTACAGAACCTGCTCTTGTTCCTCATCTTATTTCAATCTAACTACCGTTAAGAATATTTATACTCACACCTTCCTCCTAAGTCGTAAATATAACGTCAACCTTTCATCTCTTAATTCGATTAAACGTCCTGTCTGATCTACAGCTCGAATGAAAATACGACTCAACACGTTAGTACTTACTGGCATATAATTTTTTTCAATCGGAACTTCTATTAACACATTCTTTCAGGGTGACTTGATAAATTTTAATTGGGGTTTATTATATGATCTTCACGATGTAAATGACATGCTAACTGTTCTTACTCGCAATATTAAATACATATTTGATTGTCATGCACCAATCGTTTCAGTAAAGTTTAAAAAACCTCCTGCTCCGTGGTTAACTGATAACATCAAATTACTTATGTCCTTGAGGGATCAGGCTTTTAAGAACTTCAGGAAAAAGCGCGACGAGCCAACGTTTGATTACTATAAATAACTCAGAAATTACACAAATTTAGCTATCAAAAATGAAAAGAAAGCTTATTTAAGTTATCGGATTCGTACCGGGTCTCCTAAAGACATCTGGAGTGACTTAAGAGATATGAATTTACTTTCTAACAAAGATATCAATTTACCTGAGCATTTGTGTGAATAATAATAAATGCACTAATCTAGTTAGGGAATTTAAACATTTATTTTCTTTCCTTGATGTGACTGACGAGCAAGTTTTATCTATAATCAAAGATATAAAAACGAAATCATGTGGTTCCGACCAAATAGATACTAGAATGTTGTTGCTTTGCTGTCCAGTATTACTTCCGTATGTAACTTTTATTATAAATTACTGTTTGCGTAAAGGAGTATTTCCGAACGATTGGAAAAAGGCTATTGTAATCCCAGTGCCAAAGAAAGAAAATCCTAGGGAATACAAGGATCTAAGGCCTGTAAGTGTTTTACCCGTATTGTCAAAGGTTATTGAAAGATTAGTTGCTATTCAAATATGTCAACATTTGGAGACTCACTCGGTCCTGCCTCCCTATCAATCTGGGTTCCGGTCTGGTTATAGTTGCGTCACAGCATTAATGCACATAACAGATGACATATTTAGTTCTATTGATAATAACAAAATAACAGTACTTGTTTGCCTTGACTATTCTAAAGCGTTCGATGTTATCAACCACGAATTACTGTTTAGTATTTTACACTATATTGGCTTAGATGCGAATTCTATTTCTTTCTTCAGAAATTACTTTAGCGGGCGACAACAGCAAATACGAATTAATAATAATTTCTCGCAGTTTAAACGTTTGGATGTTGGTGTTGCCCAAGGTAGTATTTTGGGTCCGCTAATATACTCTATTTACTCTTCATTTTTGTTAAGGGAACTAAAAGTTTGTAAGTATCATATGTATGCTGATGATGTGCATCTTTATCACTCATTCGACGTTGACCGGGTTGATGCTAGTATTGCACAAATAAATGAGGACCTTCAAAGAGTATTTGACATTTCTCTGGCACACGGACTTACCATTAACACTAGTAAAACAGCAGTCATCCTGTTTGGTCGACCTAAAAGCGCGGGAAAGGGTTTTCAATAGGATTAATTTAACCCTGAATGGGAAAAATCTGGATGTTGTTAAAGTTATCAAGAACTTGGGCCTCACAATTGATTGTGATTTAAGATTTAGGCAGCATGTGGCGGGGGTTGTAGGGGCCTCATTCGGAAAACTTAAAGTGTTGTATTGTAGTAAGGATTCTCTGGCTGTGGAACTGCGTAAGACCCTTTGTGAGTCTCTTATTTTATCTAGATTTAATTATTGCGATGTTATTTATGGTCCCTGTTTAGACTCGGAGGATATTCGCAGAATACAAAAACTTCAGAATGCTTGTCTGAGGTTTATCTATGGCATCAGAAGAAGGCAGCATATCTCCCATACATTAGCTTGGGCTGGTTGGCTTAATATGGGGTTGCGAAGAAAACTGCACCTTGCTTGTTTTTGTTACAATTTAATGAAGTATAAGATACCCCCCTATCTGCATCGAAGGCTGACCTTTAGAACTGACGTTCATAATATTAACGTTAGATACAAGGGTACGCTTACACCTCCTTTATATAATACTGCTCTTTTCACGCGGTCTTTTTCCTATAACATTGCTATTCTTTAGAATTCTATCCCTCCGAACTTCAAATCCTTGTCCGTTGCAGGATTTAAGCGTAAGTACAAGGAATATTTATTTCTTGGTCAGCAATGATTTTATTCTCACTTGACGTGCGTTATTTTGCTTTTTTCTTTCCCGGATGATTATTGGGGATGAGTGATCTATCGGTGTTGCTTAGGCTCGGCATATTAGGACTATTGTATGTTTTCAGGTCTCTATATTGATTGGGGTTACACTTTATCGGATTGCGTTGTTGCCGACATGACATGATTTTTGTATTACTGTCTATTTATACCGATGAACTTATGTGCTATAATGATATATGTTCTGCACTTATGTCGATATTTTTTTTACAGTTGACGGATATTTAGCGTTTTATGTATACTCCTATATGATATTTTTTTTCTTTTCTGCTTAATAAAACATATTATTATTATTATTATTATCTTAAAGCCGGGTGCGACGTTTGGGTAAAAATGATATAAAACATGCGATGTTGCCCATTTATATATGAGCCATCCACTACATTACACATAATATCTGTGGCACTTATTGTATTTATATCAACTACATCGTCACTAATAGCAGAAGTGTTTCTAGGAATGATTCTAGGATGAAAACCGAACAACGGACCGATTGAATTGGTTGCTGTAAAGTCAATTTCCACCGTGCACTTCAAATATACCCTCATTGTATTGCTATTTCCACGTAATGGGAAATCATCCGTAACACCCTCCTTACTTCGTACTTGATCACCTATATATTTCTCCAAAACATGTATGTCATAGGTACCTTCTGGTATAAGTACATCGAACCAGGTTTTTGTTTTCCTACTATGATATCGAAATACATTATTTTGGCGTGTTAGGTTGGGAATGGAATTATAAGTTTGCAAACTTAACGCACATTTCATATTCACCACTTAAATATATAGGAGGATTAAACATGCATTCTACTTGAGATCCTTTCCCGGATAAAACAAAAGCCAAATCATTCACATATTCACTACTATTACGTTCCATCTTCCTTTATTTAATTATACACTTTCTTTCAAAAAGAACAAACAGAAATGACCAAAATTGACGGTATTAATATCTTGATATCTTTTATAATTATATTCTATAACACCCCCATCGTTCGATAATAAATACTTCTCCACTTCAATCGGAGGTCTTAAATCTCCATAACTATCAAAATATTTAATTACATCATCATTTTTCATATATGCCACCCAGTGAGTTCCCTCTCCTACATTATCATCTAAATTAACTATTCCTTTTTCCGTTTTACGTATAACTCTCGGTAATGCATCTCGACTAAATATACCTTGAAAATTCCCTATTTTCCACTTCTTTACATATTTTTGTAAATCGTTCTCAGTCATGGATCTTCGAGGTAGTTTGCTTAACCGTTTTTTGACACATCACCGCTTGTCATGTACACCCCACAACCGGTTTTGTATAACCCACTCCCAATGGATAAACCGCACACAGCCTTATAGGTTTTCATATACAAACTCTTACCAACAGCCTTCGACGCCATGGCGAGATCATGGCGTTTTGCTTCCGCCAGTTGATACCTTTCAGCTTTAGCGGCGTTCACTGCTTTAGCAATTGCTGCAGCACCTCCACCTAATGACCGTAAGGCACCCAAAGCAGCAAACAATGGAATTAGTGGTAAAAACCCGCCTTTTTTCGGTATAGCAATTATTCTTGAACGAGGAGGCAATACTTTTCTACCAGATTTAATCAAACTCTGCTATGCGACTTTTGCGTTCTTTAAAACGCCCTTCCTCTTACCAATATGTCTTATTGCATTACGGGCTTTCTTCATTGCCTGTAAAAATGAAATGCTACTACCTACTCGATTTCCTATTCTACCACCTTTTCGATACTTCCGCGTTATACCCATACCAAATTTTGTTTTACCTCTTAATCATACCTTAACTCTAACAAACCTTCATATGATAAATATACGCGGTCTCCATTTTCTTCCATTTTAAGTATTCTAATAACTCCATCGAAACATTCGCTAGATATCCGCAAATTGAGACTAGTGACAACTGGAAATGCTCCACCATGATATTCAAAATATCTTTTCAGCTTCTTACTCTCCATTAAAAAATTATTCCACTCATATTCACAAAAAGACAAACTTTGCTGCTTTGCTCCTACAATCTTCACAGTTGGTTCAAAATTCATATCTGCAGACAAACCAACACATATCCATTTGGAATGGCTTTTATTTAAAAAATATATTCTCTCTCCTAACAATGGTATATTCCATGATGCTTCTCGCAGAAGCGCCTCCGTATATAGATTTACTTTATCCCAAAAATGGCTCGTCTCACCTACTTCAAATGGTTCTGTATCAAAATCGTTCAAAAAATTTCCATCTACTTTAAATGACTGTGTAACAGGATATTTCGAAGAGTTATCTTCATCAACATTGACGTTAGTTGACACACTCTTCTTATTCTTATGATAACATTCACAAGTTTCTCTTCCGTCACCATATCTGCTGTCCATGGTTACCACTTTTGATACTAACATCTATTCACTACTGCAAGCCTTTTATACACAATCATCAACCTTGAGATACGATTTTAGTTGTGATATATTCTCTGACCTTGACACCTCCCAACTAATTATGTAGTTTTTACATTGTGGAACCTCCACATTCTACAACCTCCTCATTAACCTTGACCTATCTTAAGCCTTGACCCTGACGGTGACCTTTGACCTCAGGGTTGGCTTGACCTTGGCCTTGACTTTGGTGTTGGCCTTGGCCAGTCTCAACCGATTCTGGGACCTCCTCCTGGACCTTGACCTATGCATATGCATGATCAACTAAAGTCAACGTTCGCTGCTGAGCGCGGAGGGAGTGTAGACCGCTGGTGGCTAAGTGCATCTGCTCGTCCGCTCCCCTCGACGCGGGTCTGTGTCCCGCAGCACACGTGAATTGACCTTCACATCCCACCGTTGAATTTAACCATAAAATTTCATATACTAACACATTTTAATTAAAAACATTTAATTAACAAAAAGAAATTATAAAGTACAATAATGTGCCTTAGTAAAGCAAATAGGGCAGTACCCACGTTGTTTGTCACACATTAAACATTCGTAAATTGTGTCCTTTCTAACTTTATTTTTGCTGCACAAAGTACACTTTTTCCTACTAATTTCCCCCATTTTGTTTTTTTTTTTTAAATCATGCCTAGTTCATGAACCTGTTGTTTTTTCTCGCTGCTAGCTGGGGGCTTGAGACCAACCAGTCCATAAATAATTTTTAGACGGTAGTCATATAAATTGAATTTTTTACCGCTAAACTTATTGTGGAGTATAAAAGGGTTCATTAGCATCTGTTGAAAGAAGTGGATTGCTAATTTTGTATACAACTGGATTGTTTTTTCTCGCAGCAGTAGTACGCCTGTATCTGGTCCTGCAGATCGATCCCACTCATAAATTGGTTATACAGGACCACTGCTTTTGGGTTAGTAATGACTGTATTTCTCTTTGTCTTAATTTCAATCATCTCCATTGAGGTCATGTTGACAGCATATAGACATCCCTCTTACCTTTCCACTGTCCTACACATACACCTGTTGGAGAAAATAATTGAATAACCTCACCTCTTTTCAATTGTGGGTTATCTTTTCTATCCTTCCTTAAGGCACTTGTACACCTAGTCTTTTTCTTTAACAAATTTTCCGCTAGGCCGACACTGTTATAATAATTGTCCATAAAAAGACTATGGCCATTATTTCTATAATAATAATAATCATAAACTTTATTTCATAAAGAGATACAATATACAAATGATATCGCAAACCTTTAAAAGAAGTAGCGTTAAAGTACAACAAAATAACCTTATTGTCTATTTAGGTATTCACTCAAGTTATACGGCTCTAATTGCAAAAAGGAACGCTTTTAGTTCTGTTTTGAATATTTTTGAATTATGCTTACTAATAAGAGATCTCGGTAGATTGTTAAAAAATTTAATACCAGTATAAGCTGGGGGTTTTTCATTTAATGTTAGTCTATGTACAGGATAACTATAGTTTAAAGTTCTTACAGTATACTTGCCTTCCTCTTTCAACTGAAAAGTATCTTAGCGTAAATAGTTAATATACCCTCCGATTTAAAGGAACTGCGACAGGTCTGACGATAACCAATTTTCAAAATTGTTCGTACGACTCTTTTCTGAGTCACAAACATTTTTTGCACAAGGCTATTGCAGCCCCAAAACACTATTCCGTATCGCATTAAACACTCAAAGTTAGCATAATAAACGCTTTTCAGACTTTCCTTTTTCATGTATCTGCTCAATATTCTTATACCATAGAAAACGGAATTAAGCTTTTTTAATAATTCCTTTACATGGTATGACCAGTCAAGGTATTCATCTACATATTTGGCTTCCAAGTAACTTTACATGTTCCTGAAGCTCTACTGTCTGGCTGTCTAGTTGGATATTAGTAGGTTTCTCGATGCTACGTTGTTTTGTAGTAAACAATATGCAATTTGTTTTATCGTTGTTTATTAGAAGTTTGTTTCGTTTAAACCAATTATTTGGTTCAGTGAACACGATTTGGCTATTTTCACATAGCTCTTCAACGGTTCCTTCTCCAATTACTAAATTTGTGTTATCAGCATAACAGCAGATGTTTATCGGTACTTCTGTATCAACAATCATATCGTTGATGAAAATAATGAAAAGGAGTGGACCCAGAATGCTTCCTTGTGCTAGATCTATCTATTGGGAAGAAAGATGAGACTTATAAGTAACTTGGCTTTTTGTAATGCTAACTTTTTGCTGTCTATCAGTTAGGTACGATTGATACAATTGCCAGGCTCGTTCTCTAATCCCGTATAATTGCAGTTTTTTAAGAAGTAATTCTAAGTTAATGCAGTCATATGCCTTGCTCAAATCGAGGTACAGACCCATTGCAAGTTCTCCTTTTTCTATATGTTCCAATATAACTTGGGTGAATTGAAATATCGCAGTATGTGTTGATTTGCCACTCAAATAACCATGCTGATATCTATTAAAGAGATTGCAACATTTGAAGAAATTGAACAAACGGTCGCACATGGCCAATTCGAATAGTTTAGAGAACCCAGTCAAAATGCTTATGGATCTATAACTTTCCATTAGGGTGGGATCTCCTTGCTTATATAAGGGTTTTATGAGAGCTATTTTAAGTCTCTCCGGGAAGATACCTTGCTTAAAACAGTTGTTTATAAGATTACACGAAACCTCCTTTAACTCAGGGATAGCTTTTTTTACGACTATTGTAGGAATTTCACCGATGCCACACGTGTGCTTGCTTTTAATTTTATTAGCAAAATGTAGTAGTTCCTTCACAGAATGGGTTTTAAAAACATAGACTGATTGTTTTCTACTATCCTGCAGCTGAATCGGATGTACTCCACGCTGCTCATTAGATGAGGTATGATGGACAGTAAATAATCGTTGTAGAGATCTGGAATTTGTGAGGGATTTCCCTCAATCTCAATACCTGAACTCGCTGACACTTTGCCTAGTATCTCATTACTAAAGCTGGCCACGAGCGGTACTGCGTAGTAGCGTAGAGTCGACCAGGCCTCGCGTTCCACTAGAGTTATTCTGCTAATAGGGATGTTTGCTACCGCAAATAATTTCGCTCATCTTTTAAATAAAAATTAAATAACACGTGCTCAAACACTTACCATTTTAAGAGTCCTCCGTGAAATCGCAAAGTGAATAATGTCTGGTAAATATCTGCAACATTAGATATGTTTCAACTGTTGTTTCGACAAAACTAGTACGGCATGAGAAAAAAATGCGTTTATATGCAGAGAACGAACGTTCTACATCTAGTGACGTAATATTTGCGTAAGTAAAATAATCTTTCAAATAACTTAACGATTCTGTTGACGCACCTTCACAAATGTGTCTTAATGTGCCAAAATCAGAATTTTTCTCAAAAATACTTTCAAATTTTTCTAGAACAGAAACATTTTTTGCGTCTTCAATCGCGCATAGCTGTGCGTGAACATGTTGCACTATTTGTAGAGATTCTTCTAACGGCACCGCAGGATTTTGTAATTTTTCTATTGCATCTGCTAGCCCGAAGTAATTGTCGTGAATGATTTTTAAATCCATTTTAACCTGACTATCTTGAAATTTCGACTGGCTTTTCTGGATAGCCAAAATATTTATGATAATAAAACGAGGCCTGCAACCATGTTCCCCAACGAGTTAGAATAGGTTCTGGTGGCTCTGGTATACGGGGGCACAGTCTGTGAAATTCGCGAATACGTTTCGGTGATTTGACAAATACTGCTTTGGTATGCGCTATTAAAGCGTCTACCTCAGGATAACATTTTCTGATACTATCCGCCACAAGATTGAGAGCATGAATTTTACACGTAATGTGTAACAAATTAGCAGAATGCTTTTTAAGAGACCGGCCTACAGAAAGCATGTTTGCAGCACCATCACTCACTAACATCAAGAGTTGGTTTGTTGAAAGTTCAAACTTGTCCAATGTATTTAACACTAACTTTGAAATTACTTCGGCAGTACACTGTTGTATTCGTTTGGAGACTAATAGAATTGAAGGTGCCGATTGATGAGGTTCCAATTTGCGTGCCATTACATTAAGAACAGAATGTTTCTTCCGATCTGTTGTTTCGTCGACACATAACCACAATTTTTGATCTTTCAACTCCGATTTTATTTTTTGTTCAATATGTTCGCGCGCAGATGGCACAATTCTTTGTAACGATGTTCGACTTGGTAATTTGCACTCCGAATAGTTATTCCAATAGCAGATAAATGGTTCCTTGTCTAGTAAATTAAACGGTATATTACATGCGGTAAACGTAACGCATAAATTAAATATAAATTTTTAATTGTCTCGTGCGCAATTTCTTTTTGAGACATGCTTTTCACTATTTACGTGTCGTAGACAATGTTGTCTGGATCAACACATTAACGGGATTTTACAGATTACACATTTAATTTTAGCACCTTCATATATTAAGTCTGGAATTTCTGCAATAAATTTTCGAAGTTTGTCCGACCGCGGTCGTTTTGCTGACGAAATCATAATTTTTCTTGGACAGATAAACAATTGCGCAAATGACCGGCAGCGAAAATGTCCGTATTGCTCCGCAGACGAAGTAATACTACCGTTCCTCTCGGTCCGAACTGATTCTACGCCGATACGCGGTACCGCTCGTGGCCAGCGTTACTCATTACATATAGACCACATACACTTTGATTTATTATCCGAGTTTTGAAACCGCTTTTCGTACTCTTTCGATCGAATTTTCTTTAAGTTATCATATTCTAACTTTGTAGTATTATAGCTATCCTTATACCTAGTGTCAAGTCTATACATAGACAGAAGTGTATCTAGCCTATTTTTACAATCCATGAGATCAACGCTGTTGCATACTTTGCTTTTAGACTTAGCAGACTTAATATTAATTTGTTTTAATGGATAACAAGTATTGAAAATGTTGGTAAAGATGTTCATGAAAATACTCCATTGTTCATTTATATCGGTTTTTGTGTTAACTAGTTTTAACCAAGCAATAGTTTTCAAACTCTCAGCAAACATCATATCGTCTTTGAAAATACGTATAGGTTTTAGAATGATTTACTTAACATTTGGAATTACTAATTGCATTTAATAAAAATAATCTTCTGTTAAGAAATTGATCACTTTCTCTGCATGTCCGGTTCCTGAAGTTGCATCGCCTTTCCCAGAATAGACGAGACTCTTAACTTGATGCCATACTTGCGGCGTTTATTTTTTATGTAAACGCGGAAAAAGAGCCGCCCTCTCCAAAGTATGACACTTTCATCAATACAGAGATTCTGCCCTGGGTAGTACAACCTCCTAGGTTGGGAATTGAAGTGCTCAATAACCGAACTGATTTTATAAAGCCTATCTTCAGGAACTTCCTCACCAGATTTTGGGTTCTTACAGAAGTGCATACATCTTATAATTAGCAAAAATCTATCTCTGCTCATGCAAGCCCTAAATCCAAGATTAAATAGTTGCGCTTTTTTCCAATAATCATTCATCTTGGCTATTTTTGTGGTGCCTATATGAAAAAGGAGCCCTAAGAACACCTTCAGCTCCTACCTCCGATCCTACCTGTTTCCATTTAGTGGTGCGGGAATTCTCCCGTATACCAGGTTTAAAAAACACAGTCCCCGCGTAGTCGTTGGCCTCCTTTACAATCATTTCTAAAAATTGATTTGTAAAGTGTAAATTAAAAAAGTTCATTGGCTCATTGCCAGCTAGCATTTCAACACCAAAAAATTCTGTTTTTTTTTTTAATAAGAAATGTTTTTGAGACTAATTTTGGAAGACCAACCTCTTTCATTATCAGCCCCGTTATTCTCTTCAATTAATGCTAAATCTTGTGCATCATCATTGTCAGCTTCTTCTGCATCATTGTATATAATATCTTCAATATCCAAGATATTTCCCTCATCGCATTCAACTAGGGATGGGTCGTTATTTAACTATCTGTTATTTTATAACCGTTATGGATCCAATAACGGTTGCGACTGTTATCTCGCTGGGAAAATAACAGGTATAGCACAGTTGCTTTCGGACTGTTGTGAACATATCATCGACCGCCGTTGTGACGTACTCAACTGCGTGACGCTGCGACTGTCTGATCGAAGCTGCTGTTTATTACAGACAATAGTTACAACTCCCCTAGAAAAATAACTTATCAGATCACGTACCTAGATAAATATCCTCTCAAACGATTATTACGGCGGTAGTCGACATCGAGTCGGACGTTTATTATGGACATATTTTCTAAATAATTGTATGTATTGGAATTATCAAACGTAAAATAAAAGACCGGTGTTATATAAAAAATTTACTTATAAAAACTAAAAACCGTTATATTTATAATATAACATTTAAGCACATGTTCTCGCATTTCGAAGATTAACTGGGATTAAATATAAGAAAAATACCTGTAGGATCAGTCAAAATGGTGGAAATTAAACGCTGCTGTAACAATGATTGCAGTGAATCTGATAGTACAACAGTGAACAGTTCATTACTTAATTTATTAGTTTATAATTTATCTGCAAAAAAACGCAATAAAATATTTATATTACAAAAAACTTCTAAATTTAAATTTTAGCGTACTGCAAGATCAGCAGTTGCACATATACTATGTGGAATCACGATGCGTTATCGTGTAGAACTGTAGACTACGAAATAACGCTAAACCTGTTATTTTGTAACCGTTATTTCAAAATAACGATAACGGTTGAAACTGTTATTTTAAAATAACGATTTTTCCCATCATTATATTCAACAGAATTGCCAACCAACTGAGGCTCATAAAACTCAAATTCATCATCGGAATCCATACCTTCGAGAATGCGTAAAAGTTCTCCATCAGTAAACTCGCCAAATTTTACTTTTTTGGCTGAGATGGACCAGCAATATCATTGTCATCCATAACTATAAACCTAAAAAAGAAATGGAATAATAATACAAATATAAGTATTATTAAAATTACACTTATATAGATATATACCTAAATTAAGCCACTATAGAGATATGCCGTAGAGAAAAAGGAAAACAAATTAAATAAATAAACTTACCAGATGTTATTGTAGGCAAATCTAATTTTAAAGAAATAATAAAATATTAAAAAAATTAAACACTATCACAAATATTATTTTTATAAAGAATTATCAACCAACAAAATCAATAACCTAAGTATTGACATTTATTAAAATAACCTATGGCTGTTTTGAAACCAGGAATGAATCCCCTTACTCCTCGGTTAATTCAGAACTGCCAACATGAAAAGCAGACATAATCCAAAGTACAAGGTACCAAGGACGCGGAGCCGCGTCCTCAGTGCCTGGGCATTGGCTACTTGGACGCGTACCCGCGTCGTCAGCATCGAACATATAAAAAAGGAAAACGCCTGGGGAATTTGGTGGGGGTGATTTTCATTAGTTCGGGTCTCTATTGATAGAAGACACGCTAATTTCTTTGTTCAGATTGGATCACTCCAGTGTATTACTTAAATAGTTTCCTAGAAATAACGGTGCATGCAGAATACACACAATGAATCCAACAAATTCAGACACAATTAGCAAAAACACATTCAATTGAATGAATAGAAATATGGTTGGTGAAATACGTGTAGATTAACCATTTAAAATAACTTGTATCCCTTACGTTATTTAGCGTTAAGATAATTTTGGAATGTGACAGCCATATCTTGAATTTTCACTGGCGTTGGAAAATTGAACCTTGTAAATGCAATGCGTTGAAAGAATGTAAGATGACTTTAATGACAAATCACTCGAATATGATTTTTTCCCAACAAAAATAGAGTATTATCATTCAAAGAAATCAAATCGGATCTTCATCTCAAAAACTCAGTGAGGACAAATATTTGAAACTCATGAATAATGTAATTTAACATTGACGCATTGACTCGTAAGTATCAAACAAATTTTTGAGATATAAAACCGGTTCCATACTTGCCTAAGCTGGTATGGGATATTATTTGTTCTTGTAACCAAAGAAAATTTGAGTGAAGTCTAATATCCTAGATTTGATAAAAATGATTACTTAATCTAGAGATCTAAAGTCAAATAAAAATTCTTAAAATGCAATTTACACTGACTAAATGAGGAAGTACTTCAATGATGTTCGAATAGTTCTTAAGACTGCTTATAATTAGCGCGGTATTGCATTACTGCAAACGGTAATAACTTATTAAATTCATTTAAAACAAGATAAACGATCGCGATGTCGGAAATAGTCATCCCGAGATGAAGCAAAGAAATAGCTGAAGCGCACCTGAGTAATTTTAAAGACTTAACAAAGTACAGTCGTAAGCACATACAGGGGCGTTTCGTTTCCGTAGAAGTACCATAGAAAGTTGAAGTTCAATAAGTTTCAAAGCCGACATTACAAACCAATTAACGCGTCTCATTACTACTTAGCGGGCACAGCTAAAGCGACAAACTTTTTCATGAACAAATATAGATAGATATGAATTTTCAGTATAATACGCGTGTGGTCGCTTGTATGATAAACTCATTTAAGTAATGTATGTATGTCGATGTGCATACATTACATATGTAACTTAAGTACATTCATAGTATCAGTGCATATCCCATCTACATTGAATGCCAATATAGCTAACATACGAGGAACACAGATGGTGATTGTTAAAATGACATCACATGTAAAGTGTGCAGTCATAAATTACACATCCAACTTGAAGACCATTTCGTTCTATCGTTTTCCACATCCACGAAAGGATTTCAATAATTTTCTAAATTGGGTGAAAGCCACTAGTAATCCAAAACTAAGAAGCCCTTCGGAAATGGATTATAATAAATTTCGAATTTGCGAGAAGCATTTTTGTTCAGAAGACTTTGTAGGCTATAAAAACATAAGGAAATATATTGTCCCTACTCAGTTTTTACCGGGTATATATCCTGGAGCTTACATTAATTAAATATGTTATTAATTAAAAGATCAGATCAGATCCAATTCACCTCGATTTGGGTATAGACACCGTGGCAATTGATACAAAAATTGATTTAACACCTCCTCAATCATTTGATGCTGCAGATGAACTGGTTTCATTTGCACAAGCTATGGTACCATCACCAAAGAAAAGAATATATACCGATGATGCAGAATCGGGAACCTCGGAGATAAAAGAGCATCGATCCATTGAATTGGATATTCCTGAAGGTTTGTTGTTTTTGATATAATTTTTGGAGGGATGTGTACTTATAACGGTTAATATATATAATTATCTTTATTTTAGCTGCTGTTGTACCATCCGAAATACTCCGAACATCAACACAGAGCGTGTTAAGAGAAGACCAGTAGAGGGCATAGTTGCTTAGCAAAGTATGTAATCTTCTTTTAACTCACATGTAAATCGTGTATTTTGCTATTAAGTAACTTTTTATATAATTTTATTCTAATATATGTTTTTAATTAGGATCGCTTTTATCTACAATTGGAGTTCGATCATTGAATCAGTTAACTTTCAACGAGCGAACTATATATCGACTGCTTCAAAAAGAATCTAGAAGGAGTAACACACACAAAGGAGGAATGTCAGCAATGTTGTATATGTATTTGTAAGATATAACAATAAAGACAGTTGCGCATGAACCACGTGAGTAGTATGTTCGTTCCTAACCTTCACATGGCGCAGTCAGTAAAAAGTCTATAATTAATAGTAAAAATGGCAGAGAAAAGAAGTGTAAAGCAACCAAAAGAACTTGTTTTTGATGGTACCACATTGGCGAGAAATTAAAATTTTTTAAACAAAAATTCAACATTTTTTTAGAAGCGTCTAAAATGAAGACAAAGCGTGGTATAAAGCGGCTCTCTTATTAAATACTGTTGGGGACGGGGCATTAAAAATATATAATAATTTAGTATTTAATACTGCTGAAGATAGGAAGTCATACGAAAGAATTATAGAAAAGTTAGATGAGTATTTCATCCCAATAAAAAACATAACCTATGAACGTCACATGTTTTTTGCGGAAATAGTCAAAGAAACTATTGATGAATACATTAATGAGTTGAGAAGAATAAGCAGTAACTGCGAGTTTGGTACTTTAACGGACAGCCTCATCAAGGATCGTATTGTCTTGGGTATTAAGGATAGGGCACTCAAGGACAGGCTACTGAGGGAAGCAAATTTGGATTTGAAAAAGGCGATTGATATATGCAAGGCAGCGGAGCAGGCGAGGAAACACCTGGAAGAAATCGATAGAAATAAAGAAGTAGACTCGATAAAGAAGGTTGGTGATACAGATCGATACCGAAAGCAAGAACAGACGCAATTTAAATGTTTTCAATGTGGTAGAAACCATCACAAAGGGCAGTATCCAACAGAGAACTCAAAATGTTACAACTGTAAAAAGGTAGGACATTACTCCAGAATGTGCAAAATTACAAAAAACTAAATACTGTAGATAAAGAATCAAATGTTGATGATGTAAATTTATTTATAGGTAATTAATAATGAAAGTATAATAGACAGTTGTTGGTCGGAAAAGTTTACATTTGACAATAGTCACGTACTTAGCTTTATGTTAGATACTGGGGCACAATGTAACATTATACCTTTAAGTATATCTAAACAATGTAAAAACAATTCGTTATCTGAATTTAAAGGAAATTTGACTAGTTACAACGAGGGCAAAATAAAAAGTTTATGTATATGTATAATTAATGTAAGTAATGATAAGTTAAGTAAAGATCTTGAATTTCATGTTGTTCACTCCGATAACTGTGCTATATTAGGTCTTGATGTTTGTGTAGAACTAGATTTAATACGAAGGAATGTTTCAGTAGATATTCTGGAAAAAAATAAAGAAATTAATGGCATTTTAGAACAATACAAATCATGTTTCGAAGGTATAGGGTGTCTAAAGGGTACTTACCATATTGAAATTGATAAAACTGTTAGGCCGGTTATTCACCCCCCAAGAAAGGTATCATTTGCGCTGTGGGATGAACTGAAACAAAAATTAGAATCGTTAGTTAAACAAGACGTAATAGAAAAGGTCACTGAAACTACAGATTGGGGAAAATTTGTTATTATTGTTCTTAAAAAAGGATCAAGGTAATAGATTATGCATTGACCCAACTGCCTTGAATAAAGCTATTAAGAGGGAACATTTCCAAATTCCTACATTAAATGAAATATTAAGTAAAATAGGGGAAGCGCGATATTTTTCTACTGTTGACTGTAGTAGTGGGTTTTGGCAAGTAAAACTTGACAAAGAAAGCAGCAGATTGTGTACATTTAACACTCCTTCTCGGAGGTACAAATTTCTACGTATTCCATACGGAATTTCATCGTCTCCCGAGGTATTTTCTAAGAAAATTAGGCAATTGTTTGATTCGATATCTGGCGTAGACACATACGTAGATGACATCTTAATATGGGGCAAAAGTATGGAAAAGCACAATAGTACTTTGAAAACGGTATTGGAAACTGCTAAACAAAATAATTTAAAGTTCAATAGAGACAAGTGTAGGTTTGGATTAAATGAAATAATATACATGGGTCACCGAATAAGTAGCGAAGGTATACTACCGGATGTAAGCAAAATAGAGGCAATACAAAATATGCAGACTCCTAAAAACAAGAAAGATATAGAACGTTTGTTAGGAATGATTCAGTATCTCTCACGATTTATTGAGAATTCGAGTGCATTAACTGAACCTCTACGATGTTTATTGATGTTTCAATGGAATTCAGAGCAAGGCGAGACCTTGAGCAAAATCAAACAGATTTTGTCAAGTCCTCCTGTGTTAAAACATTTTAATATAAGTAAAAATATTGTAATATCGTGCGATTCGTCTCAGTTCGCATGTGGAGCAGTGCTGTTACAAGATAATGCACCTGTAGGATTTTTTTCGCGTGCATTAACACCAACACAACAGCGATACGCTCAAATAAAGAAAGAAATGCTTTCAATAGTCTTGGCATGCGAAAAGTTTCACCAGTATATTTATGGTAGAACCGATGTTACTGTGGAAACTGATTATAGACCGTTGGTGATGATCTACAATAAACCGTTAATTCAGGCACCGGCTAGGTTACAAAGAATGCTTATCAAGCTGCAACAGTATTCGTTTAAATTAGTTTATAAAAAAGGCAAGGAGTTATATATAGCGGATACATTATCACGAGCAGTTAAAGAAAGAGTTATGAGCAAGGATGAAGAAGAATTCGAGGCACAGTTGTGCTTTGTAAGGAAAAATTTACCAATGACGGACGCAAGATTTGAAGAGTTTCAAAGGGTAACAGCTTCGGATGATCATTTATTGCAGTTGATTGATGTAATAAAGAAGGGATTTCCTGAAAACCGGAAATTGTTACCGGAGGGCTTAAGATGCTACTGGAATTACCGCGACGAACTAACTACACACAGCGACTTAATTTTCAAGGGTGATCGATTATTCGTACCAGGAAAGTTAAGACAAGAAATGTTAAAGCGAATTCATTATTCTCATCTTGGAAAGGAAAAATGCAAAAGTCTAGCGCGACAGTCATTGTTTTGGCCAGGAATGAGTAGTGAAATAGATGAGATGATCGACAAATGTAGAACATGTTCTACAGTAGACGAATAATATAAGAGAAACAATGATACCACACGAAGTTCCTGACAATGTTTGGGAGAAAGTGGCTTTCGTTTTGTTTACTTTAGATGGTATTGAATACCTACTTGGCGTAGATTATTATTCTAAATTTGTAGAAATGACTAAGCTGAATAGTACCAGTGCTAAAGAAATAATAGAACAAATGAAGAGTATATTTTCAAGGCAAGGTATACCCAAAATAATAGTTTCAGATAACGGACCTCAGTTTAATTGCAGAGTTCGAAAAGTTTGCGAATGAATATGGTTTTACTCATATTACTTCTAGTCCTAGATATCCACAAAGCAATGGACTAGTTGAACGTATGGTTCAAGCAGTAAAAAGAATATGCTGAAAAAGTCACGTTTAAATGGAGCAGATCCTTACCTAGCCTTGTTAATGTTGAGAAATACTTCAATATCCAACGAAATTCCGAGTCCAGCTCAAATTTTATATTCTAGACGGCTCAGAGATATATTACCTGTAACAGATAAAATGTTAAAAAAGACGAGAGTAGTATGTTCGTTCCTAACCTCCACAGTTCCTAACCTTCACAAGCAATAAGAAAAAATTAAAAGCAGCTAAAAAGTTAGCGGCGGATGTTGCTTTTAAGAAACTAGCTGAAGGTCTCACTTCATTTCAGTTTCACTTTTTAGAATGTCAAATAAGAAAAGCAAACCGTAAGAAGAAAGGCAGAGCATATATGTACGTTTGAAAATAAAGCTGATACCATCGCATTGTGGAAAACTAGTCCCCGCATGTACAAACTGTTATGTCACTTACCTAGCATATCCACATTGCAAAAAGTGTTGACCAAGGTATCATTAAAACCAGGTATTAATACCGCAATATTTAACATACTAAAGAATAGGTTCAAGAAATGTGTAGTGAAAGACCGACTTTGCACGCTAATGTTTGATGAGATGGCAATACAGCCGCATTTGGAATATTTGTCTTGTGAACATCATGTAATTGGATTTGAAAATGATGGTTATACCACAAGCAGCAACATCGCAGATCATGCAATGGTATTTATGTCACCAGGAATATGTAAAGCGTGGAAACAACCGATTGTCTGAGCATATTGCAAATCTTCGATGTCCAGTGCAAGTATCGTGCTTTTTTATAAAGATATTGTGGAGCAAACCAAACGTGCAGGACTTATATTAATTGCGTCAATATGTAGCCACTACTAATGTACATGCAATAGAAATGTTGCTAGAACATTCGAGAAGATATGTAATTTTGAATAATTTGGATATCGAGGATGGAGTTATCTTGGTAAATGACATACATATAGTTCCTTTATTTGATCCGCCACATTTATTAAAAAGTCTTCGCAATAATCTTCTAAATAAAGATTTATCTTTTTCAAAAGAAAATTAAATGTTCACAGCCAAATGGGATCATATTGTTTCGGCATACGCAATTGATAAGTCATATAATATTGGAATATTGAAGAAGCTTAATGATTTCCACGTGATCCCAAATAAGATTAAAAAATGAAGGTCTCTTGTTGCACACAAGTTTTCAGCGAGAGTGTTGTGGCCTGTAGTACCTAGAGAAGCATTGGATGCCTGCGAATTAATTTTATTTTTGGATAGAGTTTTTGATAGCGTTAACTGCAGTTTAACGCCATCTATTGCAGGCAAAGAATTAAAAAAAGGGGTTTCTAGAAATTCAAGCAGTATGGAATTTGTGCCACGGAAACCAGGGGATCGAAAACATCCTGCCGTATTAAAGGGTTGGGTAAGCACTTTACAAGGATTTCTGCGTATCCGAAGGAAATTAATAGTGAAGTGTTTCGGCCGATTCTGGGACCTCCTCATTGACCTTGACCATGCATATGCATTGGTCAAAGTGAATAAGGAGATACCAGAATCAACTGAAACCGGCCAAGACCAACCCCAAGCCAAGGTCAAGGTCAATGGCGAGATCGAGGCCAAGTTTGGGGTCAAGGTCAATGTCGGGGTCAAAGTCAATGTTATGGCCAATGTCGGCGTTGCGGTCAAGGTCAGTATTGCGATCGGGGTCAGCGTTGGGGTAAAGGTCAGCGTTGGGGTCAAGGTCAATTTGAGGTCAAGGTCAAGGTTATCGGGTCAGAGCCAGGTGAGGTCATTCTCGAGGTAAAGGTCAGACTGATTAATGGAGGGAGTTTCAACTAGTGTATTATAACATAGAACGTATTGTTGATATCAGAAGTTAGAGAACTTAGAAGATATTAAAAATGGGTGTTACATTAAGAAAAAGGAATAGGGGCAAATTATTCTTTAGTTATTTTGAAATGGTTGATGCTGAGCTTAATGAAATTCCTCCAATATTCGTTGATACTGATATGGAGCAGGAAGAAAATGAATCTCTCAGGGGGGATAGTATCAGTGATGAAGATATGGAGGATAGTATCAGGGATAGTATCAGTGACGAGGAATTTATTGAAGAGGGAGAAGAATTTTTTATGGAGGACGGTGGTGAGGAAGATTTTTTTATGGAGGACGGTAGTGGGGAAGGTTTTTTTATGGATGACGGTAGTGAGGAAGGAGTTCCGGAAGGGGAGGAAGATGTAGATTTTGATGCTGATTCGTTAATATTAGCTCAAAATATACTAAATAATATTCATGATTCTAATGAATTTTAATTTAAATTATGTAATTATGTATGGGGCTACATGTACAAAATATAAAATTTATTGATTATAATTTAGTGTTATTAATATTAATGTTAATGTTAGAATTTACAATTTGCATAATAAACACTGTGAACAGATTAGAATTTTATAATTACCTAGTGTAATCGTTTGTGTGACTCAGTATTCCACTGCTTTGCGTCTAACCTCACTAAGTTATTATAGTTGACATAATTGATATTTTTGTTATATCTATTTTTCAAATAATGAAGCCGATAGTTTTACAATTACTATTACACAGTTTTAGTTTATCGAGCTTTAACTTTCTGATATAAATAAGAAAAATATATAGATTAAAATAAAAAGTGATTGCGACTATTGCAAGTTTATCCCTTAAATCTTTATGTGTATGTAGTGGGCTAAGGAGACATTGAAATGTTGTATACTTTAACGAAAACTCTGAGATGTCGTTCGCCTTGAAACCAGTTAAAGACCTTCACCCGAGTGTATAGAGATGCCTACTTGGTTAAACCCGTGGGAGACGTCGTCCGCCTTGAAAACACTCAAGAGGATAGGAGGTTTAAAATGAGATGTCCCTAATACGCTAATGACAGTCTCATCTACTCTTGGTAGCAAGTCGAAATGTTCGAATGCGGAATATTGTTGTGCTAACGACTCGTGGGACAATAAAAATCGGCATATCTTAACTCTTGTCGAGGGAAAGAATAAAGACCATTTGATAATACGAATTTGGTGAAGTGTGAAGTGTGTGATGTACATGCGAAAGGAATTGTTACACTGCACATATCCGAAGTACTAATCACCGAAGTAAAAGCATTTGTAGTGATTGATGATGGAGTGAAAAAAGAATGTTGCCGCATTTGGGGAAAGGGTAGTAAGTTATCAAATATCTGATTCGTCTCGTATGTATGTCGATGTAGAAGAATTCGCAAAAAATATTAGAGAAAAAGTGATAACACTGATGGATAGTATTTTACATGTACATAATGGTTTATACTATTTATTAAGCAAGGAAAATGTTGAAATAAAATCCTTTAATACTCGAAACTATAAGCAAGATGAGTGAATTTGAAGAACGTGATTCAGGTGAATTTAAATTATTATCAGTATTTTATTATATAATTGCGGTCTTTTTTACTTGTTTTAGGATGGACCCTCAATAATATTTTATACCTGGAAGTAAATATGAACATATACGATCCAATTAGAGGTTCCAGTTATGTAGACTTACCCCCAAGAATAAAGAAAAAAGGAAGCTGTAATAAATGTCCAAAATTGTGATAACGCATGTTTCGCCTGGGCTATTACTGCAGCTTTAAGGGAGCCAGTTGGACTTCCACAAAGAGTTTCTTCCTATCCACATTATGATACTGTGGCCGATTTTATAGATTCAACTTTCCCTGTTAACTTAAAAGATATCACTAAATTTGAAGAAAAAAATAATATCTCTCTTAATGTATATGGTATAAAAGAATATTTTAATGGTACTGCGAGAGTGCATGATGTAGTGGGACCGTTACATTTCACGAAGCGAAGAACAATAAATCATATTAATTTATTACTTATTAGTGCTGAAGATGGGAATCTTCACTACTGTTGGATTAAGAATTTGTCCCGATTGGTTTCATCACAGAAGTCGCACGCTGGACATCAGAAATATATTTGTGAAGGTTGTTTAACTTTTTTCACATGTGAAGAGAAATTGCGCAGACATGAACATGAAGATTGCAAGCAGGTTAAGGCAGTATTTCCTTGTTCAGCTTTGAAAATGAATAAGTATGGTGAGCAATTGCCCGAGAATATATTAAAATTTGATCAATCTGAAAAACAGTTAAGAATTCCTTTTGTTATATATGCTGATTTCGAGGCTTTATTAAAACTTATACATATGTCAGAACCAGACCCTGCAAAACCCCTTTCTGTTAAATGTTTCGAACATGAACCATATTCCTTCGCGTATTATATAAAATGTAGTTTTAATGAAAATTTAGGTAAGCTGAGTACATACCGCGGAAGAAATGCAAATGTTTCGTCAAACAGTTAGAGATGGATGTAAAATTTTTGTATACAAATTATTTAAGTAAAGTGGTAGAAATGCGACCTTTAAATGATGAAGAGCAAAGAAACTATGAAGAGGCAAAGGTGTGTCATATTAGCGAAAAAGAAGAAATATTCAGCTGTAGAGAAAGTATGTGACCATGATCATTTGAGTGGTTTATACCGAGGTGCAGCACATATGATATGTAATATAAATTATAGAGAACCCCGATATATACCAATTATATTTCATAATTTATTGAATTATGATGCACACTTGTTTGTAAAATCACTTGCATTGGAAAAAGAAGAAGTAGATGTCATTGCGCAAAATAAAGAAAAATACGTGCCGTTTTCTAAAAAAGTCCATGTAGGTGATACAATCGATTGCAATGGTAAGAGAAGTATTCTATAAGTTAAGATTCTTAGATTAATTTCGATTCATGAGTTCCTCTTTGGAGAAACTTTCATCTTATTTGGATGACGAACAGTGTAAAGAAGTTGCAAGATATTTTGATGGGGAAAAATTGAATTAATACGACAGAAAGGTATATTTCCATATAACTACGTTAGTTCTCATGAGCGCCTCTCCCTACCACGATTGCCCGATAAAGACGATTTCTATGATATTCTTTCGGATAGCGACGTATGTGATGATGATTATAATCGGGCTGAAAGGATTTGGAATTTATTTGGATGTAAATCACTAGGAGATTATAGTGATATATATGTACAATCAGATGTGCTATTACTTGCAGATGTTTTCGAAAATTTTCGAAATATTTGTATGGATAATTACAAACTAGATCCAGTACACATTTTTACTTCACCGGGATTAAGTTGACGCCACGTTACGCATGACAGATATTAATTTGGAATTACTAATGATGTATTATGTTTCATTTTTTTAAGGGGGGTATACGGGGTGAGCATGTGTTGTAAAAGAAAGAAGATTGCCAACAACGAATTCTTGCCAGGAGAAGAAAAATACATATTATATTTAGATGCGACGAACTTGTATGGTTAGTATGGTTACGCAATGACGTTCCACCTACCACAAGGTGAATTTAAATGGTTAACAAAGGAGGAACTTACGAGAATGGACGTACAAGCCTTAGACGATGATGGTGATATAGGATGTGTTTTCGAAGTAGACTTAGAATACCCCACGAATCTTCACGACCAGCACAACGATTTCCCCTTTTGTCCCGAACATGTCATTCCACCAAATTCTAAATATAGCAAATTGATTCCTAACCTCCGCGGTAAATCAAATTATGTTATTCATTATTTAACTTTGAAACAATATTTGAATAATGGTTTGAAATTATGTGGGATTGGGCGTGATCTTGGATTTAAGCAGAGTAAGTGGTTAAAGAAGTACATCGACTTCAACACAATCAAAAGAAATGAATCTACCAACGAGTTCTTCAAACAGCTTTATAAATTAATGGTAAATAGTATATTTGGAAAAACAATGGATAATGTTGAGAATCGAGTTAATATAAAATTAATATCGCATTGGGAAACTATTCGTAAAAGACTCGGGGCAGAAGCTTACATTGCAAAACCAAATTTTAAATCTTGCAAGGTATTTTGCGAATTTTTAACCGCCATAGAATTAGCACAAGTACATGTAGAGTATGTAAAGCCTGTTTACGTAAGTTTTACCATTCTTGAGCTAGCTAAGAGGTTGATGTTTGATTTCTTCTATAGCTTTTTGAAGCCGTTATATGATACAGATGTTTCGCTGCTATATACGGATACAGATTCGTTAATTATATGCGTGAAGAATTATAACGTTTATAATGATATAAAAAATAATTTAAACCGGTTTGACACCTCGAATTTCGCAGAACAAAACATACATACAATACCTCGCAGTTTACCTAGACTAGGAAGCATAAAGGATGAATACGCTGGTGGAATTATTGAATGTTTCTATGGCACGGGTGCTAAAGGTTACTGCGCGAAATTGCTCACAAAGACAGTTAAAACGGCAAAAGGAGTTAAGAAATATGTTATTGATAAGAAATTATGTGTTTCTGATTACAAAAATGTAGTGGAAGATGACGGAACTATTATGAGAAGAATGTATTTGTTCAGGTCTGACTTGCATACGATGTATACGAAATTACGGAATAAAGTTGCTCTTTCTCCTAAAGATGAAAAGCGTTATATCCTCCCTGATAAAGGTAATACCTTAGCTTAAATAAGTCACAAAATAGAAGAGATAACGCAGGAAGAAAACTTACAAAAATTAATTTTAGATATAGCTAACCTTGAAAATTTGCCTCCAGATCAAAAGTTTAACAAGTAATATTTTAGCACTAGTTTTTTTAATATTAATTTTTGGTTAATACTTATATTTATTCAATTGCATAATTGATGGCGTATTTTTTAATATAGTCAATTGGTTCATACTTATATTTGTTTAAATGTTATTTATAATGTTCATACTATACTATTTAAATAAAAATTATCATAATTGATGTATTTTCTAATTAAGTCAATTGGTTAATGATTATATTTATTTAAGTGTTATTTATAATGTAGTAATTGTGTGCAATGCATTATTAGTATATTTGTTGGGCCAAAAATTATCATAATTGATGTCGCATTCTTTAATTAAGTCAATACATTGTCTTTAGATATCCAGGAATTATGCGAATAAGGCATACCGAGCCACTTACAAAAACTTTATCCTTCTTTCGACGAATGATTTTCTCAACTAGATAAACATCGAGATGTTTAACTTTCATCAGTTCCTTTTCGTAGAACCCCCCAAGAATGTTTTCATTTTGAGAATCTTGCAATAAGTATGTTCTGGGATAGGTATTTTGAATTTTTCGCACAGTGAATATTTCGTTTGTCCAGTTTGGTGTATACATTTTCGAAAATACATGCCTGTATTTACTTATACGAACGGAGTCTCCAATTTTAAATTTAGAAATTCTTGGATCAGCAACCTTAATATTACTATAAACCTCTTTCAAAATGTGTTTAGCATTTTTTTTATTAACTGCGACAGGCTTGTATCCTGTAGTGCTGTGCACGGTATTATTGTAGTTGTCAACAGCTTATGCAAAATATCAACCCAACGGTAATTACCGTTAAAACTAAATTCCTTCCACATCTTATTTTTAAGCGTTCTATTAAAACGTTCTACAATGGAACTTTTTAAATTGGAATAGGCACTATAGTGATTAATATCATATAGATCCATTAGTTTCTTGAAATGCGTATTATAAAATTCTTTTCCTTGATCGCTTTGAATATTTTTCGGAACATTTTTTTCCCCGTTGAGAGTATAGATTCCATCGCTTTCGTCATTTCATTCGATGTTTTATTTTTTATTGAACTTCGTCTACAAACTTGGAAATGCGTTAAGGCATACGAAAATATATTTGAAATTCTTATTCTCTTTGGCGTAAGGTATCATTTCAACCAAATCTATTTGAAATAGATCGCGTAAACATTTTATTATGACTCGCCGTCGAAGAAATCTCTTACGGGCAAGTTTGTGTATTTCGTTTACCACATCCCTCTTAACTGATGACATTTCCTTCGACTGAACTGACTACTTAATAACTTTGGATTCCTTCAATTCCTCAATTATCGCCAAGATCTCATTACCATGTCCAGTATGACCAGCATTTTCCGATACAATAAGCAGTTTCAACTTATCGCACAATTCATTTGCATCGTCCCAGTATTTATATTCAATATTGCTCCTTGGTACAACCGTCTTTCTCAGGGGAACTTTATTTCGTAGTCCCAGACCCATCTTCCAAGTTCGAGTCCACCAAACTTCAGGTCTTTTTCCTTGTATAATAGGTTTAATAATTGTCTTGTATTTAGCACCTTTACTGGCCGCATACTTTCTGTTTGGATTGTAATCGACTCGATGAGCATTCGTATCATTGAGGATGAATTTGTAATTCTTAGCATCCGCATATGAAAACTTTCCCGATTTCTTTTTAAAAAGTAATTCCAATAAACCCCTAGTAACTTTGTAAGTGAATTTTCTAATTATAATGCTCGGTCCATTAAATCCGACATCTGCGTTTCCTACTTTCAACGTTCCATCAAACTCACGTACACCATATTTTTCATCGAATTCACCTTTTTCATCTGTCATCAAACCTATAAGATACAATAGGTACAATAGGATAATGGTCTCGTAATTCTTCTTTTACTACGTCTGTTTCTAATAAAGTTTTATTTAGGGATTTATTTGCTATTATTGACTTGCTTAGTTGTGTTTGCAAAAGCGATACAGCGTGAGCCATTGATTTATCCAAATTTAGACTTTCACTTTTGTCCATTTCATCTTCATCACGCTCTTCTATTTTACTACCACTTTTTTCTTCATCTTTGGGAGTATCTGGTAAGTGTTCCCCTATGTATTCATCTTCTAAGAATGTCGGTTGGGTGAATGATATTGACAATCGAGATTTCGGCTCAGACGATTCCGCCATTGATTTAACTTTAATTTCTCGCTTAGGCGTCTCTGTTTCAAATAAAATTTGTTGCTTGCTGGGAAAAAGTGAGTACCTGGACTAAACTATGACACACGTTTACTTCGTTTAGGAGTAGCACCTCGTCGTATAATTGACGTTCCTGGAATCCCATAACTTTTCTCCGGAAAAATGTCTGACCAGGATTCTTCTATTTCTGAACTAATGTCTTTTGGTCTGGTTTTACTTTTGGTGGTAGTATCAGTAACTTCTAATTTCTTAGCAATTTCCTGCAAAGGTTGTGTTATGGGGGCGTAATGAATGTCGTTCATTCACTGAGACCGCGCTACATCAGTTTTCAAAGCTTTAATTTTTTGTTTTAAAGCTTCGCGAGCTTTCACTAGATCGTTCACTAATTTTTCTTCCATGAATGTATCTTCACTCTTTCACGGATAGTAATATACTAAAGCAGAAATAAAAATGTGATGGACTATAAAGAATTTATGTAATCGAAGTGGTTTTTACAAGTGTATGTAAGTATCAAAACCTAATCGATATCTAAATTCATTGAATTTACAATCGGTATCGATAAGCAGCATACCGAAACATTTCTTCCAGCACATTCTGCACATGCTTAGAAACTGTTCGTAGTTTATATTGTGAACATGATCGTTATGTACGTGTTTCAAATTAGTCGCATCTTGTTGAAACAAAATTAGAAGATTAGCATTATCCCTTAATAATTGTTTAGGGATTGCACTATATGTTTGAATTAAATATATGCAATTTAAATTGCGATATCTACCGAAAGAGAAAAATTGTTTTAGTATATTCAGATCAGTTGGAGGTATGTCGTCAAAAATTACTACAGAATAATCAGAAACTTGATCAGGAGTAAGCATGCAGTTTACGACGGTATATTCGTGATAACCTATTTCCGGAACAGTTTTTGGTATACATGGAAGATACTCATATTTATCTTGCTGAAGAGATCTACAACAAATGTAGATATTTTTAAAGCGAAATCCGTTCGAGTATAGTAATAGAGTAACAAGAGTATTTATTTTACCACACCCTGAGGGTCCAACAATTAAAACTCTCTTACATGCTCCACCGAAAAGATTACTATGTCTGATAAAAGTTTTCGCATTCAACAGCGCATCATAGTTATCGATAGGTAACGGTAATTCTTGCGTTTCTAGCTGCATTCTGCACCTTTCCAATGCCAAATACACACTAATACAAAATTCTAAAAGACATATTATGTTTAATACTTTTTTTTATTTTCAGGTGTATATTAGGATATAGGAAAACCATAAATGATATATAATATATATATAATAACATATAATAATATATAATAACATATAATAATATATAATAACATATAATAATATATAATATATGTATGTGAAAAAGATACTGGGGTTAGTTCCACATCACGTCATCTGTGTCCAGAAGAGGAGGGTTAGCCGCCTTGTACCTCTCCACCAGCTCCCTCCTCGTCAACCGTCGAGGAGCCGATGGTGTTGCGGGTGTCGGAACTGGTGCTGGGGTCACCGGCGAATAAGGCGGCGGTGCCGGAGTCGTCGGTCCCTGGGTCGAAGTCGTCAGTCCCTCGGCCGGAGTCGTCGGCCCCTGGGCTGTCTCCGGTCCTGAGCTGCCTCCGGTCTCCTCCTCTCCGGGAACACAATCACCATGGACAACTTTTCTACTGTTACTCTTATTTCCTTTGAAAATAATATCAGCGATAAGTATTGAAAAATATGTGAAAACATTATAACAGTTTCATGCAACGCTGATAATTTTAAGAGTCAGTCCGGAAATAATAAACTAGTATACTGTAAATGTTTTCTAAAATAGTCTCCCAAGTTAGTCCTGAGGTCAGTCATGAGGTCAGTCCAGTCTTAAAGCTTGGTCATATGAAGAAAATTCATCAGTCAAGCTTCTCTGTTTACCCAATAGGTTCTTCACCTTTTGGAGGGATCGAATCTCTCATTAAGAGGAACATTTGTTGGAATGTTAGCCTTTAATGGCACCGTTAAAAAAGTTAAGAACCATGTCGTGGCCGGCGATGACATTATCAATGGACTCTTTCTCATCGAAATTAATTGCTGCACAATATTATTCAACGAGTTCCCTCAAGGTGCGACATTAAATCGTCAGATAATCCTTTAAAGCTCGTTATAATAATATTTCGTTAAGGATTTGACTCGGTTTGAGGAATTTGGCTAGAAGTGGTAGGTCGCTGAATTTGAGGAATTTGTGTAGAACTGATGTGTGAGTGGAATGAAGAACAAGCAAACAACGATAACTGATCGTGGGAAGAGTGGATTGAGATGGGACTAGATTTGGGTGGGCTACGTTGACCTGGAGTAATTACTGAATTTTGGGAAGATGGGAAAAATTGAACAGGATCGGCGGTGAAATGCTGATTGCTTTCAAGATCAAATACTTCAGGAGATTCGGGTTGTGGAGTAGAAAACGTAGAGGGTACTGCAGATGGTGCGGATTGTGGAGTAGAAGACGTAGGGAGTACTGGAAGTAGTGCGGGTTGTGGAGTAGAAGACGTAGAGAGACCTGCTGCTTGTCCCAATAAAGCCTAAAAGAATAGGACTACGCAAAGAATTAGATAAAAGAGCCGATTTAACAACAACCTGTGGTTATGATGTTATAATCATCAAATATGATGTATCAACTGGCTGTGGACGTATTGGAGTTGTCATCACTCCACTAGAACACCCTACCTCGTTACCTAGAAGTAAGTTCCTAACTTTACCACCGGTCGTACGACAAATTGGTGTAGCCATTGCCCTAGTACGTCGTTCAAAGTCTTCGTTGGGCAGTCAGTTTATTTTTTTCTGCTCTACTCAATTTGTTGTACTCGCCAGCAGGTAAATACGGAGGATATATTTCGGTAGGTAAATAGGTAGAGCGTAATGGTGAAATAGTATCGATTTGTGAAAGTACTGCTGGAGATTCTACTGCAGTTGGAACAATAGAATTGAGAGAAGTTGCCGCTGATGATGCGGTTGCTACTGTTTCAACTACAGCAGGTGGTTGCACGGTAGAGGCTCCCAATTCAGTGAACTGTAAATCCTCTTCCCGCACCTCCTGCACTCTTTTCTCCATTGCTTCATCCGTCATCCATGGTCGAATGTCTTTCTCCCAACCCTGCGTCCTTACTCTTAATTCGTTCTACAGTTTTCTGATATAATGTCTCGTCCGCAACGTAACGCTTAGATAAATCGCTTGAATCAGAATAAGCTATGTCGTGTTCTTTACAAGTCCCATCCAACAAATTCACCACACGGCGCCTCTTTCAATGCGGAATTTCAATTTTGTTCCAGGACCGCAAAAACTATATCCTGGTATATGAAGTTCCAAAGGAAGCTTATTTATTATAGTATCCAATAATCCACTACCTTTCCGTCTCACATTTCGATTTATACTGATACGTTTTCCTCTAGTTTCATATTAATAAAGATAACTTATTCAAACTGCGTTCAGAAACAGCAACTATTCAAATAGCATACAACATGATCAAGTAATACTTAAATACATAAATAAAGATAACTTATCCAAACTACATACTCAATTTTACTTCCCAATATTTCTCATTCTATACTCTCAATAAACCGCAATAACATTTATTAATCACCATTTTATTAGCAAATAAATCTTGTTAGCAATTACAAACAAGTTTTTCTTAATACATCTACATCATTATAATTTTTTTGTAATCCATACGTTAACAACTCTTTTGTTATGCAAGCACATTTGGACACCACTCCATTCAACATTTTCTCTACTTCTGCACTTAAATCTGCTGCGCCAATATGACCTCCAACTAAATAATTAACCATTGTTTTATAAAATTCTTCATACTTTAAACTTTTTAAAAGCGCTAAACGGAATTCCACAACATTTTCCAAACGAAGTAACTCTAGCAAACCTTCATATGATAAATATAGGCAGTCTCCATTTTTTTTCCATTTTAAGTATTCTAGTAACTCCATCGAAACATTCGCTAGATATCCGCAAATTGAGACTAGTTACAACTGGAAATGCTCCACCACGATATTCAAAATATCTTTTCAACTTCTTACTCTCCATTAAAAAATGATTCCACTCATATTCACAAAAAGACAAACTTTGCTTCTTTACTCCTACAATCTTCACAGTTGGTTCAAAATTCATATCTGCCGACAAACCAACACATATCCATTTGAAATGGCTTTTATTTAAAAAAATATATTCTCTCTCCTAACAATGGTGTATTCCATGATGCTTCTTGCAGAAACGCCTCCGTATTTGTATTCGATATCTTTTTTCAAAAAGCTAACAGAAGTTTTTGGAAAGTTAAACGGTCAGTGTGAATTGGAAGTGATCCGAGAACATTTTCGTGCAATGATTTTGTATGATTTTCGTTCAGGTTTAACCTTTAATGAATCACTTGCTCGTTTCCTGGAGAAGCCCTAAGTCGGACGACCGTGTTAAACTGGTTCAAAAAATTCCAACGGACAAGATCATCTCTTGAGAATGAAAATCGCGAAGGTCGTTCTGTTTCAGCAACAACTTCAAGTCATATTGATGCTGTTCGTCGCATCATTGAAAAAGATCGTCGGGTGACTTACAGTGAAATTCTGGCAACTCTTGGCATTGGAATGACTGCAATTCAGACAATTCTTCACACACATTTAAATGTGAATAAAGTGTGTTGTCGTTGGATACCACATTGTTTAACAGCTGATCAAAAAAAAGCAACGGTCGACCGGTGCCTAGAAAACCTTGAACGTTATCATGAAGGTACGTCTAAGGCCGTTTATAATATCGTTACAGGTGATGAAACATGGATCTACTGCTATGATCCATTAACAAAACAGCAATCTACCCAATGGATGTTTCAAAATGAAATGCGACCCACAAAAATAAAACAATAACGAAGTTGTGCTAAACAAATGATTGCCTCTTTCTTCAGCCGTACTGGTTACATTTGCTCTGTTCTTCTAGATTCTAGAGAATAGGAAAACAGTTAATACAGAATGGTCTACCACCATTTGCTTGCCAACATTGTTGTCAAAAGTTCAGAAAAAACAAATCGTGTTACACCTTGACAACGTTCCTGCACACTCTGCCAGGTTGACAACGGATAAAATTAATGTCATATCCACCTTATAGCCCGGATTTAGCTCCGTGTGATTTCTTCCTCTCTCGAACTATTAAGAAGAAATTCCGTGGAATCCATTTTTTAGCACCACAGGAAGCTGTTAATGCATTTGAAGAGCATGTTAGTGCAGTGGCCAAAGAAACCTGGGCTACCTGTTTTACAGAATGGTTTGAGAGGATGTCGAAGTGCGTTAAATCTAAAGGAGAGTACTTTGAAAAAGAATAAATGTTGTTTGTTTTTATATTTTTTGTTCTTATCCTGTATTCAGAAACATACAGTGTGCCCCTCGTATATTATTGATATTAACTTACTCGAAATTAATCTGTTTCTTGAATGTATATAGTGTAAAACTCCTCATGTGTGGCAAGTCTTTATGTTGTTTTATTGCATTTAGTACACTATTTAATGTAGGAAGCTCACTTTTATGAAAGGATTATATACATCAGAATTCTTTGCAATTTCATCGAAAGTTTTTTTACAATAGCACTAACCTCCATTTTCGATGATTTTTTTTCAAAAACCTGTTCTGCATTTCATGATAACGTTGATTAAAGAAAGTAAGTAGTCATGGATAAATTGAAATAAAAAAATATATTCGAGTTATTTGTAGTTACTGATGCGCAGCGGAAACAATTTGCGTGTAAGCGCTTATTTTGTTGGTTTTTTTCGGTTTTACTTGTTTTTTGGTTGACATTGTTTATTGTTTGTTATATACCTATATATTATCTTTCGTATCTTTGTAATATATTGGCACTAAACTAGTTTACAGTGTTGTGAATTTCAACAATATTGCATTAGATCTTGTCATATCGAATATGGATGGTAATCTGGTGGTTTCCAAATCAGATTTTCCTTTTGTGTGTAAGGGTTTGTATCATCCAGCCTTAGATAACAAGATTGAAGCGTTTGTTATCCCAGAACCTGTTGCTTTTCCGTATGTGGAGGACAAATCGTATAATTTTCGAAGGGCGAAGTTTCATACATTGTGTCAAGAACTATGCACCATTGACTGGTCGTTCCTGGAATCATTCGGGGATGTGGATTTAGCTGTTGAGCACTTTTACACTACCCTTTATAGTGCATTTGAGTAGATCGTAATTTACGCCATGGTCCTGAGATTAAACGTAATTTGAAGATTAAAGATCACTACGGACGTAGATGGCTTAATGCTAGGAATGAACGTTTTGATTGTGAGTTCAGAAGATTTCGAGCGCTTGTAGCGATTCAGAAGATTTCGAGCGCTTGAGGTACAGACTACTGATCCCCATATAGCTATGTATGTATAAGGAATGTTGAACGTAATGTCACAGATAATCCCGCTGATACCTAGAGATATGTATGTCAAAAACTTGGAACATCTAGAATTCCAAGTGTACTTCATGATGATGACAACGAATACTCTAGCTCAGTTGTCTCCAAATTATGGCGCGCGGGCCAAATCCGACCCGCCAGTGTGATCAATCCGGCCCCCGACAGCTAATGGCTGATTGTTGTTATTGTTGCTGCGATAAGTTGGATAAAAAAACACAGAATGATAATAACTCGCTTTTATTTACTTGTTAGGTATAACTTAATGACAAGTATAATACGCAGAAAGTTTAATTTAAGCATAATAACTAACAAATAATTGAAATGAATCCTACTAACAGTTTATAATGTCCACTTGTAGAAAATACTAATGAGATTTATGTAATTGTGATTTTCCACTGACAATAGTTTGTAGTTGTGGACCAATTTTACTTGTACCAATTATTAAAAGAGATTTAAGATGCTCATCGGTTAACCGAGATCTGTAAACATTCTTTGTGTACTTCATCTTGGAGAATGTTTTCTCACACAAGTAAGTAGTACCAAAAAAAGAAAACAGCCCACGAGTAAATTTATACAAATTAGCAAATTGTTGCAGTGGAAGATTCTTATAAAATTCCAACAAAGATGAGTTTTGATATTTGTTCTTAATTATATCACTGTAAATCAATAATTTCCATTTGAAGTTCCGGGGCTTGGGTTTCAATGTCAGTATCAAAAGGATTTTGAAAAATCTTAATTTCATTCGCAATGACATCAAAGTCTGAGAAACGAGTATCAAAATTTATCTTCAAAGCCCTCAAAGCTTCGATTGCAAAATCGACGAGAAACTCAGACTCGGTAGTGTGGCTGAATATTTCATATGTTTTAAAATGTGTGAAACATTTTTTACGTAATTGTGATTGAAACAATATTATTTTCTGCCGGAACGATTGGATATTAGCGTATAAATCAGGAAGAAGCTGGTTTTCTCCTTGCAATCTCAAATTCAGTTCGTTCATATGTTTTGTCAAATCGACATAGAATGCTAACTTTCACAGCCATTCGCTATTTTGTAATTCGGTAAGAGGGCGATGCTTTTCTTCCCCTGTAGTCGTGCCGTGAATACTATCAATATCAAGAAGTTCTTCATACACTTCATAGCTTTTATCTACTCCTCGAATAAAAATCAACACTTGGGCAGTATCTGACACATCCGTCGACTCATCCAAGGCCAGAGAAAATCACTCAAGATGTCCATTTTTGTCAGACAGTTGAGATGATATATTTTGTGCGATGTCTTGTATCCTCCGAGCCACGGTGTTTGCTGACAAACTGACAGTTTTAAGTAAATTTACCTTTTCGGGGCACATTTCTTCGGCTACTGCAATTACGCATTCTTTGATCATTTCTCCATCGGTGAATGGTTTTCCACGTTTTGCGATTTCAAGAGCCACACGAAAGCTGGCACGAGTTGCAGCCTTTTGTTCAGTGTTGACTTTCATTAACAAAGATTGCTGCGATTTCAATCCACGCTTCAAAGCTTCAAATTTTTCTGTCCGCAAATTTCCTGTATATTTTGAGTAATTTTGAAAATGTTTCGTTTCATAATGACGTTTAATGTTATATTCTTTGAGAACGGCTATGGTTTCATTGCAAATCAAACATAGCGCCTTATTACTGAACTCAATCACGAAATATTGATACTTCCATTGATCTTTGAATGTTCTGCATTCACTGTCTATTTTTCGCTTTTTCTCCATACAAGTGAATCACACACAAAAACAGCAAGTGAAATTACGCACTACTTTATTTACAACACTACTTTACGCACTACTTTACTTCACAACAGACAGTTTCGCTTCCTTCGCCTTCTCTAGGCAGACTGAGTCGCGGTCGCGCCACTAGCCTTTTTATACTCCAATTACTGTCATCTCGAAGTGAATGGAATACACCAGAACTTTCTCGAACCAACTGCGCCATCGAAAGTACTACTAGCGCCATCTGTTAGCGATAGAGGGTTCTACCACTACCTATTTCCACTTTTGACCACCAGATGTCGTCAAGTGTCACGGTCGCAACAATACACAATAGTAACTGAACTAGCAAATTTAGCAAGCGTATGCTCGCTCAGGGTGCGTATTCGGCGATTACTCTAGAAATTATAGATAATGGCAGGAAAATTAAAACGGTTTTGGCCCTTGGAACTTACTGGAGTAATCAGTATGGCCCTAAGGCTGGAAGTTTGGTGACCCCTGCTCTAGCCCAAGGGATATTGTGGAAGCATTTGCGGATATTTTCTCCAGTTATTATACTGACGACACTCTCACGAACTATCCTGATGATTTCATGTTCCTACCGTCCTTCGGTTTCTCTTCTATATCCAAGGATAATTTAATCTCCTCTATGTCGCGATTTCTTGGAAAATTTACTGCAGGGGGAGATCAAATACCTCTGTAGTTTCTTGATGCGTGATGGGAGATATGTTTTCGCGAAGGCTCCTGCAATTTTTATTAACCTTTCCGTTAAAGCTAGCTGCATTGCAAAATCTGGAGCCACAGGGATCTAGTTTGAGACCACTATCATTTATATTATTCATCAATAATCTACTCTCATGTTTTTCCTGTGAAGTCTTAGCATAAGCGTATGATTTTAAGTTGCACCTTGCTGTAGTTATGGCTGATGATGTTGATGCTCTTCAACATAACATCGATAGAATGGTCCAATGGTGCGATATGCGTGGACCTAAGATCAATATTGAGAAATGTTGCGCTGTCACTTATACTCGTGTATTACAGCCAACTATGGCATCTTATAGAATGAGAGGCATCGAGCTTAGTAGAAACCAGAAAGTTAAAAATCTTGGGGTCCTCTTCTCAAGTAATCTTAACTTTTCGGAACATATTTCCAATGTATGTGAAGAAATAAGTAGAATGGCTTATTGTGCGTACTTGTAGACTCTTTGACGATGTAAATATGATTAAATCGTTATATCATATGTGATATCAAAATTGGAACATGCGAATTTGATAGCTGGATATGCGATCCAGACGTTTTCTGAAGTAATTATCTTTCCGATTAGATGGTATTTACCCGGAGAAGGGATGCGACCAGTATCTTTTACTTGAGCGCCACGCGATGTGTTCGACGTTTTACCCGGTTGTCCCAAGGACGGATATATTGAGGCATGCACCTGTGACAACTATGTGTAGGAATGCAAACATTTTTTTTGATGAGGTGTTTTGTTAATTACTGTAAACTCATGTTACTACTATATTTGTATACTGCATGTATTATTTTCATTTTTCTTTATATTTACCCTGTTATTGGAATGCTGTTGGGTAAAAAATATGTATTATTATTGTCATTATTATAGAGTAGTAGTATTATAGTTAATGGTCAGTCCACTAACACAGTATCTAGAAATTATAAATTTCGTTCATACAGGGTATTCCTATATGGCAACTTTTAGATGGAATGGCACTTTAAATCGACACAATATTGTAAACATATGCGAAAATAAGTTCGCAGTTTTCCTAGCAAAGTATGGGATCAAGTCATATGTACAGTGTCGTACGTTTTGCCGCGCTAACGCTTATCACGAAAAGAGGAAATCAAAAATAATCGCGAAAAGAGGAATAATAAATCTTAAAAAAAACTGAAGATGGTGGGTAGTTTTATATATTCGAGACGGTGGTGAGTATGAAGTGCGGTTCCCTTTGCCCTAGCCCAGCCGAAGATGGCGTAGGAGATTGATAAGCGCCACCCTATTTAAGTAAAGGGACCAGCCTGTAGTTTAACAACGCCAAAGTAGGGAAAAACGTCGCAGGATAACGAATAATAAAAGTTGGCTTAGTTTGAGTGTGACAACAACGTATTACTTGATAGGCCACGCAACTATTGCTACAAATATACTTGGATATTAATTTTCGGGTACTCTATATGTTACGATACTATTACTAAATAATGAGTACAGGAAAAATACACAATGTTTAACAAGCTTAAATATATTGAAAATAAAGAAACAATAAGTAAACATGTGACATATATTTACAAACGTGTAAGCAAATGTGAATATGTTTAAACAAATAAATAAACAAGTCGTAGTGACTGTAGTTGCGAAACAATAAAGAACACATAAGTAGGTATATTCAAAGTACGAAAATAGTGACTGGTAAATAAGCAAAACAAATGGATCACGTCATAGCGTCGTTTCTAGAATTACGCGGGAATAACGGTTATATGAGGTTTGACGTTATACAAATATAAGCCCTATGTACTGTGGTCCTAAGATCCTTGCTGAAGCGCTATTGGCGAAATAAATTAACAAATTGAATTAACTATTGCAAAACAGATAAACAAAATTTAGAGGCGCTACAGGATGAATTATGTTCGTGCACGAAAAATATTACAGTCTAAAACACCTTAAAATATACAGCCCCCAAACCTAACCACGCCTTGGGTTCCCGAAGCTTCTCAAGCGTAGAATTTATGGCCTGTTCAGGGGCGAACTTCGGGATGGCTCTGGGATTGCTCACACGGTTTCTTAGAGCTAGGTCAGGTATTCGACAATACACAAAAGATTAGCAAAGCGGGACTTGAACAAACAATTGGAACGATTCTTACGTGATAGCGGTACGTCAGTAGGTGGCTCGGAAATCTGAACTCCCCATCGGGTGAATGTTTTACGACAGGAACCGATACGATACTTAATCAGGTAGGTAGCCTTAAATCCCAGAAACGATATTTCCACAAAGTGGCAGCAAACAAAATGGCTACTTGTCCTTTCCGAAGCTATACTTACGTCCTTTCCAACACACAGCTTAAGTCATTCCCTCTCAAGTTAGCGCTAATATCACGTGAGCCCAAAACGTGGAAGTGGGGGTATGAAGATGATTGGTTCGATACTTTACTTAGGGATTTTTAAAACTGAGAATGCATAATAAATATAAATAAATCTAAATTTATTTAGATCAAAGCACTAAGTCGGAAGCGAGCTTCGTCGTCAAAGATGATTTTCTTATGAAATCCTGGATCATTTTCAACTTTCTCTGAAGCCTAATTACTGAACCTGCCACGCAAAAAATGATCGCTCCGTGTACTTCTTTGTCTCACTGGCACAGGAACGTTATGAAGTGAATATGCTGGCTCGAATTTTTTCACAAAGCGTTTCAATTCTTCCTCGACTTACAACGACCGGCGAAATGGGAGTTAATGCACGAAAAGTAGCCGTGACTGAACGTGTATTTTCAAAAAAATCTGAAAAATTTGTAAGACATGTGTGAGAAATACATATGTCAAAACAATAAACTCAACATGGCTGCCACCTGAAAGAAACGTCAATTTGAAAATGCGTCGTTTGTAATGGAAAATCCAGTATATGATTTACAGGCGTTTTCGTTACATCTCCTAAGCTAGCTGTTCACCACAGAAATTATGATATACCGTGCATTTTTTACCATTGAAAATTTACATTTGCCTTCTATGTACTGACGTCTTTTCTGTAATTGTACATGTAAGCAGTTGTCATGGCGAGTAGCTACTGGGATCATTACAAAAAAAAATGTAGATTATTATTTAACTTGTTTAATCTACCCTTATATGTAATGACACCTTGTCAATATAATCTTTTATTGACCCAACGCACAGGATGAGCATTTTTGCATCACCGTGTTTAATTGTCTTAGTAGTAAACTGAAATCAGTAAATTGTACGTAAAGGCCTTCCAATAAATATTTGACAACCACTTACTTTCGTTGGTCCAAAGAATATTTGACCATTTGCAACAAACTTGGATGGTCTGTAAGCGATGCGTTTCTGAGTTGTAGTTTATTTTTCTTTGATCGCATTTGAATTGTTCCTGCATCAATATTTCAATCCTTGTTTTAACTTTGGAGTAGTAACAGGATTTATATTAATTTGATATAGAATGAAATGGTCTTAAAAAATTTAGGTTTATTTTCTATATATATGCATATATACAGAGTGTTTTAAATCAACTTTTATAGATATTCAGGGCATGTAGTAGGGTCGGTAAAATTTTTCCTTTGATTCTTGCTTCTAAAATAAGTTGTCAAGTATGTTTAGTGAAATACCTTTTGTAATACACACATTCCAGTTAAGTATGAAAAATTAAAGTAACTAGTTGTGAGTTTAAATAAGAATATAATATGGCGCCAAAAACCAAACCTGTATACACTAGCCGGCATGGGCATGAAGACAGTTATTTTGATCAAGCATAAAAGATACTAGTAACTATTTTATTTAATTTATTGAATGGTGAATTCTGCATGTTCCTGAAACTCAGGAGCTTTGTTATTGATTTATAAATATGAGGTACGGTGTTCTTATGTAATTAAGAAAAGAAGTTTTCTTTAATGTATTTTTATGTATACTAATGGTACTGTTATTTGTCCACAACTATACTTTGGCAATGATCAGAATCGAGTTTAACGTGATTTAAGCGATTTCCATTCGATTTTGCAACATATTTATTTTGAGAAACAAAAGGCTAATATTATTATAGTAACACTAAATATAATAAAGCTGAAAACGGGAATGATACTGAATAAAGGCGGAAGATTAAACTTTGTGCGAGGTTTCTGACCTGAACTTTAAACCCGCCAACACGGCCACAACAATACAACAACAAGAACGATAACCATGTACCCGTACCTACTACTACACGTTTTTATTTTGGTGTACACAACACACAGATCTGGTTGGCTTTGCAAAACCGGAGGCGTCGATATTGCATTGTGATTTATACAGGTCGTACGGTCCGTGGAGGCTGGGACAAGGCAGTGACCTTCTCAAGGCCTCCGTGGCCGATCAGCCAGCGCATTGCAATTGTGTGTGTATGTGTGTGTGTGTACTCCTTCGGTCTTATGAACGTGCGTGTGCAGCGTTGTTACCCGTCGACGTCGTCCTGCAGCTGCCCGACCAAACCGGTTCGTGATAAAGACGTACGAAGTAAGTGCACGGAATAAATGCTATGGACAACTGTATAGGTACAACGACAATCCGACCAATTTTTAAGCAACCATTGCTACGACATCAATGCAACAACTACGAAGTCGATACATATACAGACCGCTTCTAAACATAATGGATTTTCATCTGCAGTGATTTGCTTTTCTTTCACATTAATAATAACTCTAACTATAGCTTATAAGACATTCTCGTCCGCTTGTATTAGAAACGATGTGAAAAATGTTCGAATCAATTATTTAATTTTCTAATCAGTTACCCAAATACTGAAAATAAACAGAAAAAACAGAAAAGAATAAACAGGCACTCTAAACTGAATAAGATATATTGTATCTGTTTTCTAACTTTAAATCTCGTTTGTAACTTCCATTTAAAAGTTATAGTATTTATGTTAGCTGCAATTAGAAGTGAATTAATATATGAACGAATACTCAGCGTCCAAATAAAAAAAAATTGTTCCTACCTACACAGTGCAGTCCTAATGTGCCCCACTCATGCTAACTTTTAAACGACAGAAACTAGCGTTTTTTGAAAAAAATAGATTGATTTCTATTTTTTATGGACTAACTTATGCCGTTATCGGCAGTTTAATTGTATTTCCAGTGTCACCGAAAGTGTCGTCAACTTTCTTATTTTAAATAGAACATCCTGCATATTTTTACGTTTTTGGAAAGACAATCGAAAGGCAAATCCAACGATATAACATATGTTATACTTTAACTTAAGAAATATGACGATATGCAGCAATAATTGTTTTGGTAATCTGTTTTTGTTGTTACGCAAAGTTGGTTAGGAAAGAGCGCCAAATTGTTTCTTGTGATGCTAGACTGATCTAAAGTGCTTGTTGCTAAGCAACGTAATCGTAACAATTGCCAAACTGTCAAATCTCAATTCCAAAAGCATAAATCATTCTTGCTATTTATTGTTTTATAACCTGCATTTGTCATACTTTCGTTTTTTGTGCTCGTTATTTTTTGTCATATTAATCTGTTTTGTTAATAGTTGTTTCTGCTCTGCTTTATCGAACTTTATTGTAATAAATTAATTGTGGTAGGTTTGTTCAAATTTGCTAGATTTTGATAGGAAACGTGTTTAAGTTTCGGTTTTTTATGTTGTTGATTTTACAATGGCCTCCTCATGGACCACGTAAGCTAAACATCAAGTACCTAATTTTAATATTTGATGAATTTGTCAACAATTACCACGAAGTAACGATAACGAGCAGTGTCCTTGTACAGCCGGAAATAAGGATAGACAGTACAAAATTTACAAGGCGAACTGCTCCAACAGGACAAAATATGATTTGAATTATTGTATAATTTGTTGCGCAACCATGGCAAATATGGCGATATTTGATGCCAGATTTACATAGTATTAAAATTGATGCATGGTTCGTGCCGAAGTTATCATAAAAGTAATACAAAAAAAAAACAAAAAACTACATATTGTTTATCAAAAACTAACACATTTAAACAAATTTACCACAATTAATTAATTGCTATAAAGTTCGATAAAGTAAAGAAATAACAACAAAATAACTTAAAATGAGAGAAAATAATAACGAGAACAAAGAAGGAATGTGTGACAATTGCAGGTTATATTGTAATAGCAATAAACAACAAGGATAATTTACGCTTATGGAATTGAGTTTTGACAGTTCAGCAATTGTTATGATTACTTTGCTTAACAACGAGCTCTTTAGATCAGTCTGGCGTCACAAAAAACAAATTGGCGCTCTTTCCTAGCCAACTTTGCCTAATAACAAAAACAGATTATCAAAACCTTTATTGCTGATACCGGAAATACAATTGAAATACCGATAACGGCAAAAGTTAGTTCACAAAAAATAGAAATCAACCTATTTTTTCTAAAAACGCTAGCTTCTGTGGTTCAAAAGTTAGCATAGGAGGAGGACACTTTAGGACCTCACTGTGTGATAATTGAAGAAGATTAAGTTGAGGAACGCCTACATTTTACTGTCTTCTTTTTTCATACTTTGCTAGTTTTGATTTCAAACAAGTGGAATGTACTTTCGATTAACATCTCTAAAACATTTATTTTCAGCTCCTTTCAGAAGAAAAGTGGCCATTTCAAAACTTTGTTCTGTTACAATAATAGCGCACTCTCTGTTTTATAAGTATGATTTTGAACAAATTTGACAGTGCCACAAAAAGCATACTTTCTTATTTTTACTGTTAATAATCTCTACCAATATCAGTTTTACCTTAAAGTTTGTGTGAAGCATCGACACACGCATTTATCTAACCCATCCTAACAATTGACAAGTGGGTGGATTGCTACGTCGTAAATCGTTTTTTAAAACTCGTTACTGACAATTTGTTCCAATACATAGCAATTTGCTGGAGCAAAATTTGTTCGAGTCTAACCTGAAATAAAAAAACACACCCATTATTTCTTTTTTGATCATTTTATTTATCAAAATTCAATTATTCAAAGCAGCAGTAACCATCTGTATGCAAAAGTCATAACTTCGTTATCGCTTTTTTGTAATAAGCAGCTTTACTTTTAAAATTATTAAATCGCTTTTTATTGTTGAAAAAAAGCTTTGTTTAATTATCAAAATAAATGTTGCTTAGATTGTTTTTAAAAAAATTAAACTGAAGCTATAACCGTTAAGAAACGGAAATTAATATGAGGTGCCATCTATGAACAACATAATTAACATACCAAGCAAAATATAAATTTTTGACAGACAAAATTTTGACAGTTCCTCTTGTTTTATGATTTTCGATCGTTGTTATGGTATATTCTTCAGAATATCGTTGCCATACTCCAAATTTTAGTAAGTAAATATAAATCATACATTTTTATCTTGCACTTGTATCTTTTTATGGATTAGTATAGTATTATACATTAGAAAACATTTGTTTGAATTTACTTTATCCATTAGCTCAGTAGTTTATTCTAAACATTTCGATGTATCTTAAAAGAGGAGAGTCAGTAATGCAAATTTTTTTGAAGTTATGTAATAGCCATGTTTGGTTATCAATGTTTTTAAATGGCAGATGACAAAAAATGAAAATAATATAAAAATCCCCTTTTCTTCTTGCCAGGCTGCTAATGTGAAAGGAAAAATCAGCGACTAGAGTTGGAAGTTACATATATTCTTAAATTCATTTTTTGGTAAGGAGGTTAGATTTTTATAAACCTTTACTCACAGTTTACATGTGTAAAAGTATTCGTAGAATTTTAATATACATATGTGCCTAATATTCTAAGAATAATTCGCCTAAATGTTTAAAGTTAATCGTGTGGTATCGGTCATTGTAGTGGACGTTACTTCTTGTATATGTGTATTACGCTGTTCGCTCACTTTTACATTGCGAAGAGACGATTCCTTTTATTTCTTCGACATGTCTACGTATGCACGTGTTTGCGTTTGTATATTGGTAAGTACTCGTTATGTGTTATGTGTTACGACAATACGACCTTGTAACATCCTTGTGGCTTCTAAAACGCCAAAATGGAGGCTGGTTGCATCTGTACCCGAATGAGGGAGAGAGATGGGGTAACACCGGTAGACAGTCATTTCACATCTCCGGCTTTGGTTGTTACTCTGCAATTTTACGTTCGTTTTATGGCCGTAATTTCGGTTGGCCAAGCATATTACATGTTCCGTTTTCTTTTGAATGTTCTGCATTTTGGAATATAGAATATTTAATATAAACTTAATTTAAAATGTTTCAATGTTTTCATAAATAATGCGCTTTTCTACTAGATATTATTGGTAATAGTTGATAATAGTTAATAATCTATGTACATGATTTAAAAATCTATATTTGTTAAAAATCTATATCTGGATCAAGAAACTAAGTATGTTCTTTGTGATTTTCATTTAAATAATTCAAATTCAATTAACAATGCTGGAAAATTAATAATACTATAACAGTTTTTGTGAAGGAGTTTTATTTTAGATGTCATCATTTTGTATTTTTCTAAACATAAAACGTGCATTAATGAAGAAGTTTAGTATAACATGATTACCTAAGAATAAGTAACTTCAGTTTCAGGAAATATGCATGGAGTTAAAGGACGGCGTGCAAGTAATGGAGTGGTACCTCCAGAGGTTTCATGAGCAAAAGTTACAACACTACAAGCAGAAGGCAGATGTACGTACACACTAGATTAAAATTTGAGATGTTTACCAAGGTAAGAATTCATTTTATACACGCAGAGAAACGTTTACTGGTATCAAAGTTGTCCGCCTTAATTCAAAACAATTACTGTTATTACTAGAGCAACGCAAACTGCGCTGAAAGCCAGTGGCTGACGCATAAAAGTTTACACAAAATAAACACGGCCGGGACAATTCGGTATAAGCGTCAGTATAATTGCGACTCGAAAGCCGATCTGTTGTGTATGCACCTACGCTGTCGTATACTATATCGTAGTTCTACGTTTGTTTTGAAAATGTTTCCTATGTCGCGAAAACGACCAAAGTTGGACACAATAAGATAATTTATTGCAGAAATGCCTGATTTAAAGTATGATGGCGCTAAAATTCAATGTGTAGTGTGTAAAATAGATTTAATGTGTTCGTCGAAAAGTGATTGTCTACGGCACGTAAATAGTGCAGGGAATGTTTCAAAAAAAAATTCCACACGAGATTATGACAAATTTAAATTTAATTTATGTGTTTATTGCATGTAATTTACCATTTCATTTACTAAGGAAGAAAGCATACGTCTCGCTTTGGAATGAATATTCGGACTTTAAGTTACCAAGTGAGAGAACATTACAGAGAGTTGTGCCGTCTGCTAGTAAGCATGTCGAGACCGTTACCCTCAATTTTACTAGCTTCCAGACGAATACAACAATGCACTGCCGAAGTAATTTCAATGTTGGTGTTAAATACATTGGAAAAGTTTGAACTTTCAACAAATCAACTGTTGATGTTTATGAGTGATGGTGCCGCAAACATGCTTGCTGTACGTCGATCTCTTAAAAAACATTGTGCTAACTTGTTGCATATTACATGTAAAATTCATACTCTCAGTCTCGTAGCAGATAGTATCAGAAAATGTTATCCCGAGGTAGACGCTCTAATGGCACATACAAAAGCTGTGTTTGTAAAATCCCCAAAACGTATTCGGGAATTTCATAGACTATGCCCCGGTGTTCCTGAACCACCACAACCTATTCTTACTCGTTGGGGAACATGGTTAGAGGCTGCATTTTATTATCGTAAATATTTTGAGAATATAAAGAACGTGATCTTAGAATTCGACCCAAAGGAAGCTGCGGCTGTCAAGGTAAACCGCTTGAAATTTTAGGATAGTCAAGTTAAAACAGATTTGGAAATTATTCAGAATAATTACGTGGGACTAACGGATGCGATAGAAAAACTACAAAATTCTTCGGTGTCGTTAGTGAAATCTTTGCAAATAGTGCTACATGTTCACGCACAGCTATGCGCGATAGAAGACGCAAGAACTGTTTGTGTTCTAGAAAGGTTTGAAAGTGTTTTAGATAAAGACTCTGATTTTGGCACATTAAGACAAATTTGTGAAGGTGCGTCAACAGAACCGTTAAGTTATTTGAAAGATTATTTTACTGACGTAAATATAACGTCGCTAGATGTAGAACGTTCGTTTTCGGCATACAAAAACACTTTCTTCACGCCGCACTCACTTTGCCGAAACAACTTTGGAAACATATCTAATGTTACAAATATTAAATAGACATTATCCACTTTGTGATTTCACGGAGGATTCTTAAAACGGTAAGTGTTTGAGCACGTATCACATTTAATTTATTTTGTCTAAACTTTTATGCGTCCGCCACTGGCTTTCAGCGCAGTTGCGTTGCTCTAGTTATTACTCGCAATACAATAATAAATCTGAAGAAATATTTTCTTAGCGTTTCTTTGTAATGAAATAATTATATTTCTTGTTTAAGATATTTGTTAACTTGGTTCAAGAAAATCTTGCAGAAAATTTCAAGAAACCTATTCTTAGTATAAATAAATGGCCGTTTTAACACAAAACAATATTTTCTTAAGGTTAGTAAATTGTTCTCTTAATTCTAGAAAGCTTCTAGGTATTGTTCATAAATCATTAGTTTCATTTTCTTAAAATAAAGCATTTTTTACTTTCTTTCTTGAAATGTATTTATATGCACATTATTAATTGTGCTTACCTTGTTTAAAACAGTACGACATATCCGTACACAATGAAGTAAATTATTCACGAACAAAGTACATAGAAACAATAACCAATATATTGTTAATAAATAGCTCCTGGTATTGATGGAATCGCTATCGGCAAAAATAATACGAGAAGAGAAAAGCATTAAAGCTTCTTGATTCTGGCCACATTGCTCTTACATCTCTCAGTTTACGCCACTAATCTTCAAAAACAGCAACTGAAATATTTTCTACATATATTTCTATATTTTCTACCGTCATGGAATACATATACCATACCCATACAATGATATAACCTTTAACGTACAACGTTTCATAAACATTTTCACAAGATATCGGTTAATGTAATATTTTTCTTTTTATTGCTATTTACCACGTGTACTAATTTAACTGTAATTTTTTTAATATATTTTAAATAATAATAATAATAATTATTATAATAATAATAATTATAATTATAATAATAATAAAGGGACAAATAAACTTAAATATTAACTCACTAATTATTAAACTACATAAAAATAACCCCTATTTAATTACATTATTAAAGAAATTAATTAACTTTAGGTTTTTTCCATTATTGTAATTTTTTTTTTATTGGATATTCTTGTAGTTGGCCTGATGATGTGTTTTTGAACACGAAACTGGTCGCCTAATTTCTCAATAGAACTGTGAGATCTGGACAATTTTTTCATTTCTACCTTTAACATGAATATTTTCTTAACTTAAAACTAAATGATTTAGTCACTTGGAAGAAACATTTTTCTTGATTTTCTTACCCTAAGAAAATATTTATTTAATCCAAATAAAATTTAAAGACAATTATTTTCTTATATTATACATTTTTATTGTCTTGAAATAAAAATATTTTCTTGAATAGAGACTGATTTTTGCAAGGAAATCTATTTTCTTGTTGCAAGAAATCATTTCTCTGCGTGTACATTAAGGAAATGTATGAATCGATGTATCTAAATTCATTTAGGTTACTAGCACACCGCAACGGACTTTCATATTTCCGAAAATAAGAAATAAAAATTGACAAAGGAATTTCGTATAAACTAAGGAAAGTATGCTTCCACTTACATAGATGTGATACATAAAAAAACCAACGATCACAAGTTACAAGCAAAATAAACATTTGTAATAGAAAATTGTTTGTGTGCAGTATATTATTCAAATAATTCTCAAAAAAGAGCTTAAAATAAAGATTAAATGGCCTTCTCTTAAAAATGGCCATTTAATCTTGCACATTAATTTTTTTAATATGTATGTTTCTAGGTATTTTTGATAATTCATACCGCCATGGATTAACAGTATTCGATAATGGTCCGGTACATATATAGAATACATTAACGTTTGTATGATTGACTGTAAAAAAGATACAGAAAAAATCTTAGTGTGGGGTTCGAACAAACCCAAGGGAATACATCGAAACATGTATCAAGTTGGTCTACCACTTCGTACCGCTCCAATTCTTGATTGATAATTTGAAAATATGGCGCATCCGCAGTGTGGTGTGCAAAAGATCAGTTTAGCAAATATTCAAAATCTCCTTTTTAATGGTTGTGCCCAAACATTTTATTTTATTATTTCGTTATATCGTTGTAATCAGGAAAAATCATTTCTTTTTTCTGTAGTAATATTTTGTTGGAAATAAAGTATTATTGTTATTGTTATTAAATGAACTTCATGATGTTCTTGCATTTCCGAAACGTTGGCGTTGGAATATCAATATTGTATGTAAAACTATAATAATCTACAAATTAATTTTCGAATCCTTCCAATATTGTAAAAGATATAAGCTAAAGTTTCTACTTCTCAAGAATGTATGATTTTTTCGTGTTGTCATTTATAATCCAGGCCAGGTATTCCGCTATCAATCCTCTCCTTTTAGTGTATCTAACTCTGTCAATTATCCGATCTGCTGGCACGGGCACAATTACAGGCTTGATCGTGTGCGGTATATGTAAGCGCCTCGGCGTATTTAAATATTGCACATAAATATAATTTGTTCAGTATACAGATTTGGCAGAAATTTCGCGCGGCTCATATACATACATGTCAGAAAGAGATAGTTGCATATAACATAATGAGATCGTTTATGTGGTTACCATCCTATTTTTCCACCCCTTCGTTTATGACTTGAATTGATGGTTAATATTATTTATACTTCATTCGAAAACCCTTTTATCTTTTTGTTAATTCTATTTGGAAGAACAGAGCCGACAGGTCTACAACTACTATCAAACAATTTTCTTACTTGTCGCCCGGCTAATATTGTAATATAAATTAATGGACCGTATCATTTTTTTTTTACCTTGATGTTTGGGTCAAAATTCATTAATTAGTGTATAATAAAATACTTAAAGGTCCTAACAATACAAGAGAAGAGAGTTTGAAGATAAACAATTAGGATATACTCGGGCACACACTTCACGTCACGGTGTCTATCAGTTCGATTTAGCTAACATACATTAGTAGACCACGAAAGGGCGACATATACCAGCAGTCTAGCAACAATGTACATACACAAAAACAGTTCTGTTTAAATATTTATTTACAAGAAACGTACTCGCAGCGTAATTGGTTGGATAATACACATAAACTTAGTTTTTGGTTGACAGGGATTTCAGTTTGAAAGAATATATGACAGGTATCGGCTATAGATTCATTATCACATATAGACCTTCTTCATATAGAACTTCTTAAAATACTGATTCTCTAAAGGTACTTCGGACTGAAAATATATTCAGTTTTAAAAATAGCGGATGAAAAGAACTGTAGCATAGATACTATATTTTTAAATTTCTTTAGTAAGTTTGAGCGTACATCTAACATGCGATAGATGTTAGATGTTTCAGGGAATTCCGACTATTGAACTTGCCATTCTGTTCTCATCTTCTTTTTATTTACTATAAAAAGTTATTATATCTGAAACTGGAATTGGCATTTGGCCATATCATTATACGATTGTTTTACGTTTTGGTCTGCAGCTTTATTTTTCTCGATGCCACAATGACTCCTGACCCAAATGAAATTGACTTTGAATCTTTTAGTATGTAAACGGACCGCATCATTGTGATATTGGACAGAAAGGTAAATACGGCTATTAAAATCCTACCCGAGGAAGACCGGCCAAGAGGGCTATACATGAAGCGCTTCTATAAAGTCTTGACATTTTGTCTGGTTCTCATAGCCCCGTTATTTCAATTTTGAGAATCGAGTTATGATGTAATTGGCAAAATTTTCTAATAAACAAATTATGGGCAAAGTACACAGAATAATCTTCTCTCTTCAGTGACCCTCATTGTTATAGACCATCCATAGATCATTTTTGCTTTATCGCCTTCTTCCAATAGAACGTTACTGTGCGCGCGAAAGAGTAAGTACTTACGCTAAAAATACCTATTCACGCGGACACGTCGCGTCTTATCCCGACTGGTCGACAGTCGGCTCCGTATGATGATCCCACGTGCACTGACTTAATTGAGGTCGAGAGACCGGTAATTAAGGCTCCATGTTCCGATCCGGAGAATATCGTAAAATGATACCGGAAGATCGCATACTAAATTATTCTCGGTGTAATGATGCTGTGAACGATGGTGGGCGAGACAGACTACGTCTTCAACTTGCAAACGGAAATGTAGAGGACCGCCATTCACGAGAAAAATAGTAAAAAAGGAAATTTATGAATTTACAATGTTGTTAAATGTTAAATTTTTGTATGTTATTGCACATAATATACCAGTTTTCTTTCTCGCTTGACGGAAAGCATTTCGTATATTATTTAAACTAGATAATGAAACGTACGAATAAAAATTCTCTAGGGCTTTATTGCAGAATAGTAAACAGTTGGTACAACAAACTAAGAGGTATTTATGCAATTAACAGTAGCATAAGATACCACGAAAATTCAATATTGTTGGTATTTTTTTAGTATTTTTCTTTGAGCGTTTTACATTCAACGGTCTAATATTCATGTTTTAAAGTAATTCCAACTTGGTAGTTACTAGTTGTCGGTTACCGTTTAAAGGTCAGTTCCGTTTCATCAGTATCAGTGAAAAATAATATCATTACTTAATTTCCCGTAGACGTAGTCGTGGCTCGTAGTCAAATTTACAGAGTGGTTATATGGGCAAAAAATGGAGACGTATGTCTCACCCTTATTTGTAGACTTCAATTTAAAGAAAACTGTTCCTTCTTTCCGAATCGTTTCACACAAGGCAATAAAACGCATTACTTACATCGACCGCAAAATCAATCAGCCAAACCATATATAGATCCATGAAAATTGGGACGCATTTCTTTTTGTCTTTACTAGTTTGTCTAATTTTAACACACGCTAACATATTTTTGTGCTACCGATGGCCCCAAATGTTATTTTACTTCTAATTAGTTAATCACTAATTAAACCAGCTCATAATATAAACGTAAACAGGGATTAATTTAATCAGGAATAAAATTTTAATTGCAGCCTATTTCATAATGTTATTGTTAACCAGTTTCAAAATGATTTTGACATAAATAATTATAAACGTAACCTCCAATACAGTAACATGTCGAAGAAGCCCGAAGTTTACTAGGGAATACGTTTACTTGAGTTTTGTAAAATTGTTGGAGACAATGAATCTGCACTTTTTCCTCGGGTGACCATTATGAGTTTGTGTGAAGCTACAAATTGAAATGTTACTTAACCCCGTTCAAGAAATAATTCCAAATGACACTCGCGAAACAAATATTGACGCAAATTCACTTGTGAAGTCGATAGAACGTAACCTCAATAATAGTTTAATGTTGAGATTAAAAAGTTAATGCGCCAGAACTAGGACATTTAATTTAAAAGTAGATTATGAAATCAGATTTTTACTTGATGATGGCATTTAGCTTTAATGGAGGATTAAATTTTTCCACCGCCGACATTATTTATAACACACCCCCACACACATCGAACAAAATAAAAATTGAAAACAAGTACTTAAAAAAAACCTTTAATACATCGGCAATCCGGTGAAACGAAAACGGAATCCGAACACCAAAAGTATATACCAAACAACGAACACATGCTTACTGAACTAGGCTCTTGACCCCACTGAAATTCATTGTTTATAATCGTGTAAGTTCGGAAAATCTTCGGCTCCATTTAAGACAACGATGTCATACCGGTAAACCAGCCGCGTCTAGCGAACACACCACTATATATATGTGTGCAGGCAGTTACGGCGGGATGATTGTATATGTGCCGCGTATCATTCTATTCTTTGTTAATAAATATACAGGTTTTGTAAAGCGAATGCGTACAGCAAAAAAATAGTCACCCGTTCCCTCTCAGCGATGGGAGATCAGAAGTCAATCGCGCTGTCGTTCCTTCTCCTCCTGACGCATAAGTATGTATGCTCTCACTTGCTCGGTATAACGCCCACATTTTTTGCTGTACGCATTCGCTTTACAAGACCTGTATACACTTTGTGTATTTTCACTTTTAATGCACGTCATCAATTTTTGTTCGTATGAAACAAATCGATACATCTGGGTCAAATTAAAAACCGTAAACAGTTAACTTGAAAATAAATGTACCTATTGTAACATAAATTATGTTTACTTTTATTTGTGTTAATAATTTTGCTTTAATGCGTTAATGCTTTACAGCATCTATCTAATGAAAATATATTTACTTGAATATCTAACATATAACCTGAAATAGGTTACGAATTTGAAATGGAAAATATGCGAATGTCAAACGCATTGATCTAACAATATTTTCGTTTGACTCTACACAAATTTGTTGTTACAGTAACAATTTATTTTGGTTAACATAATTTTGATGAATTAAAGAAAAATATGTTATTTGATGAATGAACTAAGTGTTCTGTTTATACTAACTAGTTTAGTAATTTTAAGAGAATTATTTCTTTTAAAATTACTCTCTAGGGGATAGTGAAAAAATAAAGAAAGATCTTTATCTTTATCCTTATAAGGGCCACCATTACAAACTGTAGTGCGATTCATTCACACAAGCATTTCGGAAATAACGTGCCAGTCACCTGTTGTGTTAAGAAATTTATCCAGAGAGCTTTCCCATAAACGTTCCTGTTTATCTAAAATGCATAATCTTCTAAACAACTTGTTATGTTTTTATTTTTTTACTGCTAATGTGCGCGATGCTTTAAATACGTACATCTATTTGTTACGCTGAACTCTAATCAATATTTGCCTGCTTACTTTCGCTATTTATTACTAGAGTAACCTAAACTTGCGGACTCGCATAGGCGTCGGTATTACAGGTTAATATAAGAATACGAAAAATTCATAAATAAACTAAACCGGTAGAGAAGCAGGCATGTAGTGACGACCTTGAATATAAATCATGTTAAACCGCGCTGAGAGAGATTTCGTTTTAGTACCGATTGAGTTGCTGCAGAGATTAGTCGAACGGTCAAGGTTATGTACTTACGTGTCGCTTTTGAAAATATAGCTGGCGTTTTTTGTGTGTTGTAGTATTATACCAAGTACATAATTAGTGTATCGTTTCATATAGAACTAATATTTACATACCTAAGAAAACAATGCCTCATAATGGATTTGCTACTAATGTACATAAGTATGTGTTACTTTTTCCCCATTTAAAATATGCCGGTAGTGCAGTTTTTTGCTTAATATGCAATGTTCGTTTGGCTGCATTGGACAGAACTGATTGCCAGAGGCATGTCAATGGTATTAAGCATATGAGAAATGCAAGAACTGAAATACCTTATACACTATTCCTCATACATTTATTAATTATGTTTACCTCTTGTAATCTTCCGTTGTCGTTGGTGAGAAAAGCAGCTTTTAAAACGTTTTGGCGACAATACGTTCCAAAGTACCCATTACCCTCACAAACGCAATTACAGAAACATTTGCCGCGAATGAAATAGATGCTAGAAAATGTGTGTAAACGTGATTTGTGTTCCAAAAAATATGGATTACCGTGGATGAGACGACCGATATAAAGAAAAACAGTATTGTGAATGTAATAGCTCGCGTTTTATCTAGCGAGAACACAGCATCTCGATATTTGTTAGCTTGCAAACGTGTTCAACAATGTACCGCGGAAAATATTCAAAAAGTGATAATGAACGCTTTGAAAAAATTAAAAATTGCCCAAGATCAAGTTGTGATGATTGTGACAGATAGTGCAGCAACGATGTTAAGTGTTGGGCGATCCTTAGAACATATATTTCCTAACTTAATACATATAACCTGCGTGCTGCATGCTTTGCATTTAGTTGGTGAAGTTGTTCGACAACATTACGGAAACGTTGATCGGATGATTGGAAGTACTAAAGCAGTGTTTCGTAAATCTCCTAAACGTTTAAAAGAATTTCGTAAATTTTGTCCAGGTATTCCAGAACCTTCTGAACCAATTTTAACGCGATGGGGTACTTGGCTAACAGCATCTTCTTACTATTTAATCCATTTTCAACAAATTCAGTCTGTTATAATGCGATTTAATCGGAATGATTCCAAAGCAATTAGAGAAAGTCAAAGAGAATTTCAAATTCCTCAACTTTTAGAAGATTTAACAACAATATGTACCAATTATACAGTATTACTAGATGTCATCAGAAAACTACAATGTACTGAATTGTCATTGCAGGAATCATTAGATATAGTGGAGAGTGTAGAAAATAAATTACACACATTAAATCATACGCCAGGATTATGCGCTAGTCAAAAGTTGGCAGATGTTTTAAGGAAAAATTCCGATTTTAATACTTTAGAGGCCTTTTATAATAAGTGTAAGCATAGTGAACTTTTAAGTGATTTTGAAAAACAGTTTCTACATGCAAATGTAACTTCCTTAGATATGGAGAGATCGTTTTCTATGTATAAGAATATTTTTTCTTGTCGACGCACAAGGTTTAAAGAAGTAACTGTGGAAACATATGCAATGATGCAAGTTTACAGTAGTTCACATCCTGATGCCTCTAATTTGTTGAATAATTAGCAAGTAAGTTTATTTATGAATTTTTCGTATTCTTATATTAACTCGTAATACCGACGCCTATGCGAGTCCGCAAGTTTTGGTTACTCTATTTATTACTTAAATGTATATAACTTATGTGTACTTGTTGACTTGCCAGATGATATATACTGGGAGATGGTGGCCACTTATAATAAATGTTGGAATTGTACAAAAAATTTTTTTTTGCACTTATATACTATCTTCAAAGAAACAAAAGTTAATAGCATCAAAAATTTGTCTGCATATTTTCATGTTTAACTTTCTATTATCTTTATCAAAAAAATTCTAGAGGAGTTTTTCTATGAAATTCTGGAAAACTATACAGGATGTTCAATTAAAAAACTGCGATTTACTGTCGAACAGTTTTTAAATTAAAAAGAGACACCATGTATATTAACGTTTCATTGAATCTGTAGTAATGGTGTCTTGGATTTTCTTAAGGTGTCTATTTTTTGAAATACATGACATTTTCACAAATATGTACACTTTATCATACTAGATTTAGAACAATGTCTGTTTATTCTTTAAAATCAGGTTTTCTTATGATAGCTTTTCCAGTGGCTTGATCTCTATGATTTCTCATACTTTTGGAAGTATTTTCCTTGTGCTTCTTATTTGGTTTGATTTGTATAATTTTATTTTTTAACACCTTCAATGCTAAAATGAATGGAATACCCGTAAGCTGTAAAAATCTTTTATGAATCTATGCTACTACTTTGCTAGCTTCTAGTGTTGTTTATTATTATTATTATTATTATTATTATTATTATTATTAGACGTCGTGTCCTTGTCGTATGGTTAACAGAATAAGTCTGAAACTATATGTAAACCTCGTTAAAAACATATTTATCGTCTTTTAGACCTGTCCTGGATGCGATATTTAGTGATCCAAAGATATTTTAGAGTTCTATATCTTTCCTCCTATTTCTGGAGTAAGTTCGTAGGAGAAACAAGATAGTAAACGAGTACTATATAAAAAATATTTTCTCACGTAAGTTTATAAAACAAACAGCGGAGAGAAATATTTTAAAATTGCTTCGTTTTCCTGATTTACAATAAAGCAAAAGTAAGCGAACATTTATCTTTGCTTTGCAGTAATTACAGGGACCAGTAAAATATCGTTAATGCAAAACAGAGAGTTACCCGCCATCTCATCAGATATTGTCAAGTTACACTGTGAGCATCATAGCAAGTTTAAATGGTTATCTCATTCCGATACAAGGCAGACGTCATGAACGAATTTAATTTGCATTCATTTAACTTTGTGTCTACTGGTGTTAGCTGCCGATAACTTCTTGAGCTTCCGTAGAGCTACTGTATTTTCAATTATCCATTAATGACGATGCATAATTTACATGTGTTGGAACTCGCAGTCGAAGAAATCGTGTATGCGCAGATATTTCTACAGAACGTGAGAAATATTTGCGTAATGTGTTAATGAAAACTAATGCTGATGAAATTTATAGGGTATTAATTTCATTGCTTTCAAATAAAACGTTGTGGGTATAGACAGAAGGACAAGATTATGTTTATACGAGAGTGTGTAAGTCTAAGTTGTTACTGATCCTAACACAAACTATAATTTTTTTCAAAATACCGACAATGCAGTCCTCAAGTATTAATTTGGATTATGTCATGGAGTACGATGTTTCAAATGCATCCTCATTTTTATGCACTCCTAACTTCGATTTATTTATAAGCTTGTTAGTCATTTTTAATATTAATTATGCCTGGAGCGAAATGTGACAAGAAGACATTATTATCCCGTATGGTTGATTTCATAAATGCTCACTGAACATTCTAACAAGTTTATCTTTTAAGCATATTCACAAGTAAATGCCTTCATTACCATTGGGCCTTGTCGGGCTTATTCTAACATGTGTAGCAATTATGCTTTAAGTTTCAATGGTAAAGGAACGATGACAACTGGAATATTGTGTATGTTTGTAAATCGTCGATATACCATATAGGTATAGTATAACGAGGTTTACGTATAGTTTGTTACCTGGTTGTACTGTTATCAAATACAATTTTTAGCAAATATTGCCGAGGAAAGTTGTATTCGAAGTCACGTTTCGCACAAAAGACTATTATTTTTGAACTAGATGCTAAACTAGATGGTAACCCAAACCTGAAGGATTTGGTAAGGAACAGTTATCGAGTTCTATACACATAGGGATACCAAATGCTGTTTAACCACCCCAGGAAATTTTTTTTTTAATCCGGACGCTATATTTTAAAATTAATTTAGTTTTTTCTTCAAAATTAAACTATCGATTGTATTATTAGATTTAGTAAAATGAAATACTAACAATTTAAACCTTTATATACAGAGTGGGGCAGAATGGAAGGGTGTTTTTAGAACGGGTAGTACATGCGAAGGAGAGGGGCTAGAGGATCGCAGTGGGAGTCATTCGATTCAGGAGAGCTTATCCTTCGTTACAATGGTTATCTGGACGAGAGAGCATCGTGCGTTCGCAGTTGAGGAGTATCTAAAATCGGGCGAGTCTGTTATTGTCATGCAGCGACGCTTTCGTCAACGTTTCAATGTTGGTCGTAACGGTTTAGTTTCAAAACGCGACACAATTAACAGATGGGTACAAAATTTTAGATTGACGGCATCGGCAATGAATCCGAAACCTCGAGATCGCTCCCGAAGTGTCAGGACACCAGCCTCTGTAGAAAGGGTGACTCAAGCAGTAAATCAAAGTCCAGAGTGCTCTGTGCGGAAACGGGCTGCAACACTCCGAATGAGTAGTCGAATACTTCGCAGAATTTTACACCAAGATCTGCACTTTCACCCCTATAAGCTTATGGTTGTCCAGTAATTGAATGAAGGAGATTTTGCACAACGCCAGCAGCTCGCTGAAAGAATGCAGATGATGTTTGCTGATGAAAATGAACCAGTAATAATGATGAGCGATGAGGCTCATTTTCATGTGAGCGCTTCTGTTAACAAACAGAATTATCGATATTGGGCAGTAGGAAACCCCCGTAGACTGTATTAACGCCTACTTCACAGTGAGATAGTCACGGTTTGGTGCGCTGTGAGCCGTCTTGGAGTGACCGGACCTTATTTTTTCGAAGATGCAAGAGGAGCAACTGTAACTGTAACATCCGAGCGATATGTTTTCATGTTGAAAAACTTTTTGATCCCAGAATTGCAACGACGAAGAATTAACACAAGAAATGTTTGGTTAAAACAAGATGGTGCCACACCACATACAACGAGAGCCTCAATGGAAGTTGTGCTCCGCATTTTTCCTGAACACGTAATCTCCCGTTTCGGTGATGTGCCATGGCCACCTCGTTCCCCTAATCTCACACCTGCTGATTATTTTTTATGGGGACACCTAAAGGCGAAGGTCTACATCGATAAACCTAGAAATCTGCAAGAGTTAAAAGAAGCCATCACGGCACAAGTTAGAACAATTGACATCGACTTGTGTGAAAGGGTGATCCGGAACATTGAGGAACGACTACAGCAGTGCATTGCAGAAAATGGACGTCATCTGCCTGACATAATTTTCAGAACATAATATCACTTTTTCATTGTTAAATGGTAACATCTAAACTTTCATTTTTCGTAATTAAAAATTTTACGTTTAAACGTTTAAGTTAAAAAATACCTGAGTTTTTCTCATTTAAAAAACGCGCTTCCATTCTGCCCCACTCTGTATATACACTTTGTCTATTTTCAGTTTTTACCTACGTCATCAATTTTTGTCCGTATGAACCAAATCGATATATCTGGGTCAAATTAAAAACCGTATAAACAGTTAAGCTTAAAAGTAAATTGAAGGTATTGTAATACAAATTACTTTTGTTTGAACATAAATTATATTTGCTAATGCCTGACAGTTTCTATTTAATGAAAAGAATATTTACTTGCATATCTAACATGTAACCTGAAATAGGTTAGGAATTTTAAATGACAAATATATAAATTGATGTTAAAACAGATTTTGGTAGAATTTCTATCTCTAATAAATCAACTATAGTGTGTATGTTAATATTCCAACTAATAAGTTTTTTAACCATTGCTTCTGTGTCCTCAATTGCAACAGATGTGCATATAACACAATATTCATCGTGCAATAACACAATATTCATAATGCACGTATACTGCAAACTAATAAATAAGGATGTTTATTAATAAAACAAGATACATGGTCTTAATTATTTAATAATATATTAAGGTATAAAAAGAACATCTTAGATAATATTCATAATAAACAAGTAAACGTTAAATAAACATTCACTTATGAATCAGTAATATCAAAGCTGGAATCGAAGAGATCAACAGTCCATTTCTTCTTCGGAACTTGAGGATTCATTGGGATTGGCAATTATTATGGGCTCGATGTCCATCTCCACTACGTTTCTTTCTCGTTCATACAAATTTCGTATTAAATTGTTTGTGTACCTTACACAATTCTCCCAGGTGTTGGGTGTGCAATATTTTAATGCTTCATTCCACATACTCAACACATTTTCATCACCATAACCATCCCTACCAATATTTTTATTATAATATCCTTTTGCCGAGGCCCAGATCAATTCAATTGCATTAAAGTCACAATGATATGGGGGAAGTCTCAGCACTTCGTGACCATGTGCTTTTATGAGTTTGTCAATAGCGTACTTTTTTCAGGTTTATTCCTTTTAACTATATTTAGTAATCCCATTTTGGTTGACTCACTAGAAAAACTTATGTTATCGTTCGTTAACTAATCTGCGATATCTTGTTTCCCCGACAAGGTATTTGGGATTTTATTAATCACAACGCTATGGTAAGGAGCATTATCCACCACAACCAGAGAATTTATTGGTAAGTTTGGAATTAGTTGCTTCGTTACCCATTCTTCAAACTTTCTGCTATCCATTGCAGAATGGTAGTCTGCAGCTTTAGAATTTGAGGCAAATATTAGGCTTGCACCATTAATAAAACCATGTTCGTTTCCCGCATGTACAATTACAAAACGTTTGCCATCATCACCCTCAGGTTTGTGAACACTTTTAATGGTGTCATCTTGCCAAGAAGAATAAATCCACGTCTCATCGAAGAATACCACTAGTCTCGCAGAACTCGACATGAGTTTGGTCATATATTTTTTAAGAAAGACACTTCGCAACAATGCAATGTCATGTTTCTCTATTAAAGCTTGCCTGTTGTCTTCTTTTCGATATTTAAAGCCAATTTCCTTCAACAGTTCATTTAAGGATTGTTTGCACAATTCAACAATGGCTTTGGTTTTTAGTTCATCTTCAGGGTTCGTAATGTAACATGTTTCCTTAAAACAACATTTTTATAACAAAATTGTAAACCGTTTATAAAACCGTTGTTGTCTCTCGCAGATCCCTTGTTTTTGGCTTAGTACGAGGTATCTTAGTTTCATGAGATGAAAGAATAGGAATTTGCGATTTCTTCTTTTTGATAGCACAAATAGTTTGTCGGAACACCCCAAGTGCTTCGTTTACCCTCTGTAACAGTACACACTTTGTAAATATAATTGTAAGTGTATTAGAATATCTACCTCGTAAACAGCACTCAAAGGTAGCAAAGGACTCCCATTTTTCTTTCCCCTCTCAAAATATGCTAGAATGTTAAGCACAAGCTTCTGTGCCTTGGAATCAACCGCTTTTCAGGCATTCTCTGTCATAATAGTAAAAACATCAACCTCTGTTCGATGCATTGTCTTTATTCGAAATAACTTACTGAAGACTTTGCCGTCGTACTCTATGTTCTAAAAACAACAATTTTTTCTTCCGATATATAGAAAGAATGTAAAAAACGGGCGAGAAAATAACTAATAAACTAAATACAAAAACGGTGCTAACCTACATTTGACAACTGACAGCAGACACTACAAGGTAAACAGTGCACTAACAACTTGAGCAATGCAGTAGTATATATGACTATCCTTGTCTGTCACTCGCATGAAAACAAGCTAAGTACATTCTTGTCTGTGAGACAAGCCCAAATCTTGCTTGCTTTTTCAACAGCAATACTTGAGAAAGCTAGTCAAATTAATAGATTGTCTGTACCCATACGACCAAACAATAAATAGACAAACTGTATATAACTATATGTATGTATATACAGCTGGCGCACCACATTCGCGTCGGTTAATATACGAAAAACGGCAAAATATTTTTGTTAAGAGATAGACTGCGTTTACTTTCGGAAGACACCCAAGCTGCGCAAAAATTGTCAGCTGATATGTATTGACCGTCTTAAATATGTTGACCAAAATACGGGCGCTTTTTAAAAGTATACGAGAAGGTTAAACGCGTATTAAATTGTATATAATTGTAATTTTTTATACAAAACAAATTTAGATTCTGATAGTATTAACAGTTTTATAATTTATAGCATTTAGTAATAGCATAAATCTTACTTATGTGTATATTAATGTATTTTTTCTTAATTTTTCATTTCACTTTATGTATTAAATAATGTCTTTAAAAGAAAAGTAGGAATATTCAGTGCTCAAAAAAAAATAAGTGAAAAATGTTTGGTCTGTTGTTTATAATAATTAATATTTTTACTTAATAAAAAAGAGTAATCGGAATGTAATTACACCTTTATTTATTATACATTTAAAGATAATATATACATATTTAAATTAACTATATCAAATATAATTTTAATTTAATCGTCATCAGAAGAAAAATCAAAATCGCTGTCACCGTCATCATCAAGGTTTATAATAAGTTCATCGGTAAGCTTATCCATTATGTGTTCTTCTTGTATATAATTTTCCTCAATATTCACTGCATGCCGGCAAACATGTGACCATTCATCTTTTGTGATTTTTCCAAATTCTTCTTTAGCGAGTTCCTCGACATCATTTAGTTTAAAAGTTATATTTTTAGATGCTACTCTGCCCTTTAAAATTGCCCATATCTTTTCAATAGGGTTGAGATCCGGATGATATGGGGGCAATCTCAACACTGTATGTCCATCTTTTGCAAATATAGAATCTATAGTGTAATTCTTGTAACTTGGTTTATGCATATGTACTAATCTACACAATTCAACTTTGTCAATTTTCATTAAATATGATGTCGATTTCACTTAGCCATTTTATCATTTCTGATTTTTTGCTTTAGTAGTTGGATGTTTAACTGAGAGAACGTTGTGGTAGCTTGCATTATCCATCACAACAACAGATTTGAGTGGCAAATTTGGAATCAGCAGCTGTTTTTCTAACCACTTTTTTATAATTTACGAAGTTCATATCGTCATGATAATCTCCACTTTTTTTGGCCGGACTTATAGATCAACAAGGCATTATCAATAAATCCATGTTCACTACCTAAAACAATAAATATACAGTACATGTAAAAATTTCCCTTTGTAGCAGAAATTTTACTAATGTACCTGCATGTGCAATTATTAAACGTTTCCCTTTTGATATAGGGCACTTAAGTCCATTGTTAGAGTTATCAACCCATTCATATGGGTTGTGTGACTGGCACATGGAGGTATGTTCGTCTAAAATACAATACTTTAGTTTTTCAACATCAAATAAAAATTTATTTTGCTTCACTGTATACCATTGGTCAAACCTTGTAACTGATATTTACGTAACATTTCAGTTATGAGGATCTTAGCTCACGTATATTTTGATCTTTCCATCAAAAGCTTTCGGTTATCAGTAGTCTTCTTCCTCCTGTTATTTGATAAATATATTAATTACTAAAATAATAATAAATTTGAATATTAGTACGTAAGTAGGTATACTAGGAGGCTTCTGGACCACTTTTCGGTCACTGCGCATGCGCGAGCGCGGATTTATTCGCGCTTTTGATCCGATAGTTTATTCGCGTAATCCGCAACTAATTCTTCGACATCCGCGGATAATTTCGCGGAATTTTATTATTAACTTGCGTAACCTCGCGGAATTTTATTTAATTAACGCCTAATCTCGCGCAATTTTATTGAGTAACGCGTAACCTCGCAGTTTTATTTAATTAGCGAGTAACCTGGGATTTTTAATTAACGCCCAATCTCGCGCACTTTCAAGACCATTCGCGTCCATAACTTCAGCCGCATCCGCCGGATAATTTCGCAGGAATTTTATTTAATTAACGCGTAACCTCGCGGTTTTATTTAATTAGCGAGTAACCTCGCGGATTTTTTTAATTAACGCCCAATCTCGCGCACTTTCAAGGCCATTCCGCGTCCCATAACTTCATGCATCCGCGGATAATTTTAAGCGAATTTTATTTAATTAACGCGTAACCTCGCGGTTTTTATTTAATTAGAGTAACCTCGCGGATTTTTTAATTAACCTAATTTCGCGGATTTTTATTTAATTTAGCGTATGATTTCGCGGAATCGAAGCAAATGTATATAGATTGATTGGCAGTGTGATTCGCGGGGTCGCGGAATCAAAGCAAAGGTATTATGGATTGATTGGCGCTTAATTTCACGGTCATTCAGGAATCGATGCCAATGACGCTGCTCGCGGTTTATATTGTGCTTAATGAGTAATTCCAAGGAATTTTTAACACGTACCAACCTGAGTCTCTTCCATTTCGAATAGACGTAAATAGAATTTACGTCACACAGTCCTTCTCGGAATTATTAACACGTCCGAACCCGAAAATTTGTATACAACTACGGAAATTGATGGCGTTGCTTTCTCTCCCAGGTAAATGGGGTTTTACGTACCTTTCTATACACAGGTACTTCATTTCTAGAAGTTTCTCCTACTTGAGATATTAATGGCTTATGTCATTTCTAAAATTGAAATTTCTCAGAAATCATACCTTTATTGCATTCGTGACGATATAAAGATGTTTTCTTCCAAACGCCTCACAGTTCTTCTAAAACCTTAGTGCTTCATTACGAGTTATTATACAGTGCAGTTCCATTTTACATTCTATTACATGTAAGTACTTTTCTATATTCTTCTTGTATTTATAACAATTTTTATTTTTAAATAATTTCCCTATATTTATAATTTAAAATTATTTCTATTTTATTTTACAATGTTTTATTCCTCTATATTTTTAGCGCTTTTTCATTTTAATTATTTTTCTATGTTCTTTGGCATATTATAGTAACCTTCATTTAAATAATTGTTTGCAGCACAATGACTTCTGAAGTGTTGAAATCCTACGATGTATAAGGTCATGGAGCAGACCAAGGCCCTCGTCCGCAGGGGCGACGGCGTAACCGCCTTATCAGGCGACCTCTGAGAACATCAGACTGTTGAATCGATTGATGAAGGAAGCGGGGAGCGTTGGTGAAAAGATGTATTTCAATTCAAATTATCCTTAAATTCAAGGTACTTAAATTCGATGCGATTTTATGTTTGTAGACCCAAGTTCAAGCGGCGTTGTGTCATGCAATGTCTCATCGCATAACTCAAATCGCCGAAATCTGCTGGGGCAGGGGCGATGCTCGAGTTGTCCAGAGCGACCGGCTTAGATGGAACGACCTGAACACCGCCTTCCGAAGCCGCATCCGTACTGGATGCATCACCAACGGTGCACAAGATCGGGAGCGCATTTTTAGACGACGCCAAGTCCATGTTCGTTCGCCGCATGAGGAACGAGTTGCGCAAGCAGCGTTCCTAAGGGTCAACACGGTGTTTTGCGGGAAGTTTGGCGAAGCCGGACATGGAGGAGGATTTAAAATATATATCACCAAGAACCGGATGATCAACATGGACAGCAATCTCCAGGAGTGGACGATCAGTATGTGCAGGGTCCAATTTTGCGGGAGTTGGAGGAATTTCAAGTAAGTTTTTAAAGTATATTATTACTTTTGAACACTGCTGTATATTTGTCATTTTTGTAGGAAAAGGATTCAGGGTGGGCGCTAGTCGCGGTAGTGGATCTGCAATCGACATAATGATATAATCCGCAGCAAGTCGGGTCTTATCTACCTCTACCTCCGGCGATTCAGCGGAAAAAAGCATGTGTTAACGTGAAAAACAACGACGACGCGTGCTTCGCGTGGAGCCCATGATGTCGGCGCTATACCCAGCAACCGCACATGTCGACAGAACCTCCAGAGTTACCATCGGATTACGAAGACGTCTTGAATTTGGGGGATATCGCCTTCCCGATCCAGCGTAGTGATATTTCAAAATTTGAGAAATCAAATGATATTAGCGTTAACGTTTACGTGTTGGACAAAACGCGCGTCTCTCCCAATCGTCTTATAAAAGACAAGCGGGACCGTCACGTTAATTTGCTATTAATTCAAAGCAAAGAAGATGCGATAAAATGCCACTACGTCTGGATCAAAGATCTCCAGCCCTTACTCGTCTGCAAGCAATTAAGCAACAAGAAAAATAAGAGAAATTCTTCTGCGATCGGTGCCTGCTTTTATTTTCATTCGGAGGCGAGGTTGACATACTCAGCCAGGAGTGCGGGAAGGCGAACGATTATAAGGTCTCGTTCCCCGAAGAGAAAGTTATCAAATTCAAGAACTTTAAAAATAAAATTAAGGTCCCGTTCACCGTGTACGCGGACTTTGAATGTTTGGTGCAGCCGACCGATGACCCAAAGAAGCCCAAAAACATGTGCCCTACAGCGCGAAGGCTATTATTATTTCCAAATTACCAGCAGCTATGCGCTGGAGCTCTCTTATTATCGCGGCTACAGAGGTAAGTGCGCAAAGTGGCTGGTACGAGAACTGCAGAGTATCGCAGAAGACGCTGGAAACTGTTTATCAGTGCCCCCTATCCCGATGGACAGGTTAACTCACGCCAATACTTAAACTATTACGCCTACTAGATCCCGCCATATCTGCACACTGCGAGGAAGCTACAGGAGCCGATAGAGTAAGGAATGCCATTGCCATTCAACAGCAAGTACAGGTAAGTCGTAAATAAATTAAATATTTTATTATATATTTACTATTTTGAAGGTTGCAGCACACGTCCACTGTATCTGGAATATCGGGATACTAAAACGATACCGTAATCTTCCATAACCCTCTCCGGATACGATGGGCACTGCTGGTTGAAGAATTGAAAGCAATCCCGGCCACTTGAAAGTCATCCCCTAACAACACCGAGCAGTATGGCTATGGTGCGGTTTCACGGACGACAGCGACATTAAATTTAAATTTATCCGACTCGTTCCAGATTCATGGCGATCTGGCTTGGTTTTTCGACCAGCGCCTATCGGAGGGTACTTTGTTGCTCGAGAGGCAAGGAGTCTTATTGTTTGCGGTGGACGATGTTCCACCGGCTACATGGTGAGTTGGGAAAGGCTCAGCGAGGGACAGCTGCCGTCAATTGAGGCGTTCCACAACGATCTGTCCAATACTCCATTGCGTGGCGCGATTACGAGCATGCGCAGAAGGTCTGGCGCGATTCAAATGCCAGACCTTGGGAGTATTCAGTTGTATCTGAAGACGGACGTTTTATTGCTCGCGGACGTCTTCAGGCACTTTCCAGGAGCTGCATCAAGAATTATGGGCCCGGTACGGCCCCATTCTATTAACACCCACCACCCGGACTTTCGTGGGACGCCATGTTGAAACAAACAGGTGTAGAGCTAGACACTCTCCAAGACGTTGACATCTTGATGTTCTTGGAGAAAGGCATTCGAGGGGGCATGACGCAATGCTCTTCAAGGTATAATGCGTAATATTATTGTTTTTAAAATGTCTAATTCATATATTTTGTTTACAGGTACGCCAAAGCCAACAACAAGTACATGCCGGACTACGATCCCGCGTTGCCCAGCACGTACCTGATGTATTACGACATCAATGCCATATACAGCTGGGCGATGTCGCAGTCTCTGCCGACTGGAGGCCTCGAATGGGTTGAGGACGCGGGAAATTTGAATTTCCACGTTCCCGACGACAACCCGGAAGGATATATTCTGGAGGTCGATCTAGAATATCCGCAACGAATTCACGATCGACAAAGGGACCTTCCAATGGCTCCTACCAAGCAGAGACCGCCGGGGTCTGCGTATGAAAAAATGTTGGCTACCTTGTATAGTAAGGAGAAGTACGTTGTCCACTACCGCAACCTCAAGCAGTATCTAGCGGAGGGAATAGTGGTGACCAAGGTACATCGAGCCTTAAGGTTTAATCAGTCGCCGTGGCTCAAACCATATATCGACCTGAACACAACGCTACGCCAACATGCGAAGAATGAGTTTGAAAAAAATTTGTTCAAACTCATGAATAATGCAGTGTTCGGGAAGACTATGGAGAACGTGAGGTTGCGGAGGGACATCAAGATCGTGGACAAGTGGGACGGACGATACGGCGCAGATGCGTTAATCAGTCGTCCAAATTTTAAGTGTTCCACAATATTTAATGACAATTTAGTGGCGGTGGAATTGGTAAGAACGGACATAATGTTTGACAAACCTATTTATGTCGGGATGTGCGTGTTGGACGTTTCAAAAACAGTCCTGTATAGATTTACCGCTATAAATTTATGCAGGACTTTTATAATATAAGTGCAAGGTTGTGTGTTATACGGACACGGATTCCCTCATATACGCAATAGAGACGGAATATGTGTACTCCGATATGAAGATGAACATTTCGCGGTTCGACACATCGGACTATGCAGAAGGGAATCCATACGAAATGCCACGCGTGAACTTGTAAAAGGTGCCGGGGATCATGAAGGACGAAGGAGCCGGAAAGCTATTGCTGGAATTTGTGGGCCTACGAGCAAAAATGTATGCCTGCAGATTCCAGGACAGTTTAGTTAAGAAGGCGAAAGGGGTTAAGAGCTATGTGGTGAAGCAGGAGATCTCCTTCGCGGACTATGTCAGCTGTCTGCTTGAGGAGAAGGAGATGACTCACCAACAACGTGAGATACGCTCCGCGCCAAACGCCGGCTCCACACCACAGTACAAACCAAAATATCCCTGAGCCCCTACGATGACAAGCGGTTCCGAGTGCCCGGTTTCACCGACACCTTGCCCTGGGGATATTCATCAGTACCTGTATAAGTAAGTATCCCCACCACTTAAGTACCCCCACCACCACTAACTTGCACATAATAGAACAATAAGTAAAATTTAAATCAGTTTCAACTTGCAGCACAACCCGACCAGACGCACAGACCAGATCAGACGCGCCATGGAATCGATTAATAAATCAAGTAAGTTTCTAAAAAAAATCTCCAAGTATATATATTTTTAATTATTAATTGTTCTCAGATACATGCAACGAATTTCTTAACGAAGCCTAAAGCCAGTGATGGAGCAACAAACACTGGTGATTCCTTGATGAAACAACAACTTTAATCAAGTAAGTTGTATTTAAAAATTCTCCAAGTACATATTATAATTATTAATTGTTCTCAGATACCTACAACGAATTTATCGACACCGCGTTAAAAATGCGGGAAGAGTCCATTGTCAAGGAAAGACAACTTATAGGCCAATCGACCTACATTCTGAACAAAAGCGGGACCAAATGGCTTAACGTGGGCCTCAGTCCAGCAGCCGGCTACATACCGATAATCCAGATAAGATCAGCCAACGCATGCATATTCTTTACGGAAGACGAGTGGTCCGAATTCGTGAAATCGGAGAACTGGCGAATCACCAAATCGAGACCAGCTCTTACAGGGCATCTCCGTAATAAATACGAAGAGCGAAATCAACAGATTGTATTGTCAACGGAGACTTATAATAATTTATATAATCTCCAAACGCTAATTAACCATAAACTTAGCCTGCTGCAAAGCGGTGAATTTATTGTCTTTTATAAATGTATATTAAAATCATGTTTAAGCCTGTCAGGCGATTTGTACACTAATATTAAAAATTTGCTGTGTAGTCACTTTAAATCATTAAATGCATTGTACATGTTGGAAGCTATAAATTTAAGTTATAACACTGTATTCTTTGACTACGAGGTAATGAATTTAGGAGAATAAAACCCAGTATATTGCTAAATAATGATTTTTATTTATAACCCTAGTTTTAACACGCCAGAATTATAAGTGTACAGGTAAGTATGATTATAATATAGAGGTATTTTTATCAATCCAACTGTTATGAGAATTATCAGGCTCCCAGCCATAACATACAACATTTCCTTTTCTTCGCAGCACCTTCTCAACTTGAGTGAAAATTTGTTTGCATGTTTGTTCTTTGCAGTTCAGGTTCGTAAGAAACTTCCCAATAAACCTCCGTTTCCATGCATCTTCTAGCAGATACGTGGCAGGATTAGTTATTTGCACTATACGTATTTTAAAAAGTTCTGTACTCCAGTTAGGCATATATCCCTTTTGGAATACGCCTTTATGCTTGCTAATTCGAACAACGTCACCAACACTGAATTTATTTTTTCCTTTCACCTTAATATTGTTGTAACCGCTAGATAAGAGATATTTGTTCGTATTTCACTGTGACATCACGAGGTCTCATTAATAGTCCTATGTTTCGTCTCGTTATACTTGTCAGTTACTTCGGGTAAATATCATCCGTTATAAGAGCCTCTTCAGCGAATACTTGTAGGCGCGACCTGGTGGTACGAATAACCTCTTTCAATATTGGCTTCGCCCGTACCATGCATTAGATAATGGGTATCATGGTGTGTTTGTCCATCTGATCCTCTAAAGCTTCGTTGTAAATTCAATACCAGCATCGTTTGTAGGTACAGACCGTCCCTGGCGCGGATGGAACATTCGCGTCTCCCTGTTGACCTCGAATGGCGCTTTCGTTTTCAACCGCATGCGTCCGTAGATTGCTTTGAAGGCGATCAATACCGAATAGGACATACTCTGTGACCTTGTGCTCCCGGACCTCAAGGGTCAGATTCCGCCAGGTCTCCACCACAGAATCATCAAACCTTTGATAATTATAACCGTCTGGAGTTGTGATTGGACGGGTATGGTTCATCAACAACCGTCTTCCTTGTCATCTTTATTATGCTATAACGTCTGCTTCCTATTGAATGTATGTCCAGGAAACCTGCTGTGAATCTTTCCGATGGTAGCTGCGCATATCCACCTCTCGTCAAACGATTGCCACGAATTCAAAATTCAATATCTTGGTTTCCAATACCACCGGTTATCTTTTGCGATTCGAGATCAACTGCTCGACCATCGTTAATCTTTATCAGCATGTCTGCCATCATTTTTGATATACTAATTGAGTTGATCTATTCATCGACGGGATCGACCCTTATAACCGCTTTTCATTGGCGTTAATGTTTCATCGGAAGCTGTCAATGGAATTAGGCGAATAACGACGATTTGATTTCTTTATTAGAACTAAACCGCATAAGCTTTTATCGATAATAATTGTGCGAATGATATGTATTAATTCGCATCATAATAACCACGACACCTGCTTCTTCAATTCTTCTATTATACACATAATTTCATTATTATTGGCTATTGTTTCAACACTGAATGCCAATTAAGTCGAGGCGATCTACTAATTCATTGATCTGTCATTCGATACCGTACTGGTAGAGGTACCTCAGACGACCATGTGACCTTCGCCGGGAACTCGTTCCGGTAACGACTATTACATTACAAGCCTTGAAGCTTTTGATATCTCAATATTCTGATTTTGGGTTGAAGTCGCGACAACTACGTGGATGTGTTACATTCGCGGCGATACCATCTTCATCTTCCGATCATGTAAGCACCGGGATGCGTCTCAAGATCATTCATGAAACCTTGCATGCCTTTGCTTGCTGCCTCAATCGGTCCCAACAATATCACTTCCGAAAATCGTCGGTAGCTCACCATTTTAAAGATGTCGAACATCAAAGTTGGACGGGTGATATCGCTTTTTGCTTTACTTCAGCGTGGATAGATCATCACTCTTTCAACTTTACAGACAGATCTGATACCGTCATGAATTTCACTCGTAAATGGACATGATGCTGTGGGCTTGACTAACAGGTTACAGATGGTTTTGAGGTTCAAGTACCATTTCTTCTAACAGCTCGCACCAACTCTTCGTCAGAGGTTCACCGAAAGATCTTCTTGTTTAATCGTTAGAGGTCCAGCTCACTTCCAGCAGCTCGAAACAGGTTTGGACTTCACTTTCGTATATCATCATTATCCGCTGATTTGAAAGCAAGGTACGCATGTTTCTGTGCTTCTTCAGCTATCGCTTCACTAAAGCTTTTAAGGGCCTTCGTTTCGTGCGCTTTCCGGTTTCCTCGGCTTCCTTCCATCGCCCGGGTCTTTACGCTTCTGAGCCTGGGCCCTGAACACAGGATCTTGGGCTGGGAACATCCGGTTTGCGCAAACGACTGTGGACTGGATCTTGAACGAATATCGTTTACCAGAACGGCGCTCGTGGACGGATGCCGAACGAGGTTCGAACGGCGCAGCTTGTTACTGCAAGAAAGGAACAATATTCGCAAATTTAATGACCACTTGTTTTCACGAGCTTCATAATGATACCTGTTGTTGCTTACCAAACGGTTAACTTGACCATTTATTGGTTATTAACAGCATTATCTTGTGAAATTAACACCATGAGTACATGTTTGAATGAAGTAACCGTTCTTCTTAACCTTCTCTTTTATGAAAGATAATAGTGTAAATGATCGGTGGATGCCAGCTAGGGTATATGGAAAATCGGTTCTTTCTTAAATCGACCATATTAACATCTGTCGCATCTATCGCAAGAACCAAACATTACATCAACTCAAACTCTTTTATGAACCAAACGATGGATGCCTTTATCCGCCGGTATGATCATCAAGAACAATAGCTCAAATTCATATCGTGTTTAAGGATCCAAGAAGTTGAAGTATTATCGCGAACCAACACACTTGGAATAAATGACAGGTTTGACAAATAAAAAATATCGACACAGGTTTATGCATACCCGCTAAAAAACAGAGTCTAATTTTATCTTGTTTATCGCACACTACGTCGTCAAATACAAAAACTGAATTTCCGCTTGTCTCGGTAGGATCTGACTTCTTCGTTTTCATTATATGCATAGTACTTTACACCCGACGACTTCATAACTTTCTCAGGAACGATACTTTGGTTGGTACAAGGACTTAGAATACACATATAAGTTGTTGAATCTGAGCCCATTTTCATCAATTAACAACATTGAGCATAACATTCGTCTTCCCACAGTTCGAAGGGCCGCAGATAATACAACGTACCGTATCTGGTAGTAAATCCCCATGTCTCTGCTGACGTTCATCCTCGATATCCAAATTTAGCACTTGCAGACGTTCCTTTTGCTTAACCAGCCGCATGGTAAATGAGTTTAGAATAAAAAGCAGTTATATAAATACAGTATTTAAGTATAAATATAAGTTCGCTTATACATCAAGTTTATTATAATGTTGTACGTCAAAGAAGGTGGAGGTTTTGTTAATAACCTTATAAACAAGCTGCCTATAGAGGTGCATCTGCCTGGGTACCAGTACTGCGGTCCCGGTACAAAATTAGAGAAACGACTGGCACTCGGAGACCGGTATAAATCCGCTAGGCAACTGCATGCAAGGAGCACGATATTGCATATTCACAAAGCAAAGATTTGGGACCACAGACACGAAACCCGATCGCATTCTTCAGGAACGAGCTTGATTACGCGATTAGCTTCAAGACTCTAGTATTGGTGAAAAGGCGGCCGCGTGGGTAGTAACTAACACTATGAAGGCAAAAAGAAAATTGGGTATGGGTCTAAAGAAGAGAAAGCGTTCGAAAGAATATAGTCAACAAGGCTAAAGGTGTTATTAAGAAATTTAAAGGTGATTTAAAAGAGAGGCGCAAATTATCGTTGACAGCAGCAGAAGTTAGCAGTAAAGAGGGTCGGCGGCAAAAAGAACGAATTCGCACGCCTCGCATCATACCTATTCCGAAAGAGGGTGGTGTATTACCGCTAATACCTATATTTGCAGGTCTAAGTGCGCTGGGAAGTTTGGCGGGCGGGGCGGCGGGGATAGCGCAGGCAGTCAATAAGGCCAAGGCTGCTAAGCGACAGTTGGAAGAAGCTCAAAGCCATAACAGAACAATGGAAGATATCGCTCTAAAAGGCAGGGGTCTCTATATGAAACCATATAAAAGAGGATTGGGTTTATATATAAAACCGTCAAAAAACTATTAAGGCGACTACCGCGAAGAGCTTTAACAAACTTCGACATTTTTAAAGTTTGCTAGAGACATACCACATTTTCGAGGTGTTCGTAGAAACTATTTGCCTGAGTTTCCTCTAAAGTTGAATGTGCGGTAATTGGTGGATTCCTTGAACCCTGGAACGCATTGGGTTGCGTATTATAAGAATGATTCTGTGAACTATTTCGATTCGTTCGGCAACCTGAAGCCTCCCCAGGAATTAATAAATTATTTCAATATGAGGAAAAGAGTAGCAATTAATTATAATCACGACAGATTTCAGATTTCAATCAAGTTAATTGCGGACACTTGTGTCTCAAATTTCTCATAAATAACACGTGAGCACGAGTTGCTGCTTAGTCATAATGTCGCACACCTTCACGCTAAAAGGCACACGAGTTATGGTAACAGTGCTGACTACTATCCACCATTGAATTGGACTCCAAATACAATTATGCGCTCGACGCAATTTGGCCTGCACACGTATAATACGATTCCGAATGTAACCGAAAAACAACAAGTTTTATTTCGATAATAAAGTGATAAGAGTTCCTGTTGGATCGTACGAAATAACTGATATCAAGAACTATTTGAAAAGAATTTATGCCAAAGATTCCATATCGCTCAAGCCTAATAATAATAATACGTTGAAAGTAGAAATCAAGTGTAAACATACGATAAACTTTGAACGGGAGGACGCTTTGGGTCGACTGCTTGGATTCAGCAAAAGAATTTTGGAACCTAATCATAAGCATGAATCGGATCTGCCCGTGCAGATTTTAAAAGTCGTAACAATACGCATCGAGTGCAATATAGTAACGTCCTCCTACCACGGCGCACGTCCGTCGCATACGTTGTATGAATTCTCGCCACAAGTAGAACCTGGATATAGCATTTATATCGAGCCACAGCACGTGATTTACTTACCTGTGAGCAAAAGCAATATCGAAAATATTACCTTAATTTTGCTAGACCAAGACGGGATCCCGTGGTGAACAGATCGTTATTAGATTAGAGTTGAAGAAATTGTAATGGGCCTATCATTTGCGGAGCGAAATTATAAAATAGGAGGAAAGCTTTCATCTTCCACCATTCGCATGTCGGACATTCAACGTTTAACACATACTAATATTGCGTTTCTTCAGTCGATCGGACTCAAAGTAGTGAACGATGGAAAAATTGGAAATATTCGAAGGTCTAAGTTTCGACGAAACGATAACCAAACAGGAGTACCACACTTATTATCCCAATTCGCTTTAACTTAAACGACGAAGTACGCATTAGTATTCAACATCAAGATATCTATACCTTACCTAGTGAAAGCTATATACTTGGAGGGAGAATTTAATGTCGATGATGAAGGAACCGGCGCTTGTATTTTAACAAATAACGCGTATGCATTCATGTTCGAACACATACGCTATGAAATCAACGGAATAGAAATTGACCATTGTACTAAACCAGGTATCACTGCTACGATGAAATCATTGGTTTCGTATAGTGACAACGAAAGTAAATTATTGCAAATGGCAGGATGGAATCCGTTCGAAAATAATCAACCTACATTATCAGATAATAAATTTAATGCATGCATCCCATTAAAATTCTTAATGGGTGTGTTTGAAGGACTATAGACGGATATTAATAAACGTTAGCCAAAGAATTAATACTCGTTAGAAGCAGAACAGACGACAACTGCTATAGAAACACTACGGCAGCAGGTACGAACAAGGCATCGATTGAAATTAACAAGATCGAGTGGCATGTCCCCCACGTAAGCGTTAACGATGAGGTTAGATTCAAGTTATTAGATGCTATTCAACAAAACCAAACGATATACGTTCCGTTTCGGAGGTGGCAGCTGAACGAATTACCATCGCTACGCCAAACAAAAACAGATATTTGGCCGATAAAGTCAAGCACTGGCATGGAGAAGCCCCGCTACGTACTCATCGCGTTCCAACAAGGCAAGAAAGATAATTTTAAGGCGGATGCTTCGCTCTTCGACCACTCTAAAATAACAAATCTCAAACTTTATCTGAATTCAGACAATTATCCCTACAACAATATGGTGCATTGTTGATATGGAAGATAAACGTTATGCCGTTGCGTATTATATGTACGGTTCCTTCCGTCCTAGTTACTATGGTCGGTCAACGGAGCACTTAATGAATTATGCTAAATTCCGCAGTACTGTATATGTAATTGATTGTTCGAAACAGAACGAGTCGGTAAAATCGAGCGCTGTGGATGTAAAATTGGAAATGGAAGTCCAAAGAACCATTTAATACTAACACGGCGGTGTATTGTCTTATTCTCCACGATAGCGCCGTGGAATACGGGCACCGCTCAGAGACAGTTAAAAAAATAATCTAGAAATGGCATTGGTAATCGATGTGCAAGGTTTCTTGTTAAACAGTGGTTTCTAGTAAAGGAGTTAGCGTTAAGTGACGGTAAAATGTTAAATCACTTCGTGTTTAAACCTAACATCCCATACTGTAAACTTGACTGGAGTGAAAAACGGATTGTTTCTTGGTTGGAAAGAAACCATCATTCGTTACGCTATAGCGATGGTCACGTTGATATATGCGAACTACCTAGCATTCTACAACGCTTCACGAAGAACATTGAAATTATCTACGTTAAAGGACATTAAAAGCAGATGTATTACAAAAATTTGTCAGTGTACCAATAGCTGAATTTAGAATATATAAAAAGGACATTCCTACTATAACAAAAACTCTGGGTGAATGTTGCATGTACCATAGTGATGAACTTAAAATTTGTTCTATAGCAAACGTTCGTATGTTATCTGATTATGAAACTAACTAATTATATTACTAGATAAGAAATAAAAACCATTATATTATACCTAATGCATTTTATTTATTGTGACCTTAGATAATACATCTATGTAATACACAAATTTACATGAATTTGTTACATCCCCGCCTGATTTCTTATAGCTGGTGGTGGACCATCTAATTGATCATCGACCATAGGAATATGAAGGTAGCATGGCAAATAGGCTTGAAGTTCCGCTTTCTTGTCTTGCGGAATGAGATGCCATTTCTGTTTCAGGGAGAGGCGATGCACTTTATTTTGCAGAACATATAAAGGTAGCAGAGATATAAGATTATCGTCTATCGCGTCCAATCTTCCGCAATTTTCGTCGATATTCTTCAAGGCGGCCCCGATTTGTTTTTCCATACTGTCTTCTATATTTATGTTTTCAAATCTCCTTGTAAGGGAATACAATTTAATATCGGTTTTTAAATTTTGTAGTTTTTCGATATGCCGTTTAAGACTGTCTTGGAGCACGTTGCGATACATACTGAAAGCGCTTTGAGCCTGAAGCAGTCTTTTATTAGATGTGTTTTATGTTCTATTTGCGTATATATCAAACTGTTCGAGCAGTTGGTCTGGGAATTTGTCCATTTAAATCTAAAACACGCAGAACGTCAATATCGAATGCATAGTACTCGGCTCGATAGTCAGCAGCATCGGGTTCGCTAAAAGCTTCGTAGTCAAAGTGAATTATTGCTTTCTTCTCGGCTTGTTAAAATGTAGTGCAATATCTTAAAACGTCCATGATCTCATCAATGTCGAAATATCTTTGGTTTGATAGGCGAACGCAGCCATTAATGTACATTCAATTCTTGTCAATTTGGATAGCCAAATAAAGCGATGTAGTGTATTTGGAATATTACCGATTTGCAATATAAAGTGTGTGTATGTTTTATCACGTAGACCTTCTGCCATCCTATTGCGATAAGAATGAATACAATGCAGGTAAATTGTTACGATGTAAACTGCAGTACTGACCACTTTCACTATATGATAAGGGAGGTGGACAGAGCCCGTGTTATGCGTCGGTTCATGGTACGACATGTTAAAAATTCCGAGAATCGCTAAAGGGTACTTTCTACCTGTGTGACGTAATTTCTATTTACGTATAATAAAGTTTTTAATGGTAATATTTCACAATATTGCATTATCATGATAGGACGTGTTAATAATTCCGAGAAGGACGTGACGTAAATTCTATTTACGTCTATTCGAAATGGAAGAGACTCAGGTTGGTACGTGTTAAAAATTCCTGGAATTACTCATTAAGCACAATATAAAACCGCGAGCAAAGTGTCGGTATGATTCCGCGAACCCTGACCGTGAAATTAAGCGCTAATCAATCCATAATACCTTTGCTTTGATTCCGCGACCCCGCGAATCACACTGCCAATCAATCTATATACATTTGCTTCGATTCCGCGAAATCATACGCGAATTAAATAAAAATCCGCGAAATTAGGCGTTAATTAAAAAAATCCGCGAGGTTACTCTCTAATTAAATAAAAAACCGCGAGGTTACGCGTTAATTAAATAAATTCCGCGAAATTATCCGCGGATGCATGAAATTATGGGACGCGAATGGCCTTGAAAGTGCGCGAGATTGGGCGTTAATTAAAAAAAATCCGCGAGGTTACTCGCTAATTAAATAAAAAACCGCGAGGTTACGCGTTAATTAAATAAAATTCCGCGAAATTATCCGCGGATGCATGAAGTTATGGGACGCGAATGGTCTTGAAAGTGCGCGAGATTGGGCGTTAATTAAAAAAATCCGCGAGGTTACTCGCTAATTAAATAAAAAACCGCGAGGTTACGCGTTAATTAAATAAAATTGCGCGAGATTAGGCGTTAATTAAATAAAATTCCGCGAGGTTACGCGTTAATTAAATAAAATTCCGCGAAATTATCCGCGGATGTCGGTGCAATTAGCCGCGGATTAAGCGCGAATAAATCCGCGGATCAAAAGCGCGAATAAATCCGCGCTCGCGCATGCGCAGTGACCGAAAAGTGGTCCAGAAGCCTCCTAGTATACCTACTTACGTACCTAAATCCTAATTTTAATATTAACTTTCTTAAAGAGCTGCGCTTGCCTGCAAAACCAATGGTATCATCTAACTGTATTTTATTATATACAGCATTTAATGTAGGCCTCTGTTTGTCAGTTATGTGAAAATTGTGAATAACCTGACGTAAAACTGCTTCCCCAGCATTATCCACAGTAGATTTTGGTGAATGTCTTGCAACATTGTCTTTTGAAGAACTGCCATTTTGCTCTACTTCAACAGAATTACTCTTTCGAATAATTCTGACAACAGTACTTTTAGATATTCCCGTAGCTTCACTAACAATATCTAAAATGTTACCTGTAGACAAACATAATGACTTCACTGATATATGAATATGTAAAAATAGTATTAAAAATACTTTAAAAAAATATTATCATACCTTCTGTCTTATATTTTTTAAAATAGTTGTAGACATTAAAAACAATGTCTCTTCTTAGCGATGTTCGATGATTCGGATATTCTCACCTGTAACTTAATTATTTAATACAACTTATTTGAAATCTGTTTAAAACAAAATACTTACAGTAGAATATTACCCCTAATTCAAAATTGTTTTGAGAAAAACTGATTTTTTAACAAATAGTACGCCAATTCAACGACAACACATCAACAACTGACGCCGAAATGAGGTAAATGTTTGCCTTACTGTAGATAAGAAATACATAGCTATTTCTCTCGGTTAGCACCAACTAATCCTAAAATGCGTCGTTGCGCTGGTGTCTTCCGAAAGTAAACGGACTCTATGCACAGCTTGTTCTTTGCGTGCGTCTGCAAGTTTCAAAAGGGTATTACGGCCGCATATATTAACTCCTATACTATTTGTTTATTACATAATACAAATATTTTATTGTAAATTGTTTTCTTTTCTTATTGTTTGGAATATAATTGTCGCTGGTTCTTCACAGGTGCAGGAGGAAAATGTAACGACGCAATCGGTAAGAGTAAATTTTAATTGTAATTTTCACGGCATGCATTTCCATTGAAAATTCCTAACAGTGATTACTAGAGCAACGCAAACTGCGCGGAAAGCCAGTGGCTGACGCATAAAAGTTTACACAAAATAAACACGGCCGGGACAATTCGGTATAAGCGTCAGTATAACTGCGACTCGAAAGCCGATCTGTTGTGTATGCATCTACGCTGTTGTATACTATATCGTAGTTCTACGTTTGTTTTGAAAATGTTTCCTACGTCGCGAAATCACCACAGTTGGACACAATAAGAGAATTTATTGCAGAAATGCCTGATTTAAAGTGTGATGGCGCTAAAATTCAATGTGTAGTGTGTAAAATAGATTTAATGTGTTGGTCGAAATGTGATTGTCTACGGCACGTAAATAGTGCAGGGCATGTTTCAAAAAAAAATTCCACACGAGATTATAACAAATTTAAATTTAATTTATGTGTTACCTTTATTGCATGTAATTTACCATTTCATTTACTAAGGAAGAAAGCATACATCTCGTTTTGGAATGAATATTCGGACTTTAAGTTACCAAGTGAGAGAACATTACAGAGAGTTGTGCCGTCTGCTCGTGAGCATGTCGAGAAAAGAATTAAATCGGAGTTGCAAGATACAAAACTGTGGTTATGTGTGGACGAAACAACAGATCGTAAAAAACATTCTGTGGTTAATGTAATGGTACGCACAATGGAACCACATCGACCGTCACCCTCAATTTTACTAGCTTCCAAACGAATACAACAATGCACTGCCGAAGTAATTTCAATGTTGGTGTTAAATACATTGGAAAAGTTTGAACTTTCAACAAATCAACTGTTGATGTTTATGAGTGATGGTGCCGCAAACATGCTTGCTGTAGGTCGATCTCTTAAAAAACATGTTATCCCGAGGTAGACGCCGTAATCGTACATACAAAAGCTGTGTTTGTAAAATCCCCAAAACGTATTCGTGAATTTCATAGACTATGCCCCGGTATTCCTAAACCACCACAACCTATTCTTACTCGTTGGGGAACATGGTTAGAGGCTGCATTTTATTATCTTAAATATTTTGAGAATATAAAGAACGTGATTTTAGAATTCGACTCAAAGGAAGCTGCGGCTGTCAAGGTAAGCCGCTTGAAATTTCAGGATAATCAGAGTTAAAACAGATTTGGAAATTATTCAGAACAATTACGTGGGACTAGCGGATGCGATAGAAAAACTACAAAATTCTTGGGTATTGTTAGTGGAATCTTTGCAAATAGTGCAACATGTTCACGCATAGCTATGCGCGATAGAAGACGCAAGAAATGTTTGTGTTATAGAAAGGTTTGAAAGTGTTTTGAAGGTGTGTCAACAGAACCGTTAAGTTATTTGAAAGATTATTTTACTTACGCAAATATAACGTCACTAGATGTAGAACGTTCGTTTTCGGCATACAAAAACACTTTTTCTTCACGCCACACTCATTCTGCCGAAACAACTTTGGAAACATATCTAATGTTACAAATATTAAATGGACATTATCCACTTTGTGATTTCACGGAGGACTCTTAAAACGGTAAGTATTTGAGCACGTATCACATTTAATTTATTCTGTGTAAACCTTTATGCGTCCGCCACTGGCTTTCAGCGCAGTTGCGTTGCTCTAGTGATTACGCAGATACCATATGGACCGATGGTTAAATAATGCTGTTTCATATTTCTTGTTTTGTAGCAAGAATATTACAAATTGATATGTGTTTTCATCTTTAATTTAATATATTATTTTTTTTGTTTCATATTTAAAAGCCAGCACAGAAGAGCGCTGTAAATTATCATTTTTATATAAATTCAAGCTGTATTTTACAGATTTACAAAAAACCTAAATATCAATTACTCCGATATTAAAAAAAAATTGAAATATATATATTTTTAGTAATGACATGTTTACGATTACGTTTTCATCAGATTTATTTACAATTATGTACATATATTTCTTAATTACCTTACAGATTTTCATTATTTCATTAACAAAAATTCTAATGGGAATTTAAACATTTATTACTTCTATATGTTTGTGAAATATCTTTCTCAGTGGTTTTACTTAACTTTGGTAAAATTTTCTAATTTGACTCTAATAGATGATTTTTGTAGGTTCGGGGGTATCCCTAGATGCCCTTGCGGCAATTTTGAATGAATTTCCAACTTAGTAAAATCAAATTAACGAATTTTTAAGATTTTAAAAATTAACTAACCTTTAAATTTTCGAACGACGCCAATGTATATAAACCCTCCGTTTATATACCCTCCACAGGAACTGCCTGCTCTGGATATTTAACCCTATTTACTTCTCTAATAATGACTTTGAATACACAACGAACACTTATCTTCGGATTGGATTCAAGACAAACTTTGATTCAACCAAGGCCGAATAAAGATTGGATGAAAATTTCGGGCGTCGTTCCTCTTTCCCCGATCGGCGATTGTTTTCTTTCACAGCCAATTTTGATAATTTACGCAAATAGAAACTAACCAACAAGCTTTAAAATAGAAAATCCACTGCTAATTTATAGAAATATTTTAGATAAAGATCTAATTGATGAAATATTATCTGTTGTGCTTTGCAGTTTATGTTGTTGCTTATTCCAGACGATTTTTACATTAATTTGCAAGAGATAAGTGAATGGAAAAACTAATAAATTCTACCGTCCTCACCCCAAGGACGGTTGGCTGAGGGGGGAATGGTAACGCAAAAATTACCAATTATCCCCGTAAGAGGGGTATTTGGTTGCCAACAAGTGGCCATACTGACATTTGGTCAGTACCGAAGTGACAACCGAGAGAAGTTGTTGTTGTCGTAGATACAACGTTGAATATAACATAACAGTTTGATTAAAGTTCATCAATATCTCGAAATAGTTTATCTTTCTGTATATTCGTATTTATATTTTAATATATTGATTAGTTTTATTTATTTTTACAACGAAAAATGCGAGGGAAATGAATGAATTCTGTTTTTGATTCTGTAGATCAAACCCGTATTATATTATTCAATTTTTCCCTGCGTTTAAATAATAGTAGAACTATTAATAATAATATAAAAATGTTGTACAAATTAGAACATATAAGCTTATATATTTAACTTAAGTTACTCTCAATAAATAAATCAATTGGTCACGTAGATTGGATATCCTTATATAAAAAGTTAAATTTGGTAATTTGTTTATTTTAAATTATGTTACATTTGATTTAATTTATTTTTAGAATGATATGGAAGATACATCAGAAAATGATGTATCATTATTTTTTTAAAATTTAATGATAAAATACGACCATATACTCCGAATATTAATTATTTGTGTATATTTTGTTGTATTTTTTTTGTTTTTTTTGTTTAGGACAGAGGAGGGCCCAAGAAGGCCCGAAAAATTAAACTAATATGGTAAGTTTTTTCATTAGAAATTCGTAACTATGGTTATGAAGATGTTATATGTACGGATAGTTTATAGTTTCGCTTTTTACGAGGGCGAATCAAATATTAACCGGACTTTTGTTTTAGAACATTTATTGGTACAGTAAATAAAATTTTGAATACACCCTATTTTTCTATATAATCTCCTCTTTTATTCACACATGTTTCCCACCGAATCAGAAGTTTTTTAATTCCGTCATCAAAGAATGAATGTGATCGCGTCTGTAATCAATTGCGCACGAACGTTTCTACACCTTCGTCGTCGTCAAAGTGATGACCTCCCAGTTCTTCTTTAAGTGACCCAAACATGTAGTAGTCACATGGCGACAGACCTTTACTGTAGGCCGGATGTTCCAGTGCTTCCCAATGAATTTTGTCCAATTTTTCTTGGGTTAATGCAGCTGTGTGTGGCCGAGCGTTGTCATGGAGCAGAATCGCACTTCGATAGGCCAGTTTCACTTCATCAAGCAGTTGACAGTAGTACGCAGCATTAACTGTACGCCGTTCATGGAGAAAATCAACGAGCAATATGCCTCTGCAATCCCAAAAAATCGTTGCAAGAACTTTCCCAGCAGAAAGACGGGTCTTGGCTTTCTGCGGTGCTGCTTCTCCAGGTTTTCGCCACTCCATGCTTGCCTGTTTAGACTCCGGGGTGTAATGATGCACCCACGTCTCATCACAGGTGACAATGTGCCTCAAGAAATCATACCCCTCTGTTCGATATCGTGCCAAAAGTCTTTCACACACGGCAAGACGGTTTGCTTTCTGATCTTCCGTCAAGAGGGAGGAACCCACCTTGCCGACACTTTTCTGTAACCCAAATCATCTGAAATGGTTGTGTGCACATCTTGCTCAGACATGGTGCTACTAACAACCAATCTGCTCTGGCGAGCCGAACCGATTTACTCCCCTCCACTTTACATCCCCATTCAACATATATCAACACGTCACGTTACTGACTTCACCTAGGGAGCGTTAAAAAGAAAAGTTCGGTTAATATTTGATTCGCCCTCGTAGTATCGCCGATTTTTGTGTTTAGATGTTTCATATTTAATGAATATGTACGAGCCCCGTCCAGCTTCAGTTGGCTCACACACAAAATTTGTAGTGTTGTTGGCATTTATCGCTCAAGGAGCAAAACCAGCCACTACAATGTAATATCTAAGACAAAATATGCTATGTAGGGGACTTTAAGAGAGATCTGTGTTCAATGGAACGTGTTGTCTCATAAAAAATCGAAAATATTAAAAAAAAATTGTTTTGCATTCCATTACCCAAGTACTGCTAACGATGAGTATTAAGGTGGCTATGGAAACAACGCTTTCTTTGATGGAAATGACGGTGATAGATGTTTCGATTGTAGACCAGTTAACTGATAGTGCAACTGTTGTCAATAATGGGCAGGGGAAAGGTAGTCGACTCGATTAATTATCATTAATTTACACAAATTCGAAAAATCAAACGGCGAAATCGGAATATTGCTCAGCATATTCAGATACAGTGGTCGAAATATTGTAAAATTGTACAAATCAAACGGTTCAGCTGCCCAAAAGCCCCGATATGTGAAAAAGTCAAATTAACAGACGCTGATAGACGAGCTTTGGCCAGAATTATCAAGTTTAATAGGCGTGCTAACTACGGAGCGTTGAGTGTACTTCGGATTGAGGCTGTTGGAAGACGTGTTTGCAGGTCTACATGTCATTTAGAGGCAAGAAAACTTGGCTTTGGTACTTACAAGGTAAGTTTCTGAGTCCAGTCCTAAGGGATAAAAAATAATACATTTTTCCCTTCGCGAAGGCAATAGAAAAACCGTTATTGACCCTAAAGCAGAAGCGAAGCAGGTTAAAATGGGCTAGAGACCATCGAAATTGGGATATGGAGAGGTGGAATAGTATACATTGGAGTGACGAGTCGCGATTTGAAGCTTGTGTCGGTGATATTCGGAGCAGAGTTATTCGCCAGAAACATGAAACCTATCATCCTGGCTGTCTTAAGCGCAAAGTTAAATTTCCATCTTCGGTAATGGTCTGGGGTTCAATGTCGGCTAGAGGAATTGGAAAATTACATTTAATTAACGGCATTGTTAACTCAGGCAAATATTTAGACATCCTAGAGGAGTCTTTGTTGCCTACTTTGGAAGAAAGCAGGATTTCTGGAAATGGCTTCATTTTTCAGCAAGACAGTGCTGCATGTCACACTTCCAAAAGATTCATGAAATGGCTTTCAGACCATAAAACATCGGTTCTAAAATGGGTTTCTAGTAGTCCGGAGCTTTCGCCCATCGAGACGTTGTGGCATATCATGAAAAAGAGGTTGCGAGCCAATCCTGCCAGGACTGTGCAAGAACTCAAGCAAAGGCTCCAGAACATTTGGAATAATTTCACTGCAGAGGAGTCAGGATCTAGTAAATAGTTTGCCAAGAAGAATAGAAGCAGTTATTAAAAATAAAGGTGATGTTACTCAGTGGTAGAATGAGCTATATTTTAGAGCTGAAAAACACAAATTTGAGTTATTCTTTTTTCAGTCCTAATCAGTTCCAATTGTTGTAATCAGTTCCGTTATTTTTGTGCAGTATATTTTCAAACTGTTATTTGCAAAATAAAAATTGAGAATTATACCTCTATTAGTTTAAATGATCTTTAATACATGCTAATAACTGAAATTTTATAGGGTGGGCCAACTGAAGCTGGACGGGGCTCGTATATGCATTGAGAAAATTATTACTTATTACTAATAATAAAATATTAATCAAGTATCTGCTGCACCATTTTTCCGTGTATTGTCATTGTTAATTTAATATATTAATTAGTTACTTTTTTCCGAACAAAAGGAAGAATGATGTAAGTTATATAATACTTTTTTATGTAAATTTAGTCCGTATTACATACTTTACAAATTTATAAAATACGTAAATATCCAATATTCCGATATATTCTAACTATATAAATGGTGATAGAATAGTTGGTTGTAACATGTCACGTTTTTATCAGATTTATTTACAGCTACATATTTCTCAATATATATATGTATATACGTGACACATTTTCATAATAAATTCTAATGAAAATGTTAACATTTAAGTTGATTAATATATCCAATTGCTTTATTTGTCTGTATATTCGCATTTTTATTACTGTTTTAAAATAAAGCTCTGACAAGTAAATATTGCAGGCACCAGCACCAGCGCCAGGGCCACGACCAACGCTAGGGTTGCCCAAATGTATGTTTCATATGTGCACTTTTCTTATTACTTATTTGTAAATTAACTCCGATTTATTTCGCTTAAACTGCTTCAACAGTGCTTTGGAAATTTTCAACGCGTTTTTGGTCCTGAGTGAACAAGCATGGCACCCAGCGCACGGTTAGCTTTTTAATGTACAAATCTTTAAACAATATATGACAAACACATTCTGTCGAGATGCCCACATCCTCTGCCATCTCTCTAACCTTAATTCGATGGTCATCTAGCACCATTGGATGAACTTTTCCGATGTTATCGGTAGTGGTTGCACTTTTTGGCCCCCTCCCTGAACGTTCATTTTCAACTAAGCTGGTACAGCCACATTTAAATTCAGCTGGCCAAAGTTTTACTGGCAAATGATGGTGCAGAATCCCAGTAAACAAGGTCCATCTTGGCTTTAATTTGCGTAGATGTATTGCCTTCCAAATGCAAGAATTTAATGACGGTTTGATATTCGATTTTTTCCATTTTTACCGAAACACTAACATTGATTGATACAAACGACTGTTAAACAACAATTAAGCATTCAACATGGCTGAAATTTTCTAAACTTTCTACGCATGCGAATATTTTTGACGAGTAACGCCATCTTCATGTTGAGGCATGAAACTTTTCAGACTACCCTCATAAACGTGTAATGTTTCTTCTTGTAAAAGAGGTCAATCTATTTCTGTATTTCTTCTGCAAGTGACTTACTATGCTACCAACAATTTGAGAAATTTGTTAGTTGTACGGTTTACCCTCTTGAAGTCAAATAATTATTATCTGTAATAACTGTCTGGTACAGCATCTGTTCTTGTATTGTGCTGAATGTAGAAAACATTCGATGAATAGCCCACGTAAGTTCTAATAATATATATCAGGTGTTCTAATGCATGGTCATTCCATTTAAATTGTTAAAATTATTGTCAAACGTTAGTTTCACGGAAGACGTGCGCCGTTCTTGTCCTGTTACTTTGTTATTGATGATGACACACATAGCGACGTATATTTTATAATGTCAAGTACTTCTTGTTAATGAACTTGAATGCGATTTATAATTGTCCATTAGTTAAAAGGTTCGGATTAGAGTTGCTGCACAGACTCGTATATCAGAGAGACATATAAGCACACGCACATAAGTAGACAAATACTGGTAGAAATGCTGAAGTAAAACGTTTACTTGTTGCCGTCCACATAAAAGTACCAAGTTTCACGTATACGTACGTGTTGGCATAGAGTTAGAAAACTTACGTAATTATTTTAAACGCAGACGTAATTTAGAACAGCTCGAGAAAAATACGCTACCTACGACAATCTTATTACGTCTGCTGTGAGTTAAGTTCAAGTTTTCAAAATAACTACACACGACAAGAGTTTGTAGAGAGAAATTTAATTACTACACATATTTCTAAATGGTTTTTAAATGATGCAAGAATTTAAACTTATATTTGCCCATTGTTTTCTTGGAATGTTAACATTTAAACGTTGTATATATTGTACACATATAGATTGGTTAACAAAACAATATCAGTAGTGTGTTTGTTTACCCTCTTAAGATTATTTTAAGTATATTGCACATACTTCTATAATATGAGGATAGTAGGATAAATACCTGTGTTAGGGGATACAACGCAAGTGTTTTGCATATAGTAAATTTATTTCTAGACATAATCCCCTTGTAGCTCTCTCTATACACTTACATCAGTCCACCTAGTTCCAACTTTTTTAAGCCATCGAACTCTGCAAAATAGGCCTGTGTTTCGGCAACCATCTCTTTATTTTTTTCTTCACTAAGTTGGGCCCCGTTTTCTCTCTAGCTGAGCATCGAATCGATCCAATAAATCAGTACTGTCCTGTGATTGTCCTTCTCCAAATAATCAATTAAGATTATGCCTAGTAAATTCCAAAAAGTCGTCGCCATAACTTTTCTGGCTGATGGAATCGTCTTCGCCTTCTTTGGTGCACTTTCGTTGAGAAACACTCATTTTGTCGACTGGCTTTTCGTTTCTGGCGTGTAGTGATGTATCCAACAGACGTGCGGTAGCCGGTAGCTTTCTCATACTCAATTTTTCGTGAAGGATGTTTTGTAAACGTTCAATTGAGATGTTTACCATATTAGCTATCTCTTTAATCTTCACCCTTTTTGGATAGAGGATCATAATACAGAACCATTGTTTCATCTCCTATGAGAATGGACTCCAAAATCGGTTTCGGGTCGTCTTCACACATGTTTAAAAACGAGTGCGCACAGTCGACTCGACGTTCGAGTTGGAGAGCAGAAACAAGCACTAATCTTATTAATACTCAAATGGTTATGAAAAATTCGGCGAATACTTGTTTCAGAAATGTTAAACATCACTGCTAATTCCTTCACTTTCAAACGGCGATCTGCTAATACCATTTCTTCAATAATTGAAATGTTTTGAGGCAGTTCTATTGGCCAACCTGGGCGCTCATCATCTTTAAAGGATTCTTGCCCCAAACGGAAACATTTTGCCACTTTAAAGAGGAATTTGAAGGGGATAGATCACCATAAACACCGTCTAAACGTTGTTTAATGTGATTAGGCGTATGCCCTACTTTTGTAAAAAATTTAGTGACTGCGCAGTACTCAATTTTCGTTACCTGAAACATTTTCACGCACTAGTTGCGTTGTCTGGCTGGCTACTAAAAACTACTACTCTTCGAGCCGTAATATATGTAGTGTAGGTCTCGCATACATGCAACTATAACGCAACGGAGTTTGAACACGTTCCAACCTGTATAACCCCGTTAGGCCGAGAATTTATGGCGCCTACCTCGTATGTAACTACTCGTTTATATTATTTCTAGTAGGGCAACATTAAGTTTTAATAACTTTTTATTATAACATATATATTTATATCATTTTATTACTGCAATGATTTCTATAACTCGACTGTCTTAGGAGAAGACCTCTGGCTGCTATTAAATAATTATTGATTAGCAAAGCTTGTACTGTTTGCTGAGCTTTAATGAGAACCATTGGCTTCACTGTTAAATGTAGTTTACAATGTCATTAAGAATCAATAAATTTTATTGCTTCACCTTTGAAAACGGTGACGAATAAATCAAGATTTGTAAACAATAAATTCGCTTTTCGTCGGACATATCGAAGACATCGTGAGCTGTACACGTGGGTGATTCGAAAATATACCGTAACTCTGTGTATTATACTCATAAAAGTAAGTGATGTAAATAAGCGGAACTTTCACGAAAATAATTCGAATGGAAACCTTTTTACGAGTTTGATAAAGTAGTAACTAATGTAAGGACCAGCGCTCACATAAAATGATGGAAATATGGTGAAGGTTTGTAACAATTTAAATACTTTTGCGACGTTATCGCATTTATGTAGGTGTTGTTGTTTAGGAGAGGTACATATGCACTCGAAAACCCGTTATAGTAATGAATTGTTCTAAATTTCTAATTGAATGCACTCTTCTTACTGCCTTGCATTAATAAATAATTTGATCCCATGTATAACAAAACAATTCGCAGCAGATCTAAGTATGTAAAGATAAGATAAAGATGAGTCTTTGGGTTGTGATAAAGCAAATAGACATAATATCGAAAATTTTACAAATAAACAAAACATGATACAATTTAAATTGCATAAGTCCGTCGTTGGTGGACTTTTGAGGGAGTTAGGTCGTAGTATATCTGCCAGATACATGGAAAGAATTTAACGAAAGATGTAATAATTGTCATTTAAGTTTTATAACCTTAATTAACAAGGAAAGGTACTCAACCGGGAAATTCACAATTTTATGAAATTTGGGTGGTTTGTAGATTTTGTAGGACTATGTAAAATATCGGTTTCCATTTCTGCTAAAAAACGGTTTTAGGAATTGAAATCGGTATTTGAATGTTAAGCCAGTATCCCACTGTAAATATTTGTGTATTTATTTTGATAAAAATTTTTATAAAAATGACGTCACATAAATATATTGATGGTGCATATCACACTGTAAAATGAAATCTGTAAATATTGTCAATCCTGACGAATTTGATTGGCTGTTTTTCGGTGTAATCATAACCTCAAAAAGTGTTGACGCGTTCCTTGTTTATACTTGTATGTTGGCATTTGTTGTGGATATGAGCAGAAACGGGAAATTAATTAAAAATATTAGAGAGTATTGAAAAGCACATCATATTTACAGATTAAGCGTTACTTTAAGGTATCTAGCTACTGGTGAAAGCTTTAAAAGTATGAGCTTCTCCACCCGGATAGCACAAAATACTTTAAGTAACATAATACCACAAGTATTGGAAGTAAGAATAGTAGAATGCATGAAAGATCGCTACGTAAAGGTAAGGAAATTCAATCGCATTTTATTAAAATAACAACCTCTGCTGCTTAATAAACTTCATTTAATATAAAGGTAAATCAAAACATTTATTTTAAATCTTCTTCTCCACATTCCATTAAGCTTTTTAATATTAAGTGCTTAAACTTTATTTGTAGTTGTTTTTTACTCAGATTTCTAATTGAATTTACAATGAAATTCGCAAAATCTTACCACTCATTTTCTACATTAGTCTGTTCACTTCTGCTTAGTTTATTTAAAACTAAGCTTGCGAATTCCAAAAATTTTTCTGTTGCTGCATCTGACGTGTGCCTCTTACGTTTCCTAGTTAGAGGGGTTGGATCCTGACATATTTCAAGTTTGCTTGTAGATGGCGAATCCGAAATACTTTCTTGCTGAAAATAAAACATTTATTATATTAATATTCAACGCTGCAGGCATTATTATTATAGGTGCCACTTCATCAAAGAGAATGGGAAAAAATTGTAGATGAATTTTACAAACAATGGAATTTCCCTAATAGCCTAGGAGCTTTAGATGGGAAACATATAGTTTTTCGTCCTCCAAGATCTGCAGGGTCATTTTATAGAAATTATAAGGGCACTGATAGTATTGTTTTGTTAGCATTGGTTGATGCAAACTACAAGTTTTTATGGATGGATATTGGAACTAATGGCAGAATCAGTGATGGTGGAGTATTCTCAAGAAGCGAAATGTCCATATACAATAACACTCTCAATTTTCCTCCACCTAAGCCATTGCCAGGAAGGGAATTGCATATACCACATGTTATAGTTGCGGATGATTCCCATTACGGGAAAGGATAATGAAACCCTATAGATATAGAGGATTAACCAACAAACAGAAGATATTTAATTACAGACTTAGCCGCACTGGGAGAGTAGTGGAAAATGCATTTGGAATTTTGAGTAATCGTTTTCGGGTATTATTACATCCTATTAATTTGGATGTTGAGAAAGTGAATTTAATAACAACTGCTTGCTGTATCTTGCACAATTTTTTGATTTGTGAAGGTAATGAGCAGTATATGCGACCACAAGATGAAAATATTACTTCGAGTCTCACTACTTTAGTGCAGCAATGTGGTAATAAAAGTAGCCAAGCATCACTAAAAATCCGGGAGGAATTTCAATCATATTTTAACACAAATGGACAAGTTGAATGGCATCAACGTAATGTTAATAATAACAACATGTAATTTACAAATATTTTTTGTATGATTAAAGACAAATATTTCAGATAAAAAATTATGTTACTATACACCTTTCTATTATTGTTTGTTTGTCGAATAAATAAAAATACTTAATATCACATTTATTTACCTCTGTGTTCTCCAATGTATTTGTTGAGTTGACAAAATCATCCAACTATTCGTTATTGATGAGCTGTGAATTATTATAATCATCATGCTCCATTACCACTGTTTCGGTAGAAAGCGGTGTATTATATTTCCCTTTCCTACGTTGGATATGGTCCGCTAGAAAAAGCAGCTTTTGGAAAAATTCAAAACTTATTTTGTGGATGTCGTCGATTCCACTACCACTTTTTTTTGATTTTATCTTCGATAATTCATTACTGAAACGACTTCTTAATGCGTTTATTTTAGATTTTACATGGTCAACTGAAACAAGCACATTACAACTTAAAATATCCAATAATTTTGTGGATAGATTAATTACTTATCAGTCACTTCGGGTTTTAATTCACGGAGTTCCCCTACAATTTTCTCAAGCACATTTTGCCGAGGAAATTTGTTGTGATAATCTGGTGATTTCACATTATACAACACCTCTTCCATTTGATACAACTCTATTAAAACCGATGTTTCGTTATTATTCTAGCCGTTCGACATTTTTATGGAAAATAAACATGTACAAGCTACATTTTAACCGAACACAATGTAGAACTGAAAACAGGTTATAGCAACGCACGTTATAAACTTTAACAGTTAACGCAATGCGCATGCCTGCATTAACACCCAATCAAATTACTGCTTTCATCAACATAAATTCAAACAGTTTCTATTTCTATTACGTCACAAAAATATTTTTACGTGACATCACATAAATACAGGTTTTTATAAAAATGTTTATAAGCACGTAAATATAGTCATATCACACTATAAAAACAAGTTTCATGTAATTTTTTATCAAAATAAATAAAATACTGGCTTTAGGATTTTCTGTTTTACATTATTTCCTATTAGATCTTCATAAAAATTATCGATACATACAGGTGCTCCGTATCTTTAAAGGGCTATCCAAATACCTGATGATTAAATGCCTTACCCTCCACCCCTTTGGCATACTATTCGAAGCAACTTTAAGCATTTTCGCTTTAATACCCTCACTGATCTTCCAAAACGACCACACATAGTATTCGCCAATATTAAACACTAAATATGAGAACTGCTAATGCTATCACTCCTAGTTTATTGTTTTACCATTGGTATATATCAATCTATTGACTATTACACATACGTGTACGTTAATTTGTAAAAAAATATTTTGATGTGCATTTCACATTTCTTATTGCATGTTTCTTATTGAATATTCAAAGGTCTGCATATGTACGTGATATAAATTTATTCATCATGCTTATGAGTTTACGTAAGAGTGTTCAAAACATAAAAATTGAATGCCTCTTGAACGTTTAATAAAAGCAGGCTCGCTACAAATAGAACAATGAGGGAAAAACCATTATTGCTGTTGCTAAAAGCAAACTCAACAGAATGGTTGAAACGGTCGGATCTATTTTTTAAGTAGCCGCTTTTAAACCAAGAATTTCTTCTTCGTTTCTTGCTATTATATATTGTCAACTATCCATGCTTAGTCTTTAACCGTTTTCCCTATTGAATTTGTTGGTGGTCTTCATTATTACCAGTGATCGTCAAAATCAAGTGTCAAGTCGGTACTAATCACTATTAGTAATGACTATCGTGGTCAGTACTAATGACTATGACAACGTCGGATCTTTTCCTGTAAAGATAGGTAGCGTTTCCTTTTCATCTTCATGTTACTTATTGGATCCTTCTTCTTCTGTATTTGAATCTTCTGATTGCATTTAATTTCCATCTGCATCGCTGAAACACTTCATTAAAACCCTTACCACCTCACTCATACTGGACGCACGTTTCAATAGCCAAGATATCATCATCAGCATTAATTAATTTAACTAGGTAGGCGCCATATATTCTGGGCCTGACAGACTTATACAGATTCTAGTATATTCAAACCCCGTTGCGTCATAGTTGCACATGTGCGAGGCCTACACTATATATTGAAATATCTTCCTCAGAGGATTTTTCCAAATTTTGTTAAATTTTCTAATTTTAAATTGAATAAACGATTCTTGTAGGTTCGGGGGTATCCCTAGATACCCTTACGGCAATTTTTGAATGAATTTCCAACTCAGTAAAATGAAATTAACGAATTTTAAGATTTGAAAATTAACTAGCCTTGAAACTTTTGAACGATGCCAATGTATATAAACCCTCTGTTTATATAACCACCACAGGAAACTGCATGTTCTGGAGATTTAACCCTTTTCTCTTCAAATAAAGACTTCGAATAGACAATCGAACACTTATATGAGGATCGGAGTTAAGACACACTTTGATTCAACCAAGGCCGAATAAAGATTGATGAAAATTTATGGCGTTGTTCATCTTTCTTTTATTTTAAATCGCGAAAGACCGGCGATTGTTTTATTTCACAGCCAATTTTGATAATTCAACCTAAATAAAAACTTCAACGATGACTTTCGATCAAATGAAATTATTTCTGCAACAGCAACAGCATACGAGAACGCATGCAGTGACTTAACCAGGAGGTTGTATGTTGATGATTCTGTGATCCAAACTGTCACCAACAAGCGTTAAACGAGAAAATCCACTGCTACTTTACCGAAACCTTTCAGATAAAGATTTAATTGATGAAATATTATTTGTTGTACTTTGCAATTTATGCTGTTGCTTATTCCAGACGATTTCTACATTAATTTGGACGAAATAAGTGAATAGAAAAATTGACTAGTGAGTAGATTTGTCCATGCTACCCCACACTCGTCAATATCTGGACTTATAATTAAATTATAATGTCCTCGCTCCAAGGACTGTTGGCCGAGGGGGAATGGTAACGAAGAAATTTCCAATTTTCCCCGCAAGTTAGTTACCAACGAGTGGCCAGACTGACATATAGTCACTACCGAAGTGACAACTGAGAGTTGTTGTACCAAGGCTCTAACAAAAACACAGTCCCCAACATCGAATAAGGTTTGTTTACCTATTTTCTTAGCTTGTTTCTTTAGATAATTGTTTTCAATTTTTAGCAACTGCTCTTGTGTAGAGGGAATTAAGGAAGATATATCTAATCGGTCAGGATTATTATTCCACGGTCTAGTTGGATTTGTATCGATATAAAATGAAATAGGAGAGACTTTTGTCTGGGAACTTGGAATCTCATTAATTACCGTCTCAATTTTGGGAATATTATGTAACCATTCAGCATGGTTGTCTTGAACGTAGATTCGAAGATATTGTAATACCGTTCTGACACTCCGTTCACTTGGGTTTGCTTGTGGATGACGCACAGGTGTATAGACGATACGAATGTCTTTGCGATCGAATAACTTAACCAAACTTTTGTTGTGATTGTACGTGGCATTGTCTAAGATGATGGAATACCAATTTCTTCGAAATAGGAATTTAGACATTTGATGATGGTGCTGCTGTTACATTTTTTTGTGGGATATAACTTTACAAGTTTTGTGAAGTGATCTAAGACCACCAAAACATTCTTGTAACCATCTACAGGGATCAAGTTCTGAAGAAAATCAATACAGATTTTATCTAAGACTGATTTGGCACAGATGGGTTTGGAAATTGCGACAGGTGGATTATTTTTGACTTCTATAAGAAGACATGTCCTACACTGGTTTATCACCTGTTTGCATAAAATCATATCCTTTTTACAGAAAAATCCTTCTCTAAACATTAGATGTAACCTTTTTATGCCTGGGTGAACATAAAGTTCATGAAGATGTTGTAAAACCTTTAGTGCATGTTCTTTTGTTAAAATAATTAACTCAATACCGTTTACGAGCCTTACTAAAATGTTGCTTTGCATATAGAAGTCTTTGTACCGCTTATTTTTGCCTAATTCGCTGCTAATCTTTTGTATTTCTGATGCTTGTTGTACGGCTATAATATTCGGCCTGCTATACAGGGTGTGATTGATGTTCTGTAACAGGTGCATGTTGATAGTGAATGCCTGGTCCTGTGAGCTGTTTGTTTCGTACATTCTGCTGAATATGTCGACAATGTAGTTCTGCCTTGTTGTAATGTACTCAATGTCGAAATCGTACCCTTGTAGGATTAGAGATACTTGTAGATACGATTGTTGCATATCCTTGTCTTTAATATGGATGTGAGAGCAGAATTGTCTGTTTGTATAAAGAATTTCCTTCCTAGAGGAAATATCTCAACTTGGATACATAGTATAGTATGGCCAACATTTCCTTCTCCACAATGGAACATTTTCCTTCTGCATTATTTAGTTTTCTTGACAAGAAAGCGATTGGATACTCTCCATCTGCATGATTTTGGAATAAAACGCCTGCTATTGCACTGTTGCTTGCGTCAGTTCGTAATGTGAATAACTTGGAGAAATCTGGATGAATTAGCTTCAGATTTTGACAGAAACAGTTCTTGATGTCTTGTAGTACCGCTTCGTGCTTCTCTTCCCATATAAATTTAGTTCCTTTCTTTAGTAGTTCGTAGAAGCTTAGGCATTTTTCAGAAAAGTGTGGAATGAATTTATGGTAGTAAGAAATGACTCCAAGGAAACTTCGTAGCTTCTTGACGTTGCTTGGCCGGAGGAAATCTTGAATGGCTTGTAGGCGTTCTTGTTTGATGAATATGCCTTCTTTGTTGATGATGTAGCCCAAATAGGAGACATTATTCACAAAAAATTCACACTTCTTTAGATTTGGCTTCATCCCTGCGTTGGCCAGACTGCTGATGACTTTGGTGAGATCATCTTCAGAAAATACGACGACGTCATCGATGTAATGGGATGAAAATGTAGAATAGGGATCGAGAATGTGCTTCATGGCAAATGTGAGAGCACTTAAACTGGTTGATAGACCAAATGGTACACAACGGAATTGGTATGTTGTGCCATTGATGGAGAAGCCACATAATTTACAACTTGCTTCTGAGAGTGGAATGAGCCAGAAGGAACTTTGTAGGTCTTGCTTGGAGAAAACTCTTGCATTGGAGAATCTTGTCAGCAACGTTTCGATGGTCTCTGGCGTTTCATGTTCTTTCTTGGTGATCTTGTTCAAGATACGAGCGTCGAGGCACAGGCGGATGGAATTGTCTTTCTTCTTGACGATGACAACAGGATTGATGTAAGATGTTCTTGATCTTTCGATGATTCCATCTGTTAACATGTTTTGAATTTCCAGATCGACTTCTGCACGAAATGCTTCAGGTACTGGATACATCTTGCAGGAGAATGGAGCCAACTCGTCAACGTGGAGGGTGTGCGAATACTTCTTGTCGGCGACCACAGGAGTTTATCGACTAATTTTTGATGTTTTGTAAATATTTGTTGTATAAATGCTCTGTATTTGTAATTACAATTTATTTCATTGAACTTTTGACAATACATATTACTTTCTGTATCAATTTCTATGTTATTTACTCTGCCTTCTTCTTTGAATAAACTGCTTTGCTTACTGGTGTGCTGGTTTTCTTTTGATTTTGCTTTTTCATTCACGTGAATACTTTCATTTAGAATATTAGCGCTATGCTGAATAATGCTTGTTTTGGTTTCAAATATACTTGAATTCATAGCTGGGCTACCGTTTACGATACTAGACCCAGACTGGTTCAATAACTTGTTTTTTTCTACGATGATATCTTGAAGACTTGACCTCGATACAGACTCAAATCGCACACGGTTGTGTTTTATACTGATTGTATTCTCGTTGTTGATGATGACTTCGTGCTGTGTGAGAAAATCCTGTCCAAGGATGGCATCGTATTTCAAGCCAGGAACAATGTAGAAAGTTGCATGGTAAATATGCTTGTTTATAATGATGAAATTACAGAGACATTTCTCCACTTTCGCCAGGATTTTGTTGGTTCCAGATCGGATTTGTAATTTTGAAGTATTACATACAGATTTTGCGAGGAGCTCTTTGTTCTGCTCTAAGACTCGAGCATTTAACAGGCTCACTTCGGCACCACTATCGACTAATGCACTTAAGGGTACTTTATTGAGAGAGATTTCTAAGAATGGTAAGATACTTGTAATTCGCGAGCTTTCAATTGGGGGTGTTTCGGAGAATAAATCTTTGGGGTGTTGGTAACTTATTGGACTGTTATTATTAGCTAAGCGACTGCGGACGGTGTTTATAAAAAAGACTGAGTTGTCTGAGAATTTTCGTCGGGCGTTGGCCATGATCTTGACCCTTCGGGATGTTTGAGTTGGTACTATTTGTATTTCTGTTGCTGGAGTTACCACTTTGAACGTTACTTCTGTTGCTGAATTACCATTATGGTTCGACCTTTGTTGATTGTTATTATTACGAAATGTATTAGAACATGAATTTGTTTTAGGTCTCTTTTCGCGCTGTTTGTACTTCTCAAGATCGTCAAACTGTACAAGAAGATCTCAAAATTCCGAATAAGATCTTATGTTTTGAGTGATGACTGATTTTACAATTTCGAATTCGTAGTGCCTGGATAAATATTTTATTAATTCAGCCTCTTCAATTTTTGGGGTAAGATGTTGAACAATTGAATATTTTTTTGTGAAATATTTTTCTTATGAAGAGCTTTTCGATGAATCGTATTTCCCTGTGAAGAGATCGGCTCTAACTTTACCTTGGACATTTTCACCCCAGTATTTGTTTAAGAAAATCGATTCGAATTGGGAGAAATTTTGAAAAGAATTTTCAATGATCGTGAACCAAAGATGACTTTATTATAACCAACAATTCAGGGAGACTCGTCTTAGATGAAACAAGACGTTTCATAGCTTTTACAAACTGAATCGGATTGTCGTCTTTTCCGTTGAATTTCGGTAAGATCTCCTTTAACTTAAAGTTGATTAAATTTTTATCTGAAATACTTTGAGTGGACTGTTCGACCTGTGAAATACCTTCGGACTGTTCGACTGGAGCATTATTTTGACCAATAGTTGTACTTAAATTTTGATTTAAATTGTGACTTAATAGCTGCTGATTAGACTCCTCTAACTCGTTAATGCGTTTCTGTATGTTCTCTGTCATGTTTCGAAACTGATTGAATGCCCTATCTAACTTATCCTCCATTGTTTTCGCAAAGTAACCAAACTCATCCCTAAGGTCAGATGCATCGCCATCATCCTCTCTATTTCTGGTTTTAGGCATTTTACTGACTTACCTTGCTTTCTGTCGCTTATAACAGAATTTATTTTTTTTTTAATTGCCTAAACGTTAGGGCGCCAAATTTGAAATATCTTCCTCAGGGGATTTTTCCAAATTTTGTTAAATTTTCTAATTTTAAATTGAATAAACGATTCTTGTAGGTTCGGGGGTATCTCTAGATACCCTTACGGCAATTTTTGAATAAATTTCCAACTCAGTAAAATGAAATTAACGAATTTTAAGATTTGAAAATTAACTAACCTTGAAACTTTTGAACGATGCCAATGTATATAAGCCCTCCGTTTATATAACCACCACAGGAAACTGCATGTTCTGGAGATTTAACCCTTTTCTCTTCAAATAAAGACTAACTTGGAACTCCCACATCTCCAACTTACAGAAAAAAGGCATTATGGCATCACTGGTATGCCGAAGGATGCTTGATAAGAACTCGGGTCTTAAGCCTCATATGACCTTCTGGGCCTATACAGCAATAATCTTATAATAATATAAGACCCATGATCACCTACGCCTCTCTGGTTTGGTGGCTAAAAACAACTCAGAAGACTGCAACATCAGTTTCAACATATTCAGAGACTTGCATGTCTCAACATCACAGGAGTGATACGTACCTATCCCACAGCAGCTCTGGACATCCTGCTGGGAATAACGCCGCTTCACATCTATATTCAGAAGCAGGCTATATTGAGTGCCCCCATTCTTAGTAGAACGACAGCCTGGGGATCTTAGAGGGCATCTCAAAATCCTTGAAGAACCCAACATAAATTATTTGATGTATATTGCAAAGGACACGATCCCTATGCAATATAATTTTGATCAACCTTATAGGGTGATCATTGAAAGCCGTACTAAGTGGGCATCCGGTGAGCCTCAGTGTAAAAGAGGTACCCTGGAATAGTACATGGACGGCTCGAGAATAGGTGTTGGAACAGGTATAGGCATTAGTGCTCCTAACTTCCACCTAAAAATGCTTATAGGACCTCACACCAACGTATATCAAGCAGAGATTTCTGCTTTAAACCTGTGCGCCATAAAGAACCTCGAGAAAGGGATACGAGGCGCAACTATATATTTAGCGACAGTCAGGCAGTTCTAAAGGCCATTAAGGCCTACACATACGAATGTGATTTGATACACGAATGTGTACATAATTTACGGCAATTAGGACGCAAAAATCGCGTTACTTTGCGGTGGGTCCCAAGCCACCAAGGGACCGAAGGAAACGAAAAGGCAGATAAGCTGGCCAAAGAAGCAGCGAATATGCCTTTCATCGGTCCTAATCCCTTCTGTGGTCTCCAAAACAGTCAGCTAAAACAAGCAATTAAGATATGGGAGGACAATCAAAAGGCCACGTACTGGGATAATGTTTCAGGACAAAAAACAGGCGAAAGCACTCATATCAGACTCGCCAAAAACAGCAAAAATAGCGCTATCGTTCAGCAAGGGGGAGCTCAGATTACTGGCAGGATTTCTGACAGGCCAGGTAGCCCTAAAATATCACCTACTTACACTAGGAAAAGTAGAAGATCAAATCTGCTGTCTATGCCAAGAAGATCTTGAGACGGCAGAACACATCCTATGTGAATGTGTTGACATCAGTTGCACACGACACCAACACTTCAATATTTCTTGCACTTACTGAACTGAAGGAAGCAGATCCTAGAGCAGTACTAAGGTTTATTAAAAGTCTCCAACTATTCTAACATACATAAGGGCATTCTGTTACAATAGATCTATTAAGGTCGCAGTGATTAAAGGCATGTGTGCCATGGCTCGACGAAAATAAAAATAATAATAAATGTTTGATACAAATTATCGACACTTGCATCTGTGTTTATTTCCACTTTATACATTTTAGAGTCTATATCAACCTTAATAATAAAGGGATTGTTTCTCTTACTACTACTTGAAAAATAAAATTTTTCTTCGCATGAATCCTCTTTATATTCAACTTCTTCCTCTTGTTCATCTACCATATCATCTTTCAAACATATACATATTTCTATTTACCTTGCAAACCAACCTTTGTAGACCAACCTTTGCACACCAATCTTCCACAAATCACTCCTCCTGGTACATTTACTGCACTTAAAGTCGATGTATTTACACTTATACAAATGGTACCTTCCGCAGCACTGACAATGCTTTTTATTTGCCTCCTATACTTGTTCTGTCTTTCGTAAAAAAATTATCAGTTCCTTCTTTCAAATGTCATGTAAGACGTATGATTCATGATTCAATTACTTAAATTTACAATGTTGTTGGATTCCAGTACCCAGTTGATCAGTTAAAGCAAAACATCTTGTGCTTAAAGGCTTTTGATAGTCAGTTCTTTTTGTCTTGATCGTCCCACTGCGAGATTTTGAGATCAATTGCGGTGCCTCAATTGCTAAATCACTAAACAATAACTTTACCTTTCAGCAGATTTAACAGCCTTGTGAATGATCCTTTTGCGTATGCTTCAGCGGATAGTCCGAGTCCATTTCTGAGAGCTGTACTCCTTAGCCTCCTTAGTCTATTTAATGCGTTCATGCAGTCCCGCACTAATTACGACTTTGCTTATGTGGATTCCAATGTCGTCGGCACTGCTTGACTATCAGAATAGATATCGATGGATCGATAAAATTAGCCTCTTCTTTGACTATTTCTTTATGCGATGCTTCCCAGCACTGCTGCTATTTTGGTTGGGAATGCTGTAAGTGAATGTTTTAAGTTAGGTTTAGTGACTTAGCTAGTCAAGGTCTGATTCCGTTGGTTCTGACTCCAATATCTGTAGTTGGGGCTGATGGTGCCATTGAGTTTGCTTGTACTCGGCTCCACTTTGAGTTCTTTCAACAACTTCTGGTAATCTACACCATATTGTAGATATTGTCGTGTTTTACTTTCTTTAATTTAACATATTCTCTAAAATATTTTAGAGTACGATTTTCTGAAATTTGTCCCATTCTGCCCAACCTTGTATAACTTTAGAGTAACAAGCCAAACTAAGCTTCAGAAGACTTATTTGGTCATATCGATGAAAAAGTACAGATGATTTTGTACGTGGATCTATCAATGATTTCAAGGCAAGGACTTGGATTAAGCAATTGTTTCCCTTAAGATTTTGATCTGACCTCAACGAATGTTCCAAAGACATACATTTGAATTGCTTTTTTTTTCTTGCAGCTAATGATTAAATTTACATAAAATTCTGGATTATCCATAGAATTTCAATCTTTGTTCTATAACTGCAAAATCGCGATCTACTGACATAATACTGTGTCCAGGGATTGGATAACATACTTTAATATGAGCGAATACTTTGTTTACACATAGTTGGTCCAAAAATGTAAATAAAAATCTATTTTTATTGTGGTTGAAACAATTATCCCATAAAATTTGTTTGATTATAAGCACATAACTGATACTCCGGATTTTATGCAGTGTCTTCCAAAGTTTTGTACCCACAACTGTCTTAAGTAATATTCGTCGGATGTATTTGTTACTGGAACTAGAAAATTGTTTCGGTAATCAAAATAGGTAGATGATATAGTGAAATCAAGCGTTTTTGCGTGTGAAAATTTTTGTTGAAATGCTTCAGACTGCCTTAAATGTAATTAACTACAACCATATTATGTTTTTAAACATCATTCTTCTCTGCTTCCGCTTGACGAATCTGAACCAAAAGATTTGTACACTCCGTACAAATATTCTTTCTCGAGAACCTGGAGAACGAAATATTGAATTTTGTTAACAATTTTTCTAATGATTTCATAATTTGCTTTATGATTTTAGTGACCTTCTCTACATAATCTGTGCAAGCGACATATGCGAATCAAGAAACGTTCACAGTGTATTATCTTTTTGTGATTGTTTCTTCTGGTATTCCACCATAGTTACCTAGACACCGTTTGCATCAAAATAACTTTGTTGTTACTTGGGGTGTGTTTATAGTGAAGCTGTGATAGTCGATAAGAGCGATGCGTTGGCAAAGCGGGCCAATCAGTGAGCGCTGTAACTTTGCGTAACCATGGTTACAGAATAGCGTAGCGATGAGATACATTGTTTGTATGCGGATGTTTATGTTGGAACTAGGCGACATCTGTGGACAGCGATAGTGAGCAAAGATAATAGCATTTCTAATCGAACTATCAAATTTTATCTGCTTTTATTAGTGCTAGTTTTAATGGATATCGAGAATTTAGTAAGCGAAATTTACCTTAAGCCCCCAATACGGGACCAAAAACATCCAAATCAAACAAAAAAGGCGCCAATGAAAATATTTTGACAACCGTTAAACTAACGCGCTTGCCGAAGCTTCATAAACGTCATCCGTGATGAATATTTTTCGACGCTTTTATCGTTGCTAGTGTCGTCGCACTTATCACAGCTCTTATCGACTATCACAGCTTCACTATAAACACACCCTTGGTCATTTTTTTGCACTCAAATAACGGGTATGTTTCTGTATTCCTAATATTAATTTTGTAACTTGGGTTTATTATAGAAGATATTTGCTTACATCAATTGATAGCTTTTTAAATTTTATGTTGAATAGCGCGAATAAGTGTTTTTTTCAAAAATGTGGCTTATGTACTTTTTGCATTGGTCCCTTCAACTGCTTCTAGTTCACTTACTTGGTTTTGTCTCTAAACTTTCCTTTTATTAAAGAGCCTTATACAATTACAGGCGAAATGTAGGCGAGTTCATTCTTTTTGTTTCTCATTACGACACGGTCTTAACCCGGAATACGTACAGAAATATACTCAGTGACATAGAAATTGCAACAGCTAGAAGGGGTTGGAATTTCGGATGAAATTTGGCAAGAATATTCACCTATGTAATAGTAATAAATGATCAAAATTTGAATTCTCTCAGTGAAGCAATAAAGTTGTTATTGAGGTTTTTACCTCTCTCTCAGCACTGATATTGAATGTTTTTTTTGCGGTGTTATTTATAACTTTCTCGATTTGTGTTGTTGTTCTCATTGAACTGCGGTTTAGTTAAGTGTTAGCTACGCCTAGAGTAAGAAGACGAGCAGTGTATCGACAATTAAGCGAATTCGACTATTACTACTGTAATGCGAGTGTGTTGTGCATGGTTTGAAGATGGCCAGGAACGTCGTAGAAGAGGAACCGGGGCTTCAAGAAGAACGAATGTGGGTCAAGACCGTCGCTTAAAACAACTGGCATTTAGAGACCGATTTTCCTCTACTCGGGCAATTGGTGACTAATGGTTTGGTGAAGAAGGTCACCATGTAACCCTTAGAACAGTTTATCGCCGAATCCGGAGTTTTGGGTTAACATCAGATCGTCCGCAACTTGTGCTTCCTTTGACTGCGGAACATTATCAGCAATGGTTACAATGATGCAATGAAAGATCTCATTGGAATCTTGAATGGCGTCGTGTTGTGTTTAGTGACGAATCAAGATTTCGTTTAGGCATGCACGACGGTCGTCAGAGAGTCAGAAAAAGAGTCAGAAGAGGTGAACAACGGAATCTTCGATTTACCGTTGAGAGGCACGTACACTGCACTGTGGGTGTTCTGGTTTGGGGTGCGATTATTTATGGCAGCAGGTCTCCCTTGGTGTTCATTCGAGTCAATATGACAGCACAACGGTACATTGCGGAGGTGGTTGGAACACATCTTCTGCCATACTTACAAGAGCTCGAAGATCCATTATTCCAGCAAGATAATGCGCGTCCTCATGTCGCAAGGTTTTCCTTGAACTTCTTTGAGCAGGCCCAAATTAATCTTTTGCCCTGGCCTCCAAGATCTCGAGATCTTTCTCCCATCGAACGTGTATGGGACATAATGGGTAGAAGGTTGCGAAATTTGCAGCGTCCTCCTTTGACTTTGGAGGTTTTGGGACATGAGGTGCAACTTGCATGGGAGGCAATACCCCAAGACGAGATAAACCACTTTATTTAATCAATGCCACGGCGTGTAAATGAATGTGAAAATCAGAGAGGCGGCCCCACGCATTATTAACGATTATTATAAAATTTTGTTTAACTAATAAAGATTTCCCTCCCAAATTTTGACCATTTATTACTTTTACATAGGTGAATATTCCTACCAAATATCATCCGGAAATTCCAACCCCTTCTAGTTGTTGCAATTTCTGTGTCACTGAGTATAAGTTACAAGAAAACTATTAATAATAAAACTACACATACTCTTCTAAAAATCACAGACAAACTCGTTATTTCTTTGGCCGACGTAATTGAATTTTTGAAAAATATCAACCCCGATAAAGAATCGAACCTGACATCTTCCGTTTGCCGGACAGACCGTCAAACTCGGAATACCTAAAATTTAGGTATTCTTGAAATTGTTTGGTACATACTTTCTGTAGCAAATAATAACGCACAAGCACTTGTGGCCAATAAATAGCTAATTAATTACTAATATAGTCTAATATACTGTTGTAAATGGGTACTAGTGATTAGTGGATGATTAACTGTTAACACGATATTAATTTAAATATAAGTCAGCAGGCTTTCGATATGCTAATAACCTCAATGCGTATTTGGAATGAATGACTTCTTCGTTTAACGAATTGAAAATACCAAGTCTAAATCTATACGAATTAGCTTATTTAACTTATTGTTAGAACTTATCTCAGAATAATGAATGATATATATTCTTTTAATTCGTCTGCGCAATGCAAAATTATTTGTTACGGCCCTGTGGAGAGGTAAACAAATGTTTTTGAAGACATATCAAACCTATGAAGAATAAAAAAATACACGTAATTAAATAATAATAAATTGACGAACATTACAGCACTTAAACTGCGCACGATTTCACTCGCGATCGAAACATGAATGGTACTTAAGAGTGCTCGAAATTATTATTTCCAAACTGGTAATTTTACCTAATTTGTTGTGCGTTGCCATGCGATAAAAATGAAATGGGAAAATAAAAAGCAAACAGTACACTATCGAATGCTTTTAGAAGAAGATTAATATAACAATTTTGATTAGCTGCTTTTTTTGTTTACAAGACATTCGTTTTGGCTTATACGTTATTTTGACAGTCTGTTCTTGGACCACCAAATACGTTTTTTAAATCGAGAATGAAATTTTAAAAAACAGCGACGTGGTGTTCTTTGTGCATCTGCATTTGTTATTCGTAATATATTTTTAAGAATATGCAGAAGGTAAAACGATATATTATGAGATAATTACCGACGCACTATCTTTCTCTTACTTAGAACTACAGTCAATGTAATTTCCATGTTAATTAATGTATCCGTGTCAGTTCTGTAAAAATTAATTAAACGTAATCTTATCCTACCGTTATACGACTAGTGCGAGCGAAGAATCCCTAAAAGAAAATAAAGCGTTCTTGCGGTGTGGGCAATGCTAACTATTGAAAAATTATGGTATCGCGTAAGCGTGCAATGTACTGGCGTTGCCTCACAAGCCGTTACATGAATATTATCGTACAATGATCGTTATTTTATGTTTCGAAGCGTATTTATTTCTTCCGAAAATTATTTTCTTCGTCGTCTGTGGTCTGCTGCAATTTCCTTAGTGTCAAATAATAAATTATGACGTTTTTTCTTTTAGAATTTGTTATTGCTCGTGTATGTAAATATGTGGGTTATACAGTAGCCTGTCTGCTTATTGTGTATGTGAAGGTATATGTGTAATATTTCTCATACTTGAGTTATCTGTGTGTTGTACTAAGGCGGAAGATTTATAGACACTGGAAAATAATTTGTTTGTGAAACACCAAAGTTCAACTTTGTCTACATTTGCAGCGGAGACAATAGAAAGGGTTAATGCTTCGCAATAACTCAGTTTTCATTGAAAACGTAACGGCTTCTTTTAAGTTATTTTTGTTCACTCTGTTTAATTTACGCTACTTTGCTGTATACTTAACAACTTTGTTATCAAAGAAATAGCTGATATTAGGTTGGAAAACCTATCCGTAACTTTTAATTGATACAACTAATTGAGTTTAAGTTTTACAAATTATGACTCCAACAATCGGATAAATTAAAACGTTATAATCGTGAAGAGCTGTGAGGAGCAGATATCTTTATCATAAAATTATCCTGCTTAAAGTCAATTCAAATCTAACGTACAAGAAATAGCTCTAAAAGACAAGATTTTTCTCACCATTTGCAGAACATGGAAATTTGAAACCAGCATTTTCTCTCATCTGCTGCTGCTGCATCAAGCAATATTCCGAATGCTGATGTTCTTTATTTTCTTCCACTTCTAAGGTCTACTTCTACCTTCAAAGCTGTGACTTCTGAAGATGTGTTCGCCGATAACATTATATATATATATAACATTTTAAAGATTTGTAATCTTTATTGATATATTGCGTACTCCATATTTTGAACTCCTGTACCGACAATTTTGTTGTTCCATTTATCTGGAAATCGTCCATCATTATTCTACTCCCTAAAGAAAATAGGAAGCATTAATGATCTCAGACCTATCAGCATTATTCCAGTTCTGTGTAAAGTCTTCCAAAGGTACATTGAAAGTCAGTTTAGGGTAGGGGAAACCTGCCTATGACGACATACTTAACTATGATACCTTAGTATAACCACATCTATAACATTAAGGATTTTTTTGTGGGCAATTTAAATAAGCAATTATATTGATACTGATAGTAATTCATCAAATTTTCAATACATTCAATACTTTTTTTTTTTTAAATTTGGAACCAAAAACCATGAAATGTGCTATCATAGGCAGTACTCTTCTTATGATGGCACACCCTAAATTTTAAAGTTTTTTTGAAGTAATTTAAATTTTTATTAAGTATTGGCGGGTTATTATGAAAGGAATAAAATATATTTAAGATAAAGGACTACAACTTGTAGCAAAACAAATCAATAAACGAATAAACAAAATGGAAATCATCAAATAACGAAACATCAAGGCAAAACTTAGCAAAAAGAGTTATTTACAAAGTTCGCAGATAAGTTGCTTGATTCTTTTTTCGACACCCGCGCACTCACTGTGGCACCAGGAACGACACTTCTGACATGAAATCCACATTTCTCTTGTTTTCGACCTAGAGAACACATCATTGCAATATAAACATGCAGCATCGGCTTCATTGTCATCAATGTCTTCAACCTCTTCATCGTCCTTTTCTTCTTCAACCAAAATCTTCTTTTTTGCTTTTCTTCATAACTTTTCCCTTTCCTTTCTTGTCTTTTCTTCTACTTCCCTTTTCAATTCATGTCTGGCGTGGAATTTATATATTCTTTTTTGCTAGGTTTGCTTAATCTTTTCTTTGAAGCTCCAGGTGAAGCTTGTGGCAATTGAGATAGTTCTTGAATACTACTATACCTCCGTTTCCTGGGTGAAGGAAATCTTTCTGTCGTAGATTTAGCTTTGGGAAATCCTTATGTTGAAGGTTCAACTTCAGTAGGTTCTGGCGTTCCAGAGCCTGATTTAGGCAGTTCAATGCCTACGCCTTCTTGTTGTGGTTGTTCTTGATCATTTCGGCATTGGTCTTGTTCGGCTAACGGTCTATCAGTTGTGTGAGAGGGTTGGAACATCCACTCTGGAAAGATGTTGTCGTCGAAGGGATATATTCCTGTTTTGGCAAAAGCGTGTACTGCATTTGCGGGTGTAGCAGCTTTCAAATAAGCTTTATTGAAAAGACCATTCAGGGGCTGTAGACGGTGGGTACAATGTGCGGGGAAACTGTACAGTATTACAGTATCAACTTTAGCGTATTGTAGCACTTCTAGGTTTTTGTGACCACCGTGGCCCACCAAAAAGAGGAGAACCTTGTTTTCATTCGAAGCTTTAGTGTAATGTACAAAATGTTCCAACCATTGTACAAAAATCTCCGAACACATCCAACCGTTTTGTTGACAATAAGCTTTGCTGCCTATTGGAGCTTTGTTCATCAGTTCATTTTTCATTCTTTTTCTTGGGAATATAAAGACTGGTGGCACAAACGTGCCCATGACATTCATACAGCATATCACAGTTAGATGCTGTCCTCGTTCAGCATTAGACACCGCTCCAATTTGCGTTCGTCTCTTTGTAGCGAGAATTTTTTGTGGTCGTTTTTGTACTGTACTGAGACCAGATTCGTCGACGTTGTAGATATTTTCTGATGAAAACTTATATTTTTCCGTAACCTCATTGAGAGATTTAAATTATAAAGCGATATTATCTTTATTGAAGGCTTGTTCCCAAGCAGCCGAGGTGTTTTCAGGCCTTCTGAAAGATATCTGTGGATTCCGTTTTAAAAATTCCTGTATCTATTTATCATCAGCTGTTTCTTTTTCATTGTTAAAAGGGTTTATTATATTATTTTTAGTTGTAAATTCAAAAATTAACTTCTTTAAACCTTTTAGTGTAAAACCGAAGAATCTAGTTTCCATATCCTTTATATGTTGAGTAAATTCATCTTCCATCTCCCCTCCCAAATCTCCTTTTGTACTGTTACAATTGTTTTTGAATCTTCTGCGTAGTATTGTAGCAGCGACGTTGAAGGTTTTCGACGCTAATTGCCATCTCATCTTTTTTTCTCGAACATTTCTCAAAGCCTCCGCCATGTTTTTTTTTCCTGCCATTCTTGCCTCTTAGCCTTAGTTGACATTATACTTGAGGCTGCAAATGACTCTATCGTAAAAACAAGACTTCTTAGTTTTTAATAGAATCAAGTCCTTATGCCTATGATGGCATACTATGCCATCAAAGGAACAACTTAGATATGTGATCATAGGGAAATTCGAGGTTTTAATTAATATTGCTGGGGTGGGAGTACTATTGCTGGAGTGGGGATACCATTGCTGGAGTGGGGGCGCCATTGCTGGAGTGGGAGTGCCATTGCTGGAGTGGGGGTACCATTGCTGGAGTGGGGGTGCCATTGCTGGAGTGGGGGTACCATTGCTGGAGTTGGTTCAAACTGCGTTAATTTTTCTCCCGAATTTTCAAAATTCGGGAGTTCAGCTAGTTCGAGGTTTTAATAATACCAGACTCTGTATTTTTTCAATTACAGCATAACCCTAAACCGGCACCTGTGTTAAATGCAGCACATGTATAGAAAACATGAATTAAATGGGTGCCCCTGGGTTTAGCATATTAAGAACATGATTTCAACTTTATTAATGTGCAAAACAGTAGGTATGCTACAAGGCTTCTGGACCACTTTTCGGTCACTGCGCATGCGCGAGCGCGGATTTATTCGCGCTTTTGATCCGCGGATTTATTCGCGCTTAATCCGCGGCTAATTTCACCGACATCCGCGGATAATTTCGCGGAATTTTATTTAATTAACGCGTAACCCCCGCGGTTTTTATTTAATTAGCGAGTAACCTCGCGGATTTTTTTAATTAACGCCCAATCTCCGCAACTTC
>JAROYD020000005.1:274110-362399 GCA_029618875.2 Dynastes tityus
GAATTTTTTCCGCGAAATTATCCGCGGATGTCGGTGAAATTAGCCGGGGATTAAGCGCGAATAAATCCGCGGCCGCGAATGACCTTGAAAGTGCGCGAGATTGGGCGTTAATTAAAAAAATCCGCGAGGTTACTCGCTAATTAAATAAAAACCGCGAGGTTACGCGTTAATTAAATAAAATTCCGCGAAATTATCCGCGGATGTCGGTGAAATTAGCCGCGGATTAAGCGCGAATAAATCCGCGGATCAAAAGCGCGAATAAATCCGCGCTCGCGCATGCGCAGTGACCGAAAAGTGGTCCAGAAGCCTTGTAGCATACCTACTCAAAACTTACTTCAAGAGTGACCGATATCACTTCTTTTTCTGATTTCTAAGAAACAGCCAGATACGCACACTGGTTTGTAGGCATTTATGTACCGGTAATCGCACTTTCTTGAACAGGTGATTTGACCGCGAAATTCAAATGGTTCAAAAAATTTGTGGGCATGCCATCATAGCCTCCATGTCATCATAGGCAGGTTTCCCCTATATGTAAATCAGAACGAGGTTTTACCTCGATTTGAATCGGGGTTCAAGGCAGGTTATAGCAGCACTATCGCCATTGACCGTGGAGTGAGTGACGTATTTCATGCTGGTGACAAAGGCAAGGTTACAGCTCTGGTTCCTGTAGATTTTAGTAAGATGTTCGATACCATCCATCACGAAATCTCATTGAATAGTTTATCAGCCATTGAGTTTTGATGATAAATACCTGTGTTAAGGAAGGTAACGCAATTGTTTTGTTTTTAGTAAATTTATTTCTCGACATAATCTCCTTGTAGCTCTATGTACTTACAGTTAGTCCAACGATGTTCCAACTTTTAAGCCATCCAAATAATAGTACTTGTCGTACTCTGCAAAATACATAGCATGATATTGTCCCATCACTATCCTTCTCCAAATAATCAATTAAGATTATGCCTTGCGAATCCCAAAAAAAGTCATCGCCATAACTTTTCTTGCTGAAGGAATCGTCTTTGCCTTCTTCGGTGCATGTTCGCCGACTGACCTTTAGTTTCTGGTGTATGATGTATCTATGTCCTATATATAATCACATAACGCCGCAAAAACTTACTCGTATTATGCTTAAACTTGCCCAAACATTGCTTTGAAATTACCACGCGATTCCGTTTTTGATCAATCGTCAGCAGACGCAAAACTCATCTCGCCGATAGCTTTCTCATACACAATTTTTCGTGCAGGATGTTTTGCACACGTTCAATTCAGATGTCTACCATGTTAGCAATCTACCTAATCTTCGCCCTGCGGTCTGCTAACACATCATGAAGTTTATTGATTATATCGTACGTAGTCACTTCAATGTGACGACCTGGTCGCTCCTCATCAAAGATGGATGTTCGACTGTCGCCTAAGTTCATTAAGCCAGTACCTGATGGTAGTCATAGAAGGTGCGTGGTCCTTATAAACTGTGTTCAACTTCTCTTTAATTACTGCATACGTTTCCCCATCTGGTATTGTTCTTTTTCCATGATTCCACAAATACATAAACTCGTTCACTTTCAATAGCTCTCAAAACAACAGTACTCGATGAATCTCCGAAATTTTGATGGGCGTCGACTAAAGAATAATATTCACAGTCGCTAGTGCAGATTTTGACACAAAGAGCCATCTGTCTCCAAACATAGGTACTCCTCATACCATCTTCGTACATAGAGTACCAGTCAACATTTTAGTTCTTCTAAAAAGATGGAACCAATTTTTATTTAGTTCTGCTATATAATCTCTTTTTACAAAGAATCTTTGAATATTGTAATACGTGAAGGGAAAATAATAAAAGCCGCATACAGCTTCAGGATTCATGTAAACTTGTTCAGTAATTGAAACTTACTCCCGCTTTGTTTTGTAGTGCACCAGAGCAGTGTTAAGATATACCGTAAAAGCGAGCGTACCATGATCACCCGATTTTACACGAACTCAGCGCATCTAAACGCGTGCTGTGTTGAATGTCACTGCGAAATGTCATTTGCTTGTCAAAATTGTGCAAACGCAAATTCACTTGTGCACCTTATTCACGTTATAAACGGCGTATTCGTTCACGTACACGTACAAGCCACGACTTCGCTCTCGCATTTCCGTAAACACCTTGCTCACGTTCTAAACGGCGTATTCGTTCAGGTACACGTGTAAGACACAACTTCGCTCTCGCATTTCCGAAAAATGCCGATTATGCTGGTTGAACACAGTACGCTCGCTCTTACGGTATAATTAGAATAGCTGGCGATTATATATTTTTCTAGGCTCAATGTGATCTACAATGATGTATTTTAAAGTACATCTACATAAAAGTACAAGTAGTATAATAAGCATGACCTTCAAATTTAACATCTGGTTACTGTTCCTTTTTGTAGTTCCCAGAATTGCAAGCGACTATTTTTTTTCAACTACATTACAAAATAAATGATTTACTTCACCATTTTTGACAACTGTAATTTATCTCTCTGGAAACGCACGTAGTTCCATTAAGCATAAATATTAGTACTCTGAACTTTCTCATTATTGTGTTGATCTCAAAACGTAGATAAGCTATTGTAACGAGGATGATTCAACCTTTTGACGTATAATATCCGCGCGATTACCATTATTTATAAATTTTCGTAATCATGTATCTAGAGCTAGCGGATGAGGATGGCTATGGAAATAAAAGACACCTATACCGTTAACTACAAGATCAACACGATTAGGTGGTAGTTACGTTCAAAGTTTCGATGGCATAGGTGGTAAATTCTTTTGGGCATTTTAAAATTAACAACTGTAGCAGGCACTAATATTAAAACTAATGGTCTGTAATACGCTTCACCACCTTAAATATTTACCCGATTGTTATCGTACTAATGGTAATAATTATTACGAATTATACGGCGTAATAATACGAGCTTTCGACCATGAGAAACGGTGTTTGAAGGTCTCAGATGCTATAATTTGTGATGGCCTATTCCTGGCGTAAAGAGAAACTTCAAGCGCGCTAGTTATTTATCTTTAGGATATAGGAAACGGTCGCAATAGAATTTCTTTGCTAGAATGTTAAGCATATCAAATGTTGCGGTTCTACGTTGCAATTATGGGTGGTTATATAGAAATAATTTTCATGTCAATTAATTAATCAAATAATAGTGTTGATTTGCGCGAACATTTCCGAATACTTCGCTGCTGTTGCAATTTCGCAAACTCACAAGGGAATATCCCGAACCCGTAAATTTCAAAAAAATTGAAACTTTGTGGACAAGTAGTCCTCACCCCAAGATGTTCGAAAGGGCCATTTTCCTTATCGGCCCAATTTCGTTTTAAGAGGTGAAACCCCCCCTGAAATTTTACTTGATTTTCTTTTTTTTTGAAAATAATTCTTTAACGGTTGGACCAAATACATCAAAGTTATTATCAAAATAATCATCCCCTTTGAGCACTATTGCATTGAAAATAGCATAGTATTTCTTTTAAAAATTTGGGGGTGTTTTACCCCTTCACGAATGAACCTATTCATATGCCAAATTGTGGAATTTTAAAAACCCTTCAAGCAGTTTAAAAAACGGTACTTCACTTTTTGAAAAAAACAGTTTTTAAAAATTTGAAAAAATGATATTTAATGTCGTTTTGGGGGTACTGTAAAAAGGAAATGTACCATAAATTTTGATGTTTTTAGATGTTTATTTTTTTGGGCAGAAAAAAGATAAAAATGAATTAATATAATTTTTGCATGCCCTTCGGATGTCGATTACAACAACATACTATGGAAAAAAAAATTTTTTTAAAACCAAACCCTATAAAATACGTATTACGACATATTTTGTAATATAGGGTTTAATTATACATTTGTATATATAATATATACGCTGGGTAATTACTTGATTTGTTTTGTTAATGCATTTCTTCATAAAAATGCTTAAAGCAAAAAAAACTATTGCACCAGGAACCCTTTTTTATGGCCCCTCCCCATATGGAACATCCGAGGGAATTTGAAAATCATTTTGAAGGAAAAAAGGTGACAGGTTATCAAACGATTTGGCCGGTCCCCAATATAACCACTTTTGTACCACCATAACAAATAAATTAAGTATTTTGAAGAAAGAAAAATTGGTTGTCCAAGACCCAAATTTTAAAAATGTTGTTACGCGTATGCAAATTAATATCTGTTTGGTTGAGTTATAATATAGATAATTTCCTAACAAAATTTTTCCAAACACGAAATCCATAGACGTCTAGGGGTTGTATCATACCAGTGGTTTTTCTCTGGTATTGTGAGGATGTTCACATTCTTGTCGGCCGATATATGGTCTTTTAAGTTAGATAGACAATGACCCGTCCCACGAATCCTTTAAAAAAAACTGTTTGAGATCCCGTATTTGGAAGATATACCTTTGTGAACCGTTCCGTGAACAATGCTGTTGTTGGTTTTTTCCCGGGTGATGAAGCAGTTACATAAATATTTTTTTGCGTGGAACATCGATTCTACTACTCGTGGTTCAAATTGCCACATTGTTCTTTCAAAACCATGAATAGGGGCGACAACAAGCGTCCAGACGCGGATACTTTGGAAGTATGGTATAGCTGTGTGTTGTAGCGAAATAGATTGCACCCAAAACTTTCAACTGCTTTTTATTCCTATGGAGCTAACGTGCGACCAAATTTTCAATTCCAAATTGAATCCACTTAACCCCACGTTTCCCCAATTTTTTAAAAATTTAACATATAAACTTTGAAAATAAAAAATTAAAAACCAAATTTTCAAACATACTATACAGATTCAAAAATTCAATAATCAATTATCTAATAACCGATGTCATGAAAATAATAAATACCAACTTAAAAGAAGTTAATACATTAAAAAAAAGAATACAATCTTTAGTCCACATTAACGATTGCAATGTACTTGAAACATTTCTAGCTTCCCAAACCGAAAAGAATATCAACAAAATAAAAATCAAACAACAAAATAAAATCAAAAAATTAGAAGAAAATGATAAAAAATTCAATATAACTTCTAGTTTACACAAGGAAAGTTGGATTGCAAATCTGTCGAGTACCTCCATTCCTAGCGACGTGGCACACATTTTAAGCTTAGGTCCTAATTTCAGTTTACAATATGCATCTGAAAAAAATATACCCATAAATAATACTGTAGCAAACATATAGTCAACAATTACATCATCTTCTGAAAAATGAGAAAAACCAAATTAGAAGTAAAGTCAGTAATTTAATCAATAATTTTAAAAATTCATGAAAAAATAAATTAGACTCTGATAAAAAATTATTACATAAACAAACCAAATTAACAAGAGATTTTGTGAAAAATAATCCTCAAATAATAATTACAAAAGCAGATAAAAGTAATGAAACTGTTATCGTTGACAGAGTGGATTATGAACACAAGATGCATAATCTACTAAAAGATACATATGCGGAAATTAAAAGGGGTCCAACAACAACATATCAAAATAAAGTTAATGAAATAATAAAAAATGGGAACAAAATAATATTAGCTGAACTATCTAAAATACTCAAGATTCATAATTACAGCAACGCAAACTGCGCTGAAAGCCAGTGGCTGACGCATGAAAGTTTACACAAAATAAACACGGGCCCGGGGCAATTCGGTATAAACGTCAGTATAACTGCGACTCGAAAGCCGATCTGTTGTGTATGCATCTACGCTGTCGTATACTACATCGTAGTTCTACGTTTGTTTTGAAAATGTTTCCTACGTCGCGAAAACAACCAAAGTTGGACACAATAAGAGAATTTATTGCAGAAATGCCTGATTTAAAGTGTGATGGCGCTAAAATTCAATGTGTAGTGTGTAAAATAGATTTAATGTGTTGGTCGAAAAGTGATTGTCTACGGCACGTAAATAGTGCAGGGCATGTTTAAAAAAAAATTCCACACGAGATTATGACAAATTTAAATTTAATTTATGTTTATTGCATGTAATTTACCATTTCATTTACTAAGGAAGAAAGCATACGTCTCGTTTTTGAATGAATATTCGGACTTTAAGTTACCAAGTGAGAGAACATTACAGAGAGTTGTGCCGTCTGCTCGTGAGCATGTCGAGAAAAGAATTAAATCGGAGTTGCAAGATAAAAAACTGTGATTATATGTGGACGAAGCAACAGATCGTAAAAAACATTCTGTGGTTAATGTAATGGTACGCACAATGGAACCACATCGACCGTCACCCTCAATTTTACTAGCTTCCTGACGAATACAACAATGCACTGCCGAAGTAATTTCAATGTTGGTGTTAAATACATTGGAAAAGTTTGAATTTTCAACAAATCAACTGTTGATGTTTATGAGTGATGGTGCCGCAAACATGCTCGCTGTAGGTGGATCTCTTAAAAAACATTGTGCTAACTTGTTGCATATTACATGTAAAATTCATACTCCCAGTCTCGTAGCAGATAGTATCAGAAAATGTTATCCCGAGATAGACGCTCTAATAGCACATACAAAAGCTGTGTTTGAAAAATCCCCAAAACGTATTCATTTCATAGACTATGCCCCGGTATTCCTGTACCACCACAACCTATTCTTACTCGTTGGGGAACATGGTTAGAGGCTACATTTTATTATCTTAAATATTTTGAGAATATAAAGAACGTGATTTTAGAATTCGACCCAAAGGAAGCTGCGGCTGTCAAGGTAAGCCGCTTGAAATTTCAGGATAGTCAAGTTAAAACAGATTTGGAAATTATTCAGAACAATTACGTGGGACTAGCGGATGCGATAGAAAAATACAAAATTCTTCGGTGTCGTTAGTGGAATCTTTGCAAATAGTGCAACATGTTCACGCACAGCTATGCGCGACAGAAGACGCAAGAAATGTTTGTGTTTTAGAAAGGTTTGAAAGTGTTTTAGATAAAGACTCTGATTTTGACACATTAAGACAAATTTGTGAAGGTGCGTCAACAGAACCGTTAAGTTATTTGAAAGATTATTTTACTTACGCAAATATAACGTCACTAGATGTAGAACGTTCGTTTTCGGCATACAAGAACACTTTTTCTTTACGCCGCACTCACTTTGCCGAAACAACTTTGGAAACATATCTAATGTTACAAATATTAAATAGACATTATCCACTTTGTAATTTCACGGAGGACTCCTAAAACGGTAAGTGTTTGAGCACGTATCACATTTAATTTGTTTTGTGTAAACTTTTATGCGTCCACCACTGGCTTTCAGCGCAGTTGCGTTGCTCTATTCATAATGCACATTCCCCAAAAATATATGGTCTTCCAAAATTACATAAACAAAATACTCCCCTTAGACCAATTTTATCTTGTGTCCAGAGCCTACTCTGCAAATTCTCGAAATATTTAACAGATTCAATTTCAAAAATCACAAGTAATAATGAGCACTATATAAAAATTCATTTGAATTCAAACAATTTATTGACAATGTAAAAATTAAAAATCCAGAAAAACTAATTTCATTAGATGTCGTTTCTATGTATACAAATATTCCGACAGATTACGCAATGGATGTTGCGGAAAAAAATGGAATAAATGACATCATACTGACCTCCCCCTAAATGAATTTTTAGATGCACTAAAACTAACCCTATCAACAACATATTTCCAATTCCTGAATAAAGTTTACAAACAAACCTATGGTTGCGCAATGGGATCCCCGATATCAAGCACAATTGCACAATCAGTTCTTGAAGATTTAGAAGAACAGGCTGAATTAGATTTCAAACCAATTTTTTTTAAAAGATATGTGGATGACTGCATAACTTGTATACCAGGTGATAAAGTAAATTATTTCTTACGAAAGTTCATGTTCCACCCAAAATTACAATTTACTTTAGAGAACGAACAAAACAATATAATTAATATCTTAGACCTTACACTAATTTGTGAAAACACAAAAATATTAACGAAGTTATATTGTGAACCTACATCTTCCGGTCGCTATTTGAATTTCCATTCCGCCCAACCGTTTGCTTATAAAAGGAATGTAGTTACAACATTAGTTAATAGAGCCATCACATTGACATGCCCAAATTTTAGATATGAAATTTTAAATAAAATCAAAACCAATTTGAAAAACAATAACTATCCTCCAGCCTTAACAGAAAAAAAATCATAAAAAATAAAATCTATGCATTTTACAATTCCAAGAAGATAATCAAAAACTCAAACAACAACGATAGACCTATAACAAAATACGTTAGTATACCATATGTTCCACAATTACCAGAAAGAATCAATAAAATTTTAATACCACATACCTAACATTAGAGTAGCACGGAAAAATTACAATAATTTAAGGCTTGGATTTTGAAAACTAAAAGATAAGATACATAAAAATAAACAAACCCATGTAGTGTACAAAATCCCATGTAACAACTGTAATGGCGTCTATATTGGACAAACGCAACATCTGAATGATAGGTTGAAAGGACACAAATATCAAAACAACATCAATGCCCTAAAAAAACATACAATAAATAATGGATACGCCTTCAATTTCGACAATGTCTCTATACTCAATAAATAAGTCAATTACAAAGCAAAATGCATACTAAATATGATACAAATTAATAAAATGTTGATCTTGAAAATAGTTAACGGTCGCAGAATATTTTATAACAATTTTTTTGCACTTATACAAATATTAATCAAAAAAAAAGGTTTGAATGTGTGCCGTCTAGCTGGAATCGTAGTATCCGCATTCGCCTTTCCATCGAGCGACAAAGATGGCCAAAATATTCTATGTATAAAAATAAATAACCATAAAATGTAACATTAAATTATTTTAAAGATACTTTAATTGACTAAACCAATTTTTAAACTGTTGTGTTAGTAAAAATGTTATCGTTGAAGTTCAATATTTAACATAAAAACAAACTAAGAATCTCAGTGCTTAAGGAGAATTTTTGACTTGTTACAGTTGTGGAAATATAGCTTTCTGAAGAAGACAATTAAAATTGTCGAAACGTTAAATTATGAGCTTTATTTAACTTAAACTACAGTATGTTGGAGCCGCTAAAATCAAGAAATTTAAAAAAACAATTTTTGAATTATTAAACAAGGAACGGCTAAGAAAACGAAATAGATTATAGCCTGTCCACCTAGAGCGTGGGCGAAAGATGATATCGTGCCTGCGCAATTTAGAGAAAAAATTTCAAATAAATATTCGAAGATAAGTTCTGCACTCTATATTCAAGTATACAGACTATCCAGTTTCTGCTACACACGATACAACTTTTGTTTTTCAAATGAGAAATCCTGTATATTCTTCCGTTTTATGGTTTCTAGGATGCGTCTCTTCAATTTATGCCAACTTTCTTCAGTATTCCCCATGTATCTAGCTTAGTTTTTGAGATAATTTGAGATGTTTGCTTAATGCTGTTGTTTCATTAACCCCTTCAATATTTCAAACGTCTTACTTGCTAGAATAGTGATTCAAATTTTATTAGATTGAGTACGAGGTAAGCGCCATAAATTATACAGGTTTGAGCGTGTTCAAATTCCGTTGCGGCGTAGTTGCAGATGTTCCAGGCCTATACTATATATATATTACAGCTCATTAAATTTTTAACAAAAGAAGGGCATACGTCTAATCACATTAAACAACGATTAGACGGCGTTTATGGTGATTTGTCTCCTTCACATTCTCCTATAAAAAAATGGGCAAAATGTTTCTGTTTGGGGCAACAATCCCTTGAAGATGATGAGCGCCCCGGTCGTCCAACTGAGCTGATAACGCCTTAGAACATTTCAATTATTGAAGAAATAGTATTAGCAGATAGCCGTTTGAAACTGAAGGAACTAGCAGTAATGTCTAACATTTCTGAAACAAGTATTTGCCGAATTCTCCGTAAACATTTGGGTATGAATAAGATTAGTGCAAGATGGGTACCGCATCTTCTTTCTGCTCTCCAACTTGAACATCAAGTCGAATGTTCGCGCTCGTTTTTAAACGTGTATGGAGACGACCCAAAACCGATTTTGGAGTCCACTATCACAGGAAATCAAACAATGGTTCTGTATTATGATCCTCTATCCAAAAAGGAATCGATAAACGTCGTTTTAAGGACGATAGTGAGTTGCAAGCAGCTGCAATACAACATTTTGAGGGAAAAACTTTGGATTATTTTTACAAGGGTATAGAATTATTTATTGATCCTTGTAATAAATATATTGAAGTTAGGGGAGATTATATTCAAAATAAAAATTGTTATATTTTCCAAAGTTGATCTTTTCTACATCAGGCCGAGAATTGATGGCGCCTACTATGTATGTATTTCTTAGTTTTCAGTAGTAGGTTAGTAGAATAGCTATGAGAGTTTTGGCGCAAATTTCCATAAGATTTAACATAGGGGTCTAAAATTACTTTTTATCCCCACCACTCCTACTTCTGGCGGTGACGCCATAGGCCCCGCCCCTTTGGAAACGCGTGCGAAGGATGTACTAGGATTGGTGGGAAATTTGAAACGCGTGAGGTACCAAAAGGCCTTAAGGTGTACTAGTAATGATACAATGGCTTCGGGTGATTTTAACGTCGAAACGGCCGTAGCTCTTACGGGGGCTGAGATACTGCTCAGGGATGTGGATGACGTAATACATGTGGGAGAACCAAGTTCCGTCATAGTAGGTATACTATGTATGTACGGGGCCACTTCAAGGTCGCGCTTTTAATGCGCGGGTAATTTCACAGAATCGAAATTTGATTAGCGGCTTGCACTTACTTCGCAGGTAATTTCGCGGAATCGAAGTTTGATTAGCGGTTCGCGCTTTTAATCCGCGAGTAATTTCGCGGAATCGGATTTACGATTAACTGGCCCGCGCTTTTTTGTAATCCGCAGGTAATTCGGATTCGAAGCCAAAGGTACTTTTGATTAGCGGCTTGCGCTTTTAATTCGGGGGTAACTTCGCGGAATCGAAGCCAAGGGCACTTTTAATTAGCGGTTCGCGCTCTTAATCCGCGGGTAATTTCGCGGAATCGAAGCTAAAGGCATTTTTGATTAGCGGCTCACGGTTTTAATCTCGCGAGTTTAATTAGCGATGCCACTCATCCGCCGAAGATGGCATCCACGGTTTTGATTCGCACTTTTTAATCCACGGGTAATTTCGCGCTTTATTTCGCAGCTAATTTCAAGTTAGCGGTTTCATCCGCGGCTAATTTGTCGATGACAATGAGTCAGACAGGTATAAAGTACCTTCTAGGAATTTTTCTAGAGTCATGGGCGATTACGCGGTTACTTTTAGGAATTCCTATAGAAAAATACCGATATTGTGTCTTAGAAACAGGTCTCAACATGATAGACCGATGTATAGAAACAGCCATCCAGAATGTTTTTGTCGATGACAATGAGTCAGACAGGTATAAAGTAACTTCTAGGAATTTTTTTCTAGCGTCATGTGCGATGACGGGGTTCTAGGAATTTTTCTAGAAAATAATGAAGCTATTGCTGGAGTTTGTGGGCCTACGGGCGAAGATGTGCGCTCACTATACATTTAAATCTAAGTTTTTTTTTGCAACTGAAGCTGATAATTTTAATTCGCTAAATGATTCAGAATATCGCGTTTCACCCAATTATTTGCCTACAATTATAAATTTTAAAATGATAGTAATCTTGTAACACATTAAGCCTTTAATATGGCTATTTTAATTCAGTAAATAATTCCGGATATCGCGTTTATTTCAATTATTTGCCTACAATTATAAATTCTTAATGATAGCAATTTCGTATCATCCTAAGTAATTTATTAGAATGAATATATACGGTTATGCGGCACTTTCCTGGCAACAGTTATCATCTGTAATTCATACAGTCAACATCGTCTTCTTATTTCTAAAACATAATCTCACTTTTCAAGAAAATGGAATCCACCAAGGCTAATCAGTCTTTCTCAAGACTAGTCGACGAGACCCGCATCCGCGTTATTAATATCAAAGATGGAGACTCCTCAGCGCTCGAGCCAGTTATCAAGGACTATAGGCGGTATATTCACCAGATGAATGCGGCATTCAAAACTGCAGCAAATGTTGGAAAGAAGTGGCACATCATGGACTGCATAACCCTCATACAAGGCTTCCGCAGGATGATGAAGGGGCTGCGAAAGGTTGTTGGGGGAACAGACAACAAACCAGCTCATCCAAACCACGCCAACTACGCCAGTATCCGCGTTAAACCGCAAGATATACAGTCTGCCTTCGCCGACAGAATGCGAACGGGTGCTGTCATCAATCTCCATCACAAGGAACCCGTAAAGTTCCTAGAGGACACCGAAGCCCTATTCAGTCGGCGTATCAGGAACGCCTTAAAGAAGGAGGTCACGTTAAAAGTTATTTAACGCGACCTCCTTCTTGCGGCCTTTTGTGTGGAGTTCACGGTGGTAAAGGGAGACGAGGAGATTTTCGAATTTAAGTATTTGAAGGCGAAGAATGCTCCCGTCTACCGCCACACTGATATAAAGGAGTGGTTCGGGAAGAATGTCCGTGCTCCCATTTTGACCCAGCTAGAGGAGTTTCAGGTATGTAATTCCAGGTTAATTGTATCTGATCATTTCAAATATAATACAGTTCAATATAATTTCATATAATTTTATCTCATTATTAATTTCATTTTAACTATTTGAATATATATAATTTAATTTAATTTTTATCTTAGTATTTCAAACATATTAATATAAACCTATCTTCGTTGCAGGAAAAGGACAGCGGTTGGGCATTAAATGCCATAGTTAATGTGTCCTTCAACATTAACCGCTTTACTCCTCAACTCGGCTCCTCATACATCGAGCTGCCCAAACCGATACGGCTGAAGCATGCTTGCATCAACATCAAGAATGATGACGAATCGTGTTTCGCTTGGAGCGTGATGGCGGCGCTATACCCCACCGATAAGGACCCGCAGAGGGTATCAAAGTACCCACACTATTCAACCGAACTAAATTTAACAAACAACCCGCTACCGATGACCATGAAGCAGATACCTCGGTTTGAGGCACAGAACAACGTGTCAATCAACGTATACATCCTGGAGAAGTCGGGTAGGAAGGCGTGCAATGTGGCACCAACCTACCTGACTAAGAACAAGCAGGAGAAGCACGTCAATCTCCTGCTAATCCGTGATGCGTACGGCGAGGGCGATGACGATGGTCGTAGCCACGATTCCTCTATGTGTGGATCAAAGACCTAAGCCGCCTAGTATCATCACAACTAGGAAGGAGACACGGGTAGAAATATTTCTGTGACCGTTGCCTCCACTATTTCCACTCGGGGGCGAAGATTGAAATCGCACCTTAGAAGGCCTGTGGCGAAGGTTCGGTTGCCGACGGCGGGCAACCAAACGTACAGTTCACTTTAAAAACAAGGAGCCTGTTCCGTTTGTGCTGTACGCCGACCTGGAGTGCGCTCTCGTGCCGGTGGAGAACCGACAAGACCATGTCCCTTATAGGGTCGGATACTACGTCAAATGCTCATATGATGACTCACTTAGTTATTATAGGGCTTATCGTGGCGAGGACTGCCAGCGGTGGTTTGCCGAAGAGATGCGTCAGTTTGCCGGGCGTAGATGCCGTCGTTTTCCGCTGCCTCTCCGATGGGTCTCTTCGCCTGCGCAAGAGCTGGAATTCCGCTTCATTTCATACTGCTATATCTGCGAGCGACACTTTGACATTCGTGACGATGATCACCTTACTGGCAAGTATCGCGGCGCGGCGCATGAAAGGTTGTAATGTGTACTGGGATAGTCACATGATCCCGGTCAGTTTTGCATAATTTAAGTGGGTATGATTCTCATTTTATCATCAAAAACTTTGCTAAAGATTTCGAAGGCAGCGTCGATTTGCTTCCTATAAATAAATAGCGATATATCTCCTTTACCAAAGATATAGACGATAACCTAATAAAATTCAGATTTATTGATTCCTTTAGATTTTTGGCATCCTCTCTAGAAGAACTAGCATCATACCAACCCGTATTTCCAAATTTAAAATTTCAATTTACTAGTTTAGATAATTCAAAATTCCAATTATTAACCCGCAAAGGTGTGTTTCCGTACGACTATATTGATCCTTTCGCTAAACTTAACGAACCAAATTTACCTGACAAAACAAAATTTTACAATTCAATGACTGACTCACACATTGCACATGATGACTATGCGCTTGCCAACGACGTGTGGAACTCATTCGGGTGTCAAAATTTAGGCAAATACAGCGGCCTAAATTTAGAAGCAGACACTATGCTATTGGCTGACGTTTTTGAGCAATTTCGGACTAGCTGCTTGAAAACTTACGGCTTAGACCCAGCGCATTATTATACTTTACCCGGGTATACCTAGGGTTGTATGCTAAAGTATACAGGTATTGCGCTCGAGCTATTAACAGATATCGATATGGTGCTGTTTATAGAGCGGGGTATCCGAGGAGGACTAAGCCAGTGCTCAAAACGTTACGCGGTCGCGAATAATGAATATCAACCGAATTTCAAACCAGATCGACCATCAAAATTCTTGATTTATGACGACATCAACAATCAGTGTGGATGGGCGATGTCACAGTGCCTCCCCTATGGAGGATTTGAGTGGGCAGAAGGCGATTTAAGCAATTTTAATTTCAATGTAGCTGCAGATAATCCTGAAGGCTACATTCTTAAAGTTGACTTAGATTACCCGCAAGGCATTCACGATACCCATAGCGACCTCCCATTTTGTCCTGAACACCGCGCGCCGCTAAATTCTCGCGAAAAGAAGTTGTATTAGCCACATTATATATTAAAGAACGTTATGTTATCCATTACCGCAATTTACAACAAGCTTTGGGAAACGGGTTCATTCTAACAAAAATTCATCGCGTCTTAAAATTTAATCAATCAGTTTGGCTTAAATCCTACATCGATTTAAACACAAAACTTAGAACGGCAGCTTCAAATGAGTTTCAGAAAAATTTGTTTAAGTTGATGAATAATCCCGTATTCGGAAAAACGATGGAAAACATCCGCAAACACTCCATCGTAAAATTAATAACGAAATGGGGGGGACGATACGGCGCTGAGGCATGGATCGCGAAACCAAATTTCAAATCTAGTACAGTTTTCGATGAAAATCTGGTTGCCGTTGAATTGAATAAAACCGAAGTTTACTTTAATAAGCCTATTTACGTGGGCATGTGTATATTGGACATCTCAAAATTCAAAATTTTCGATTTCCATTACTCGTATATGAGAAGTCGATATGGTAACAATGCGCGAGTTTGCTATACTGACACAGACTCTCTCATATACGAGGTGGAATGCGATGATTTATATGAGGTAATTCGACGCGACGCTTCCGAATTTTTTGATACTAGCGATTATTCCGCGGAAAATGTTTACAACATTCCCCGTGTAAATAAAAAGGTGCCGGGTATGATGAAGGACGAGAATGCTGGCAAGGTGATGTCGGAATTTGTAGGCCTTCGCTCAAAGATGTACGCGTATAGAATGGATGGGTCGGACAAAGATAAGAAGGCCAAGGGCGTAAAGAAGCACATCGTCAAGCGCTACAACACGTTTGACGATTATTTAACCTGTTTGCGTGAAGGCAAAGAAGCATCCGTAGAATAAAAACTGTTCAAATCAGAGCACCATCAGGTCTCTACAATAGCGCAAACCAAGACCGCTTTAACTCCCCACGATGACAAAAGGTACCTGATGCCCGGGTCGGTGGAAACACTACCTGGGGGCATTGGAGAATACTGGACTCGCAAAGCTGAGGTGTTGGTGAATCCTATGGCGCTGATATGTAAAATATTATATGATAATCAGATAATTATATCTTTATATGTAAACATTTTTATTTAATCTAATATACGTATATGTTAAATCAGATGTTTTATTCCTCATCCCGTACAACAACCAGCTCTATTTCATACTTTTACACCTAACGGGAGAAGTGTTTACACCCGATCATTCAATTGATGTTATTACTATAACACCTTTTACATCAGCTAATAAACATTAAAACGGTCACAGCCTAGAGAGCTGCATCTTTTGGGGATATTGCGATTGTACAGGTTCAAGTATTTATTAGGTTTATTAGGTTTTTCATATACAGCATGTTTCATCTGTAACTCTGTTCACTGATTAATTCTAATACTTGATTTAATACTGTGCTATAATAATAATCTGTACTGTACATTATCACCCGCCTTTTTATTCGCTCCTTCCAGTTTGCGAACATGTTCCTTAGAATTCAAATTTATACTAAACAGCAAGGAAGAACACTCACAATCAAATCGTTATCACGTACAGATAAGACAGCACTCTCCATATAAAGCGGTATAATATCGCAGGAATTAATAAAAGAAAATTATTTCGGGGCCTGTTTGTCGGGCCCCATTGTGTACTGTGATGAAGCAGGAAAATTGAACTAACAGCTGGAAATAATACTAGGTTATGTGAGGCGCAAGGACTTACGCATCCCCGTAATGCATTGACAAAAATCTCTTGAAAAAATTAATGTATAATGTACTACTTGGGAAGGCGATGGAGAACGTTCGATTTTCAGAGATATCAGGATTGTAAATCTCGTACAGTATTTAACGAGAAATTGGTTGCGGTGGAACTATATAAAAATGATTATCTTTGGTAAGCCCATCTACGTAGGTATGTTAGTATATTTCCAAAACAGCTTTTGAACGGCTTCTAAACCGCTTTTGAACGGCTACTGAACAGCTTTTGAACGGCTTCTGAACGACTTTTGAACGGCTTCTGAACAGCTATTGAACGGCTTCTAAACGGCTTCTGAACGGCTACTGAACAGCTTCTGAAGGGCTTTTGAACGGATTCTGAACAGCTTTTGAACGGCTTCTGAACGGCTTCTGAACAGCTTTTGAACCGCTTCTGGACGGCTTTTAAACGGCTCCTGAACGGGTATCCGTTCAATGACTATATCTCTTGGCATTAAGTGGCGCCAGGAATTTATTTCCGGGTGTAATACGTTCCGAGTGTGATACGTTCTGGGTGTTTGGCCGGATGGAAGCTATTGTTTGAGGAGGTGACCCATGTTTCAAAAGTGTTTGGGGCTCGGATAGGTAGTAGTAAGTAGGGGGTCAATTGAGCGTGGGTACGTAAATAGATGATGAAGGCCCCGCGCTCAATTGACCCCCTACCTACTACTACCTATCCGACCCCTAAACACCTCCAGGGTCACCTCCACAAAGAATAGCTTCCATACGGCATATCACACCCAGAACGTATCACACTCGGAACGTATCACACCCGGAAATGAATTCCTGGAGCCACCTAGTGCCAAGAGATATAGTCATTGAACGGATACCCGTTCGAACTGGCAAAAGCCGTCCAGAAGCGGTTCAAAGCTGTTCATAAAAGCCGTTCAAAAGCTGTTCAGAAGCCGTTCAAAGCCCTTCAGAAATGTTCCGGTAGCCGTTTAGAAGCCGTTCAAAAGCTGTTCAGAAGCCGTTCAGAAGCCGTTCAAAAGCTGTTCAGTAGCCGTTCAAAAGCTGTTCAGAAGCCGTTCAAAAGCCGTTTTGGAAATATACTAACATGCCTACGTAGATGGGCTTACCAAAGATAATATCATTTTTATATAGTTCCACCGCAACCAAAGTCTCGTTAAATACTGTACGAGATTTACAATCCTGATATCTCTGAAAATCGAACGTTCTCTATCGCCTTCCCAAGTAGTACATAATTCATTAATTTTTTCAATGCATTACGGGGCTGCGTAAGTCCTTGCGCCTCACATAACCTAGTATTATTTCCAGCTGTTAGTTCAATTTTCTTGCTTCATCACAGAACATGATGGAGGCCGATAAACAGGTCCCGAAATATATTTCTTTTATTAATTCCTGCGATATTATATCGCTTAATGTGGAGAGTGCTGTCTGTACATGTGACAATTGTGAGTGTTCTTCCTTGCTGTTTAGTATAAATTTGAATTCTATGAAACATGTTCGCAGACTGGAAGGAACGAATAAGAAGGCAGGTGATAATGGATAATTACAGATTATTGATAGTATTAAATCAAGTATTAGAGATTAATCGAGTGAACAGAGTTACAGAAGCACGCTGTATATGAAAAACCTAATAAACCTAATAAATACTTGTACCTGTACAATCGCAATATCCGCAAAAATGCGGCTATCTAGGCTGTGACCGTTTTAATGTTTATTAGCTGATGTAAAAGGTGTTATAGTAATAACATAACTTGAATGACCGGGTGTAAACACTTCTGCCGTTAGGTGTAAAAGTATGAAATAGAGCTGATTGTTGTACGGGATGAGGAATAAAACATCTGATTTAACACATACGTATATTAGATTAAATAAAAATGTTTACATATAAAGATATAATTATCTGATTATCATATAATATTTTTCATATCAGCGCCATAGGATTCGCCAACACCTTAGCTTTGCGAGTCCAGTAACCTCCACGGTAGTGTTTCCACAGACCCGGGCATCAGGTACCTTTCGTCATCGTTTGGACTTAAAGCGGTCTTGGTTTGCGCTATTGTAGAGACTTGATGGTGCTCTGATTTGAATAGTTTTTGTTCTACTGATGCTTCTTTGTCTTCACGCAAGCTGGTTAAATAATTATCAAACGTGATGTGGTGCTTGACGATGTGACTCTTTACGCCCTTGGCCTTCTTATCTTTGTCCGACCCATCCACTCTATACGCGTCATCTTTGAGCAAAGGCCTACTAATTCCGATATCACTTTGCCAGCGTTCCCGTCCTTCATCATACCCGGCACCTTTTTTATTTACATGGGGAGTGTTGTAAACATTGTCCGCGGAATAATCGCTAGTATCAAAAAATTCGGAAGCGTCGCGTCGAATTACCTCATATAAATCATCACATTCCACCTCGTATATGAGAGAGTCTGTGTCAGAATAGCAAACTCGCGCGTTGTTATCACATCGACTTCTCATATACGAGTAATGGAAATCGAAAATTTTTAATTTTGACATGTCCAATATACACATTCCAACGTAAATAGGTTTATTAAAGTAAACTTCGGTTTTATTCAATTCAACGGCAACCAGATTTTCATCGAAAATTGTACTAGATTTGAAATTTTGTTTCGCGATCCATGCCTCAGCGCCGTATCGTCCCTCCCCCCATTTCGTTATTAATTTTACGATGGAGTGTTTGCGGGTGTTTTCCATCGTTTTGCTGAATATGGCATTATTCATCAACTTAAACAAATTTTTTTGAAACTCATTTGAACCTGCCGTTCTAAGTTTTGTGTTTAAATCGATGTAAGATTTAAGCCAAACTGATTGATTAAATTTTAAGACGCGATGAATTTTTGTTAGAATTAACCCGTTTTCCAAAGCTTGTTGTAAATTGTGGTAATGGATAACATAACGCTCTTTGTTATATAATGTGGCTAATAACTTCTTTTCGCGAGAATTTGGCGGCGCGCGGTGTTCAGGTCAAAATGGGAGGTTGCTATGGTTATCGTGAATGCCTTGCGGGTAATCTAAGTCAACTTTAAGAATGTAGCCTTCAGGATTATCTGCAGCTACATTGAAATTAAAATTGCTTAAATCGCCTTCTGCCCACTTAAATCCTCCATAGGGGAGGCACTGTGACATCGCCCATCCACACCGATTGTTGATGCCGTCATAAATCAAGAATTTTGATGGTCGATCTGGTTTGAAATTCGGTTGATATTCATTATTCGCGACCGCGTAACGTTTTGAGCACTGGCTTAGTACTCTTCGGATACCCCGCTCTATAAACAGCACCATATCGATATCTGTTAATAGCTCGAGCGCAGTACCTGTATACTTTAGCATACAATCCCAGGTATACCCGGGTAAAGTATAATAATGCGCTGGGTCTAAGCCGTAAGTTTTCCAGCAGCTAGTCCGATATTGCTCAAATACGTCAGCCAATAGCATAATGTCTATATTGTTGGTAAAGGAGATGTATCGCCCTTCATTTATAGGAAGCAAATCGACGCTGCATTCGAAATCTTTAAGATTTTTGGTGATAAGATGAGAATCATACCCACATAAATTATGAAAAACGACTGGGATCAGTGCAATTTGTAATTATTTGGCAGATACTATCGCTTTAATAAAAATCTGGTACAAGCTATACTATATATGACATTACCCATTTTAAACATGTCTTTTGTGAAATATGAAAAAATATGTCAAATTGTCTGTCAGTGTCAATCGTAAATGGACAAGACATTGTCACAAGATTAAAAAACGTCAAAATGAGCTCAAGAGTTGTCCCAGTTTTATGAAAACGATAGTACACAGAAGATATAAATGCTTTCAACTTCACTATTAGCGCTAGTAACTGTTTACACTATGCTTCTAACATGCATGTCAATTAACGCTATCTGACTAGTACCACCGTAGTGCCAACGCTACTTAAACGATTGTTGTGTTAAGCTGTTTGACTTTGAAAGTGCTTTGTCACCAAGGTTGGTAGAATACATTTATTCTAAAGGTGGTCTCAGTTTAAAAATAGTCTGCGCAATGACATCATTGGTAGTGGAATATAGAACATATGAGATCCATCAATTTAAACGTTGTTACGAACAAAACTTTTTCCAAATTAACAACACTTTTTATCAACAAACGGAAGGAACAGCAATGGGTAACAGCTTATCTCCGTTTATGGCTAACCTCTTTATGGGTAAATTTGAAACTGACCTGAAGAATACTTTGGCTTATTTCCCTCGGCTTTGGATCAGATATGTCGATGACATTTTTTGCATCTTTGACATCAGTAAATGTTCAATAACGGATTTCATAGAACAACTTAACTCAAAATTTCCCTCTATCAAATTTACCCACGAAGAAGAAAAAGACAACAGGATTCCTTTCCTCGACATGTTAGTAATAAGAAATAAAAATAAGTTAGAAATAGACGTATATAGGAAACCTACTAGTAATAATAGATTCATCTTACAGGATTCTAATCACTCGTATGAACACAAACTTTCGGCTATTAACTTTTTGGTGCATCGGTTACTCAATTTTCCTTTAACGAAAGATAGATATCAAAATGAACTAAAAGAAATCATCAATATTTCTAACTTTAACGGATTCTCTGAAGATGTCGTCTATAATACTATTAGGAAACATAAGAATAGATTAAGAATTAGAAATGTAAGCACTTTAGAACGTATTGACGGCCGTAATAATAAGAAATATGTTAAATTACCCTTTTATCCATGTTACACCAAGGGTCTTCAAAAAATCTTTTCTAAGATTGACCGCAAGATTGTTTTCTCTTCGAGCAATAACCTTAAAAACCTTTTAGGAAATTCCAAAGAACCAGTGGATAACATGGATAAATCCGGAATTTACAAAATTTCATGTAAAGATTGTGATCAAGTGTATATTGGGCAGACAAAAAGATCAATCAAAATTAGGTACAAAGAACATTTGGCTCATCTCAAATTCAGAAGGTTTGATAAATCTAGCGTTGCCCTACATATGCTTGAAAATAACCATAATGTTGATAATATAAAGTTAATTAAAAACGTAAGGAGTACTTCTCAATTAAATTGTTATGAAGGCATGGAAATTTACAAAAACAAAACTCACTTAATGAATTCAGATTTAGGACCACTAAATTCCAGCCTTTATCCTTTGTTACATCATGTTTAATCATTTATAGTTGTAATTTTAACCATGTGCAATGAACCGCTTCATTGTAATCTAGGATTTATTAACTCACGTCATTCGGCTCATTTACCTTTAGGCTATTTATAGTCCTGTGCAATGAAGCGGCTCATTAAATTTTACGATTTTATATTTACATTTTGCATAATTTATTTTCCTTAATAGGTTAGTTTTTCACTTAGCTTGTTAGTTCAGTCTTGCTGCTGATGATGATAGCTTGGCTATCGAAACGTGCGTCCAGTACGAATTAAGTGTTGTGGTAAGGGTTTTAGTGAACTGTTTCAACGAACAAATGTATCTATCTGTTACTACCAATGACGTCAAAATATGCGTCCTTCACCCCTCCGCCCACAAATTTTCGGTCAAGCATTGCAAGATAGGAACTGAGACAACCTTTAGAATACATACATCTTACCAACCTTGCTTTGTCACATCAAAAACTTGCCGAAGTAGAGAACCAAACTATTCTTTGAAGAAAATTAGGTATATCTAAAGATATTCATCCGTCAGTGCTTATAGAAAAGACTGCAGTTGAAATAAAATAACGACTAAATTCAAACAATATGAAGTGTAAAATGAGCACTTTTATTATGTAGCAAACTCCAAGTCAAGCTGTGGAAGAGTGGAAGAGAATAGAAGTGTTGGTGAAGAATTTAGTCTATAATAGCTTAATGCAATTATGTATAGATGTACTGCCAGAACGGCGGTTCATCATGCCGAGTATTATCGCAATTTCCCTGCCCCGGCTATTTTAAGTTCAAGGATCCTTCGATACAATACCAATTTGTTTACTTTTAACAACAAAGTATTTTACGGGCACTTAACTTAATACTCTTTCCATTATTTTGTTTTTTCACATTTGTCTGACTAGCAATTTCGCGCAAATCGTTTGTTCGAAGTTGTTTTAAACCAAATGGCCTTATATCTATTTAAATGAATAAGTACCTCTTCAACGCAGACTTTTTATTATTCTTAATGTTCCTAATGGCGCTGAAAGCGAACAGAACGAAGCATTAGTACGTAGATCATACAAATGTACCGTCGTAAGTGACCATAACAGCTTGCGTTAATTTTCTTTCGCACCATGATTAAGAACAAACGATAGCGATTTTCTCCCTACAACAGATTTTTCTTCTTTTTCCTTTATAAACAATTAGTCCTATAATTAAAACTGTAAATAATTATACTGCGGCACGAAGCTTGCGTTCCCTTTCCTGTTTTTTAATCCTCATTTCAATGTCTAATGTTCTATGAAATTAAATGATACCTTTGTCCATAATTATATGTTGTATAAAACCGGACACATGTCAAAATATGAATATCGTTAAGACAATGTGCAACAATGTAAAACGAGCAAATTATTGTCTTGTCTTATGAAGTTAAACATCGAGGCGTGCATTACACTTGAGTAATTGTAGTGTACTGAGGTCACACCGATAAACGAATGACAGTTCCGAAGAACAAATTTTAAACTTATAGACATTATCAAAATCAGGTAGTGAAATATTTATGATTTTCGGTCAGACGTATTTTCATGACAATTACTTTTTCTGTTAGATTTTACATAACACACATAGTTATATGGGGATATGCACTCTCAATAATTTCAAAAGTACCGTAGAATGGAGTTAGTCGGAACAATGTATTTAGGTTTTACGTTATAACTTTAAAATGTTTAAATAAATATTACTCACTGGCATCTTTATCAAGTATATGACACTATTCTTTAATAGTTGCCGCGTTATTTAACCAGCTGCAATCAATTCCGAAAATTTCTATGTTTATTTAAATGTGACTTTATGAAATAATTCTCAAATAAATGTTAGATATTGAATAGGGTTACATCAGAGGCTATTAGGAACATAATTGCTAATTTTTAAAATACATAATGTTGAAGGTTTATTACAAAAACGTTTAAGCGTATAAGATAAATACAGAAACAGTTCACTAAAACCCTTACCACAACACTTAATTCGTACTGGACGCACGTTTCGCTTGTTAGTTCAGTCTTGCTGCTGATGATGATAGCTTGGCTATCGAAACGTGCGTCCAGTACGAACTAAGTGTTGTGGTAAGGGCTTTAGTGAACTGTTTCAGTGTTCCAGTGCCACAGTTTTAGAGTACCCGTTTAGTGTGATGGCTTCCCGGTCTAGTTTACTCAACCGTTTCTTTAAGGTAAGAAGTAAGATTAGTCTAGTTAATGCTGATATTAAATTTCTGAAAGATTGTAGAAAATTTAATGTTTTTCCGAATTTCATTCAAATTAACTGCAAGAGTAAATCAAGTTCGGCTAATAGAGCTATTTCTTCGGCCAAAAGTTGTTGGTTAAATTCAGAAATTAAGTATCAGTGTTTTAAAATTAGTCAACTAGAGTTAGAAGCATATAGTTTACATTTACAACTTTGTAACAACCTATGTATTTTAGAATATTTTGAATGGATTAATTATCTCAACAGGATTGAAGACGTTATTGCTAAGAAAGTTTCAGATAAAGAAAAGGTTCTCAAGAAAAAGTTTTGCAAATTAGTCACCACTAACAAACCGAAACCTGCCGAGATAATTAACCCAGCTGCATTAGTTAAAAATGAGTCACATGAGTCTTTTAGCAAAGAAGAGATCGACTTATTAAACAAAGGTTTGAAATACAACCTGAAATTTAATAAGCCTCCGGTTGAAGAAATTATAGTTGGCATAGAAAACGCGATCAGTAATTTTGATGATAACACAAAAAATTTTATTCGTACCGTCTGTAAAAGTCAAATTTTGGAAAATATGCAAAGGAATGCACCTGACATTGCACGAAAAGGTCAAATCATTGCTAGAAGACTAAAAAGAAAAATTGTTTTTATTTAAAATCCGACAAGGGTAACACTGTAGTCATCTTAGACAAAGAAGATTATTTTAGTCGAGCCAACACCACGTTGTCACAAAGTTCTTATTCAAAATTATCAAAAAATCCTTTGTCTAAAATGATTACAGAAACCAAAAAGACCATGTTAGAATGTAAGGCTGTAATTAGCGACAATTTAAGATTTAGACTAACGGTATCAAACCCAGTACTACCTAGGATGTATTGTTTACCTAAAATACACAAACCCGGAAAAAGCATGAGACCCATTGTTTCGAGTATCAACAGTCCAACTTACTTACTTTCCAAGTGGTTATCTGACAAATTGAACCAGTTACCTGTACAATTTCCAGATGTGGCTATTAAAAATTCTTACGAGTTCATTGAAAATTTAGAGATTTTAGTATCGTTTCACGTAAGTTCATTGTTCCCTAGTGTTCCGGTTGATTTAACTTTGGATTATTTAGAAACACTTTTGTTAGATAACCAGATGGATAGAGAGGAAGTTACTAGCTTCATTTCTTTGACCAAACTTTGCATGAAACAAAACTTTTTCCAAATTAACAACACTTTTTATCAACAAACGGAAGGAACAGCAATGGGTAACAGCTTATCTCCGTTTATGGCTAACCTCTTTATGGGTAAATTTGAAACTGACCTGAAGAATACTTTGGATTATTTCCTCGGCTTTGGATCAGATACGTCGATGACATTTTTTGCATCTTTGACATCAGCAAATGTTCAATAACGGATTTCATAGAACAACTTAACTCAAAATTTCCCCCTATCAAATTTACCCACGAAGAAGAAAAAGACAACAGGATTCCTTTCCTCGACATGTTAGTAATAAGAAATAAAAATAAGTTAGAAATAGACGTACATAGGAAACCTACTAGTAATAATAGATTCATCTTATAGGATTCTAATCACTCATATGAACACAAACTTTCGGCTATTAACTTTTTGGTGCACCGGTTACTCAATTTTCCTTTAACTAAAGATAGATATCAAAATGAAGTAAAAGAAATCATCAATATTTCTAACTTTAACGGATTCTCTGAAGATGTCGTCTATAATACTATTAGGAAACATAAGAATAGATTAAGATTTAGAAATGTAAGCACATTAGAACGCATTGACGGCCGTAATAATAAGAAATATGTTAAATTACCCTTTTATCCATGTGACACCAAGGATCGTCAAAAAATCTTTTCTAGGATTGACCGCAAGATTGTTTTCTCTTCGAGCAATAACCTTAAAAACCATTTAAGAAATTCAAAAGACCCAGTGGATAACATGGATAAATCAGGAATTTACAAAATTTCATGAAAAGATTGTGATCAAGTGTATATTGGGCAGACAAAAAGATCAATCAAAATTAGGTACAAAGAACATTTGGCTCATCTCAAATTCAGAAGGTTTGATAAATCTAGCGTTGCCCTACATATGCTTGAAAATAACCATAATGTTGATAATATAAAGTTAATTAAAAAACGTAAAGAGTACTGCTCAATTAAATTGTTATGAAGGCATGGAAATTTACAAAAACAAAACTCACTTAATGAATTCAGATTTAGGACCACTAAATTCCAGCCTTTATCCTTTGTAATACTAGGATTTATAACTCACGTAATTCTGCTCATTTACCGTTAGGCTATTTATAGTCCTATGCAATGAATCGGCTCATTAAATTTTACGATTTTAAATTTACATATTGCATAATTTATTTTCCTTATAAGGTTAGTTTTTCGCTTAGCTTGTTAGTTCAGTCTTGCTGCTGGTGATGATAGCTTGGCTATCAAAACGTGCGTCCAGTACGAATTAAGTGTTGTGGTAAGGGTTTTAGTGAACTGTTTCAGTGTTCCAGTGCCACAGTTTTAGAGTACCCGTTTATTAAGATAAATACAGATCATTTCAAATTTTATCACAAGCTAGATAAACGAAAGAAACAAAGGCAACCTAAATTTGATGGTATCTTGTAAGGTGGCAGATGCTCTTCAAATTCATCCCTTGTTCCAGTTCCAATCATGACGTGTTGGTTTAATTTCGTAATTACATTCTCCTTCAAATATATAATCTTCGCTGTTAGAATTAGATTGATATAATCAATGTGATATAAGTCTCCATCATTCTGTAATATATCAAGTATCCTCCCCATATACTTGACCAACTCTTGACCTACTCTTAGGCCTGTTTGTATAAATTAATTTGAATTAATATACTCTAAACATTTTCACATGGATTCAAGTCAGAACTTCTGGGCAAGGAAATAAATTTATATTGCTATTGGAAAACCATTGCCGAACAACACCAGCAATATGGATTGGGGAGTTGTCATGCTGTAATATATAATTGCTACCATGACTTTGTGTTACAGATGGTAGCATAATATTATTTAACATATCACAATAGTAGTAAATCTCTCATCCAGTTTCTAAGATACGCCAGGTATTTTCAAATTAACCTGGCCCCAAATGCTCAATGTTTACTCAATTACGCTTCTCCACATATCTTCTTAATTAATAAAGTTATTCGCAGAATTTATTTTATTTCTCTTATGGTCTTCATCTCCTGGCAGCACAAATTTCGAAAAGATTTTATTTTTCTATGAGCAGTTCAGCACGATCCGGGAAAGTTACTTTCTTGAACGGGATTTCGAGCACCTCTTAACCCTCCGTTTGACGGGCTGGGTCTATGAAGTTTCGCAAAATCGTTTTCTTGCTGTAACTTCTATAAATATTTTTTTGAATTCCTATCTTTAATGACAACAACAATACACGGGTTGGGTCTGTCAGGCCCAATGTCCTTGCGACACGCAAATGGTAGGATTTACAATTTAAAAAAATACAACACAAGTTGTTGTCATTAAAGATAGGAAGCTATATAAAAACTAAGGAATTTAAAAAAATATTTATAGAAGTTATAGCACGAAAACGATTTTGCGGAACTTCATAGACCCAGCCCGTCAAACGGAGGGTTAAGGGGTCGTTTATCAGAATTTTTATTAACTGATAGTCTTGTTACTAATTATTCTTTGTCTACCACTACAATAAATATAAGCAACGGTATGTGTTCCATATTTTCCTTCAAGTTTAAATATGACACATTTACTAACTCCCAAATCATTTGCTACCGTTTTTAAGGTCCATCTCTTTTCAATGAGAGTAACTGTTCGCATCTCTAGTCATACGCGGCAATTTAGCTTTTCACTAAAGACATTTGATCACAAGATTAATGACGTTAGTTTGATATTTTCAAATCCTAAGTAGCAAAATTTAGTAAGTTGTAGTTAAAATGGTAGACAAACCGCAACTAACCTATATGTATCTCTTCATTAATTGGTTTATAACTAGGGCTTCGAACATTGTAACATGTTTGAATGTTTGTAACCATAGTAACTGTGATTGAAAATGTCATTTGTCAAGTTCATGCCTCGTCTCTGTTCAGTTTCCCACGTTTGTCTGTAGTTTTCAGTAAATTATAATGGATTTTTCGTTTAAAAATCGGTCTTTTTAAAGTTGTCTGTACGCACAAATTTAACAGTTACAACTATAGTAATAGGTATGTTTGTTTATGATATTTATAAATTATATTATTTAAAAATATGTTTATTTGTGGTACTGTGACGCGCTCGTGCTCACGGACACTAGATAAATGTAACGTCTCTTTCTGTCTCTGGAATATTTCGGTAAACTCAAAATTAACCAATTTGTGAATGAACAGTTCTCTTTAAAATTCATTCTATCTAACTTATCTTATACTCATGACAGGGATTGAAACAGAACTCTGCTTGTTCTGTAAAATGGCATATGCTTACGGGTTACTATTCTTGCGGGCTCAGCAAGTTAGTTGGTACATCCGGCTCATAGATGTCGCCAACAGGGTTAATGTGGTTTTTAAGAACTGTCAAAAATTACTTTGAATATTTCAAAACTTTATACACGTGAGTGATCAAGCACGATGTCAATTTATCGTCAATTGGGTTGCTTTTGGTGTCCAGGATTCAGTGTTGGAATGAAAAGAGGTGATCAATATTTACAAAGTTTTATGTACACATGTAGGTTAAACGTTTCTTTAACAAAATAGCTTCAGAAAAGAACATCATAATATAGAATTCTGTTTAGATCGCATTTACTTACAACAACTAAAATAAAAGATAATTTCTCGGGAAAAATATATCGGGAAGTGTAATTGTATGAGTCTATTTAAACTATTTACCATATACAACGGCTAAACGTTCATTACGGGTATCATCAAAACGAATTTCGGTCACAACCCTATTTTATTTAAGTTCCTATTTTCATTAATGCGTACATCCAGTACATTTTCTTGTACCCCGTATATTCGTGTTAGTATGTGATCGACTAGCGACTGGAGCTTTACTTTGGCAGGAATTTCCGTGTCCGTAATTCCAGAGGGATTACACGGCTGCTCAGCTGCTGTTACTTTATAGTAAGGCGGATATAATTTACAAGCTACTGGTGCGATTTGGTGTGTGATATATTGATGAATAGAAAAATTTGCATCAATCATTACTGCCAGCGCCTGGTTTCTAGATGGTTCTTCTGGTTTCTGTATGATAAGTCTGTGGGCTTAAAATAAAAGGATAGGCTTAATTTCTCCAAAATAAATGAAACTATTGCATCAGCTTTCATCCGTTTGAATTTCGCCACCTATATTTGGAAAATTTGTACAGCCAAACGACAAAATATATTTAGATATCATCATTTGTCCGGAATTATTTCAAGTGCATTAAGTGGGTTATTACCTATTACTCTACTTTTAAACAGAAATCATATGAACCTGATATAAAATGATATACTGTACTAAACCGCGCTGGATTTGAAAATTAGTCATATTCTTATATGTTGGTTATTACATTGTGAAATGTAAATACGTGCCTTTTGGAAAAAAAGGTTTGCTGCAAACGCAGAACAAAATGGCAAGGATAAATGATATAAGAAGGAAAATATTGCTGGTACAAAGTGTTACTACTTAAACGTCACAATAATGAACACCATTGACACATGTCGTTTTGATTAATTACAGCTATTTAAATATCCAGACGCCATTTAATACTATTAAAAGCGGTGTTTTGAAATACTACATATATTTATTATTAAAATGAAGCTTTATTGTTAAGATGAAACTTTTATTAAGAAAATATAACTTCATCTGAGCCAGTGAATTATTTGAATTGTGTTCCAGTGGATTGCTAAAATATACCACTGTGTATCGATGTGGTACTTTTCAGAATTCTTTTATCAACTAATGTTCAGAAATCGATACACGCGCATTTTTTTCCTCACACACACAGTGTCCAAGTTTAGTATGAGTTTAAATCGTTCTCGAAGAAAATGTTAAAAATGTGTGGGGGAGTGATGTGGGAATAAGAGCAGAAAAGATCTCAAAAAGAGGTCCATTAAGGAAGGAGCCTTGCTTTGATGCGTTTGTACATAATTTGTGCGATTTTGTGCAAGTGCGCCTTATTCGCACCTCCCTTACAGACGCCTTTGTTTCCCGTTTTTCTTATGTACCTCTTGTACCCCGCGCACTGGTGTTATTGCTGACATTTAAGTTTCCAAGGATTTGCTCGAGCCATTCTTCGAATCCGATGTTAATGGTTGTTCTATTGTCCTTTATAGAAGACCAGCACACAAAATTATAGAGGACCCTGTTCTCATCTGACCAGTACCGTATGTTACCCACATAACTGGCCAGGTATAACCGTACCGGATCTGTGACGGTAAAAACATCGTCTGATGGAACTGGTGGATAGGTATTCATGACTATCACTGAGGATTCAACATTCGCAGTCGTAATGTCCGGACGGTCTGAAGTGTGAGATTGTGAACAGCTGGGGGGTTACCCGTTCCGGTTCGGCGAGTTTCTCGGAGCAGAAGACTCCAACACACACAAGAGAATCGATTGGGTGCTGTATTTATTATGAATTCTAGTAGAATGGGACGAGGTTTGAGAAGAAACTCTCGTTGAAATTAATATGTATAGTGTCTTTAGTTCACTCTCTTAAGCGCCTCTATAGAAGGTTCAGCTCCCTTGCCTGCATTATTACGCTACAACGCTAACGCCAAGCTCCGCCTAACGACTCTCACTACGGGAAGGCTCCCGAAAGAACTCCGGTGACAGGCGCGGACAGCGCACACACAACTTGAGAAGGTACACGTTTGACTCAAACAAGGCGTGAGGAGCTCTCAGGTCGTCTGCCCGGGAAGAGAGTCAGTTATTTCTACCATTTTCCCGCGTCTGCTTGAATTTATTTCGCGTTAGCATTCAAAGCAATGGTTTTCTTTTTGAAATTCAGGACTTTTTAAAGTAAGTGGTTGTGTATGTATGTTAGATCAACGCCAATGTGCTTCTAAATTAAGTTTTCTTTTTACTTGTTAAACATTCGTCCTTGTTTAGAATTCGCAAATATATGCGCTCTCCAGGGAAGGTAGGTCTGGAGGTTTGGCCTTTTCGGTAACCTCATATCAGTGTGTTCGGTGTTTTCGTCCATGCTTCTATAACCTAAAATAAAAAAAATAGTAGGAGTGAATGTACGAAAAAAGGCATGCGAACCAGCAATGTTATAGTTGAGTGTAGGCTTTAACGGCTGTTGTCTGTTGTACACATACATCTTTCGGGCATTGCCGTGTCGTTGGGATTACTCTTAACGTTTTGTTGATCATACTCTCAGTTTCTTCAGGATTCTAAAGTCTTTTGAATAATAGCAATATGTTGCTAACGAAATCCAGTCGCAGTATTAAAAAGTTATGTTTATATTTCAAATCAAAATATGCCTACCTTTGTTTTTCAATCGCTCGTTCTTTGGAAGTTGGAAAACAAATTAAGCGACTTAAATGCAAAGCGTTTACACCAACAGTTAAATAACGGCTCACTGATGAAACTTGGCTAATGAGGATGTGGAAATACTGACCAGCAATTTTCTAATAGCTTCCATGCTTCAAAGAATGTAATGCAATGAAGATATGTATAGTACATCATTTTATTTTAATATCAAATTTTGTATTAGAATAATTAATATATTCCACCTTATTTAATATTTAATAATTTGGGAATAATTCCCTTGCATAGGCAAATATCGCCTAGAAATGAATGAATTAATTAATTTGTATTTACTAGGTATTTGAGATATCCTACCACTCTTCCTTAATGATTACCTCATTGACTATTGAAATGAAACCGCTGTTTGGGATTTCAACATCTAACACACACTTAATACACCAAGATCAACAACTGCTTTGATAACCAAAACAATGCTAACATAGCTCATGGTATTGGCGGAATCACTCCCGGCGAAAACAATCTGAGAAAAGAAAAGCGCTAGCAAACGAACGTGCTTCTGCCTACCCGGCGTCATCAACGTCACACCGAGTGCAATTCTTCCTCGCTGTTGTTCACCTCTCGGGTTCATGCCACCAATCTCCGCAAACAGCACTAATAGATATTTCTTGGCGCTACCTAGGGCCAAGAGATATAATTATGCCAGTCTAGAAAGTAGGGACAGAAACCGGAGTGCAGATGCACACCACCTGTTTTTGATGGTCGTTGAACTCTTCCAACAATTGAGAACATATCTCGAGGCTGGTTGGTTATAAGAACAGCAACAATACTGTAACTTCGAGAAATTTCTCAATATGTCAAAAAAATTAAAGCTCGAAGAATTAATCCGATGGTCGCAAAATTTTAATCAATTACTTTATTTCAGTAGTGCAACGACTCCGTTAGAATTGGTTAAAGGTAACATATAAGCTGTACTTTCTATGTCACTGAGCACTACGTTCATGTTAATGTTAATTTTTTTCGAATTTTCCAAAAATGCGTTAATAAGGACACCTTTTTTCTGTTTACAAGATATGATGGATTACGTCAAGTATGCGCTTAATAAAGATCGACGCAAATACAGTGCATCGTGCAGCAGAAAGCAATACCAGTAAAAGAACATAGCTATCATAAAGCATTTTTACACAAGTCAGTGAAGCGTATATTGTATGATATCGAAATAAAATCCCGCCATAAACTAGTACAGTTTTTAAGTGTGTACTGTAAGTATACACACGACGTGCATACGTATGGGTATGTGCTCTGCGCCCGTCGATTTGGCCGTGATTTATAGTATTACAAGATTGTGGCTAATGTCTTCGTTAATTTTTCGTTACGGTCTTCTAGCCTGATCTTATTTATGACGTCTAATTGTTGTTATTAAAGTTATTGTTAAATCGTACATCATGGTGTCTGGCCATGCTCGAGGGTTTTTACCTACTACGAGTAGGGATTGGTAGGTTCTTGTGAGATATTTGATATATCTCGTATGCTTGAGTTTTTTTTCTTTCTTCAATTTTCCGCACTCATTCATATATAGTACTGTTATTCTATAAGAATATTACATCTTTTATTCTTGGTGGTATTTGCAAGTAGCTAAAGGGCTTATTGATAACGTAACAATTTCAATAGTTTTTAAAACAAGAAAATATTCTGAATTTTGTTAGTCTGCAAACACCTTCCAAATATAATAGCTAAAATGTTATTACAATTTTTAAATAGTGGGTCAGAATACTGATATCGGTCCACTCCTCAAAATATTTTTTATTCAATTTAGGACGATGTTTATATAACTATGCTTCATTCTATACTGGCATTTTTTGTTCGTACTAATAGAACCTAACACCATATGACAATATACATTGTTCTTCAATTTAAGTTTCGCATTGTCACTATGCGTTAGATAAATGTTAACAAACATGTTATAAACATATAAACAACTTCAGACAGAATAATAATAGTGGTGCCGTTCGCAAATTGATACAAGTTACCAGGAATATGGTACTGAAGATCGTTGGTAAATAATATAAATAAGAGCGGGCCCAAGACAGAACCATAAGGCACCCCTTGTACCACACCAGTAGCTGATAATAAGGCATCACGTGTATCACTCTTAACCAAAGGGTATTGCGAACGGTCAGTCAAATCTTACGTATTAGCATTACATGATTTACGGTATCAAATGCCTGAGACAAATCAAAGTACAAACTGCTAACTGGTTTCCCCTCATCCAGGCAGCGATGCACTACATCCAGAGCTTTAAAAATTGCGCTTTCAGTTGATTTCCCATTAACAAATCCGAATTGACTTTGCGCAAATAAAATCCTAAATCCTCGAGCATAATTGTGAAAGGACTTTCCTATGAGAAAAGGGAAGAGGTGAGTATTGAGATCGACCGCATTGAGTTGTTATGAATTGTTTCTTATCTTGTTTGTTAGCTGATAGGCATTGGAGGGTCTCTCCATTCAATTTTTGAGAAAGCTTGTATTAGTGTTCTCTTTTTTTTTGATCGCAAGGTCCAAATTTATAATGAATATTAGCCCGCGGTCTCACAGGACAGATAGTAACCGAGCGACATAGATGGCTATCTAGTCGTATCAACTAAAGTTTTGTGGTACTCACAGAAACAAGTGGTGTAAAGTAAAATTTTAAATTCCTCTCTATTAGATTTGTGCTAACCACGTACTGACAGAAGATTAGCTTTGTCAACATAACCCCAAACCCGTCCAGATATACAGAATACGTCGTAATCAATGTGTCTTGTTTTTAATGGTTATGAGTACAACCTGCTATAACAACTTTACAATTTCTAGGTTATAAATAAAACGCTACACCAATGTTAAACAGCATTGGCACATAATGCGCTTGCGCGTTCATGATAATTGTCTATCAATTTTTCACAACCTTGTAGAGCTCCTTGCATGTCAGGGAAGTAAGTAAGAAATATGGTTACGCGCTTTAAGCTACCACTATTTGGGTTCAAATGTATAAAAGAACGTCTATTGGAATACTTCTGAGTTCGTTCGGATTGCATTCTTAATTTTAAGCAGTATTTCAGTTTTCATTACGCTTACATTTAGATGGTGGTGAAACTCTCCATCACAATGACTTTTTTTTTTGCTTGACTCAATTGATAATGTCGACCGAGTGTACAACGGCCTTGCGTTTAATAGCAATTGCAATAATAACACCTCAACTTCGCATTACTGCAGTTCTTTAGATTAGCGCGATTTATTCGATTACCGCGACGTCTGTGGCATCAACATTTAACATTGTTATAAATGCGTTATGATTTCGAGCCACGACCGAACGTCAAAGCGATATTGCCTCTAAGTTTCATATCTCGGAATAATCGGACATTATGACAGCGCCAGGCGAGATCATGCAATGCAAATGCTTTCAATAAAAAAAAACACCGGAAAAAAAGACAACAGTAAAGAAATGGAGGCAAGAGAAACCGAAGAATCTCTTTTGCTGCAATGAGCGAACAGTATGATTATGCAAAATTCTAGATCGCTGAGATACATTTGTACACAGCATGTCCCACTTGCATTTATGGTAGGCGTACATACATTCATTTCTACTTAAAAAAGCAATGCTCTGGTTTAAAGAAATATTTAAAAGTTTCCCTGAGAATACCGATAACATAATTTTTGAAGTATGTAAAACAGTTGGTGTTTCCACATTAGATCATGAGGAATTTATGTGATGTAATGTCTTTGTATCATTCAGAGTTTTTCTGTAAAACTTATTATTTGTCTTTATACATATATCCATACAAATACGTACGTACAGCCAGCAATGAAATAACCTAATAAAATAAAACGTTTCTTCTCAAAGCAAAGTTTAAAAGGTATTGTAATGTTATCTGTGAATTTATACAGACGAGATAAATATCTTTTGCGTAGATCTGTCGTGAATTTGGGGTATCAACTTAATATTCTTTCAGCAGCTTAAATTTGTAAATAAATGTAAAAAATAAAATACTACGAACGATTAATAAATTATCGAAAACTAACCTTTTAGTTTTGATACTTTGCGTGCCTTCTCTATTCCAGCGCACGAGCTATATTAACCCCGCGTTCTTTCAAATGACAGCGTAGTTAAAATGAATGAAATATTTTTAACCACTCAATTCACAAATTGAACTACTTTTGAATAAACACATTTCAAAATACATCTTTCTACCACAGCTAGAACTAGGAACCTCGATCGTTTTATCATCCGTTCCCGACAACATTTGTTAAATTTCAACCAAGAATAACTACTATTTTTAAAATAATAATAATAGTAATAATAAACCCTTTACTTCAATAATAGCGTGAATAATGTACTATAAATATATAAGGCAAAAATTGATTATAAGCCACGAGTCATCAAAACCTTGAGGGGCTGGTATCAGGAGAGCGATTCGTAAGAACTGTTGCCTGCTCTTCCATCAACTCCACACACATTCGTGAACATTCGGTGATAAAGGTAATACTCCTATATTTTACTTAACCCTAAATAATTATTCCGCAATATGCACTCATGTACGTTTTAAAACCAGAAAAAAAGCAGAAAAAGAATGCTTAATGTGCATTTTTATTTGACAAATAGTGTTATATCTGCATCACTGCTGACAAATGTGCTTACGGAGGACATGTCCAAATGCTTTCATAGACAAAGTTTTGAAAGAATTTGGTAAGGGGTTATACATCGAGTAAATGGAGTATGTGAACGACCGTGAGCTGGCGACATTATTAAATGCCTGTTAAGTATATTGATATTATAGATATCCGTAGGAAACCGAATTTTGTTTAGCAGATAAGGTGTTTGTGTTAGAATTATCTTATAAAACAATTTTGAGTGAATGGGCAGTCTAGGTTTATTCATATTCAGCCATCCAAGGTCTAACAATTTGTGCGAGACTCTGTCAAACTTCCGAATGCCAAACACATACCTGATGCCCGCATTCTGCACTTTCTGTACACGCTTTATTAGAAGAATCCAGACACGGATTGTAAACAGGCGCTTCATAATTGAATAAAGGTAAAGCAAGAGTTTGACACAGCATGGCCTTAGTTTTTGTAGTGAAGGTAGAGCGATAAGGATGTAGCGGTTTTGAGTGTAAAGTATGCGGTTCTGATAGTCTTGGAGATCTACGTATTTATCTAAGTGTTTTCAAATTACCGACTGTAATATTCTCCTAGGGTTTGTCATCTAACGTCGCAGGTAGCTGTCATCGCTGTACAATATGCAGGTTACCTAGCGAATTTGGCGACTCGTTAAATAGCGATATTTAATTTGGAAAATTATAATTGAGATCAAATAGAATAATTCTATTTCTATTTTATTATTATTATTTTCTGTGTTTGGTGGAAAAATTGCTTTAATTTTGAACAATAAGGAATATACGAGGTAGGCGCCATAAATTTTCGGCCTGCAGGCTTATACAGGTTCTAGCGTGTTCAAACTCCGTTGTACATGTGCAGGACCTACACCATATATATTACGGCTCGAAGAGTAGTAGTTTTTAGTAGCCAGCCAGACAACGTAACTAGTGCATGAAAATGTCTTAGGTAACAAAGACAGAGTACCGCGCGGTGATTAAATTTTTAACAAAAAAAGGGCATACGCCTAATCACATCAAACAACATTTAGACGGCGTTTATGGTGATTTTTCTCCTTCATATTACACTGTAAAAATGTGGGCAAAATGTTTTCGTTTGGAGCAAGAGTCTCTAGAAGATGATTATGTCGGCCAATTGAACTGATAACGCATCAAAACATTTCAATTATTGAAGAAATGTATTAGCTGTCAACAGCACATATTATGCGTCTTTGCTGCATAAATTAAGGGACAATATTCGTGCAAAACATCGAGGAAAATTAACAAAACTATGCAACTACATTGTATTACTTCCTAGATTTTATCTTTTATATTTCCAACTGCATTTTCTTGTAATCACACAACCCAACTTATTGTTAGCTGTATAATGGGTACCGTGACGTCGTGCTGAAAAATCCAAGTGTCATCTGCCATTTGTCCTTCAAATTTTATCAGAATTTCATTCAACTCAATATGCGTTTACGATATTCATTTTTGTAAATACATATTATGCACATACATATACAGGGTGTTTGGCACAACGATGTAAAGTTTTGAATAACCGATAGGCGAGGTCTTTGGGAATCATATTAACCACATTTGCCTTAGTCGAAAGTCTAATGGATTTTAAGATATTTGAACTTTTAGTAAATTTTGATTTTCCGGCAAAAATTCGCCATTAAACATTAATAACTCTTCCTATTTTTGTAGGATCACGCTAAAAGTTGTTTTCTATTGAAGTTTAATGCATCTTTCTTATAAAGAAGCAATTAGTTAAAGTCCGTTATTTAGAAAAAAAATATAGGTTTAGATATCTCACTTAACGAAACAGAAAATTTATAATTCTCAAGTTTGCGGTTTTTTTTTTTCTTAAAAAAAAAAAAACAATTCGAATGTTAAAATTACTTTAAAAACTTCCTTACTTTGTGCCCTTTCGAATAGTACCTCACTTGTAACACAAACTTTTAATAATACCAAGAAATTCAGCGTAAACTATGACAACGCAATAAATCAGTACTGCGGGATAAGGGAACAGCGACCACTACCTTTCTATCTAGTTGGCGTATCCCATCTCCTAGACTATGAGTAAATTAGTAACCTATTTTGTGGAGTTTTATCTGTCTGCTATTCAGTGTGATCGCAACGCTTACAGGTTTTTTTTGTTATTGTTGTTGTTTTTATCATTACGTTACGTTGTTATTATTTGTTTCTTTTTCGTTATTATTTATTACACCCGTTATGGCTACTTATAGCAACGAAGAATACAGCGATATACTCGTAACGTATGGTCGTGCAAATTGCGTTGCGGTGGAAGCGCGACGACTGTATGGACAATTATATCCAGGGAAAGATTACCCAATCATCAAGTTTTTAGCAATACGTATCGACCTAAGCGTGAAACCGGAAGCGTTCATCACCAGGAACCCCGAATTAACGTTCGACAACATAATGTGGATGTTGATGAACTCATTTTAGCCGCACTTGAAGAGAACCCTACCACTAGCAACTGCCATCCTTAATGTGTCACCGTGGAAGGTCTAGTCTGTACTCCGCACGGAAAAGAAGCACCCCTTTCACTATACACCATTGCAAGGTTTAGAAGTAGGAGATCACGTCCGACGGATATAATTTTCGCGAGTGCTGTTACATGAGGACAATGAAAATATTTTTTTTTTGCGCAGCATCCTGTGGACTGATGAAGGCAGATTTACCAGAGAAGGATCAATTAACTTACATAATTTGCATTATTGGCAAACAAAGGAGAGAACCCTCACGTCAAGCATCAAACATCGTTTCAACACAAATTTAGTGTAAACGTGTGGATAATTCTCTCGTCGGCTCATATTATTTGCCCGACAACCTCAATGGAGAGACTTATCTATAATTTTTACAAAACGATCTGCCAGTGTTGGTAGAGGACTTGCCACCATTTTTAAATGAAAGACGTCCTATATTTTTTCAAAATGATGGTTGTCCGGCTCACTATTGTTTAACCGTGAGAGAATTTTTAAACAACGCTTTTCCGAATGCATGGATTGGAAGAGATGATCCCATTCCCTAGTTGCCACACTCACCGGAATTGACTCCCCTCGATTTCTTTGTTTAGGGGCGTGCTAATAGCCTTGTCTACAACAAGGAAATTCAAAATCGGGACCACCTAATTAGAAAAATCAACAGTGCATTCGATAGGATGAGAGAAGAAAGAGACTGAAAATTACCACGGTAGAGATGAGGGGAATATTAAGATCTTGTATAAGGCATGAAGGAGGTCACTTCGAGCAAGATATTTAAATAAATTGACTATTAATTATTGTTGTTTTATTAGGTTTACACCTAACACTAATAAATACGCTTTACGTTTTTTAGCATTCTTTACTAATGTAATATCTGATTATCCTTGTAATATTAATGACCATCTAACGCATGCCCTATTATTCGAAAGGACATAAAGTAAGGAAGTTTTTAAAGTGATTTTAACATACGAATTGTTTTATTTAAAAAGAAAAAAATCGCCACAAACTTGAGAATTATAAATTTTCTATCTCGTTAAGTGAGATATCTAGGCCTATATTTTTTTCTAAATAACTTCGAACTTTAATTAATTGCCTCTTTTCAAAGGAAGATGCATTAAACTTCTATAAAAAACAACTTTTAGCGTGATCCCACAAAAATAAGAAGAGTTATTAATGTGTAATGGTGAAGTTTTGCCGGAAAATCAAAATTTACTAAAAGTTCAAATATCTTAAAATGAATTAAACTTTGGACTATGGTAAATCTGGTTAATATGGTTCCTAAGGACCTCGCCTATCAGCTGTTCAAAACTTTACTTCGTTGTGCCAAACACCCTGTATATTCCCGAATATCAACTGTAAATATACTTTTTGGCAAATCTTTTGATTTCACAAAAAGTCACATCGTTTTGTGCACGTGATAATTTTGCGTGCCTTTATTTTGTCAAGTAATTGTGATTGTTTGAAATTTGTACCTACTATTCCGTGAAACAATTAAGTGTTACCTAACTCGTTATTCGCAAATTTCACGTAAACCACGCGGATGCGTGCAAACTTATTTGATCGTCGCGTCGTGAGATTCTAGCGCCCATGCTGGACTTTCCCACACCGAGGAGTACCCGGTCGTACACATAAACACTGTTCCCGATAAGCATACGCTAGAGCAGATCTTTCCTGATTTCTTGCTATAACACATTCCGTTTGTCCGTACTTTCTTTATGTTAATTTCTTTGATTGCTATGAAAAGTGATTAAGGGACAAAGACATTTTATTTATTTCAATCCGCCTTATTCATGAAGTATGGTCTAGCACCACAGTCCGTGATTTTTCATTCTATAAGGGATATTTATGAACTGAAGGAAAGGTGTATGTGTGTGTATCTGTAAATGGTTTTTTTTTGGAGATGATATGCGAGCAATCTTTATCCTTTTTCACCAAACATTTTTTGAGCAGGAATAATTAATTGGTTGTGAAATGATGAACAAACTTGAAGGTATGTGGCAATGTAGGGTATTACACCCAAAAAATCACCTTTTAGAAAAGCACGAAATGCAGGAATCTGAAAACTTTGTAGCCTGCTATTAACACTAAGTACATATAAAATGCAAACATTTTATATGAAAAATTTGTGCATTTTATGTATGTAGGTCCTTCCACTTTTGAGACATTTGCGAAAATGTAAGGTAACTATTAGGTCTCCCATACCCAACTGTAGGAGCTTTTTAATTATTTAATTATTTTTCTTGCTAATTTAGATATTTTAATATCCACAGCCGCTTGTAGAAATTGTTCTCCATATTTCTTAACATATTCATTGTTACACTCCGGAATGTTTGCATTATCCTTAATTTCATATTTTCCTTCGTGCTAGGTTGTGTGACATAAATTGTATTTTTGATATAACAGCAAAAGAAGAAATTGTTTCGAGTTAGATCAGAGTCTATCGGGTCAGGATAATGAATCTCTATAAGAAATATCGTTAAGATAAGCTTTAACATTTTGTTGCAACATCATGTTGCAATCACGTATGAATCTTCCATGTATATTTTCGAGCAGTGCTATTGGTTATAATTCGTTCATAAGGAAGTTTAAATAATTATTCCCGGCAATATAATAGTTGAAAAATTAAAGCTAGGGTCATAATTTAAAGCTGCACTAAAAGTTCCTTAATATTTCAAATTAATCTGTGATTTGTTATTGGCACTTTCTAAATCTAGATCAAATCATAAGGTATATCTAAATAATTTTCCTATAGCAATTTAAACAATAAATTCAGTCGCAATATCCTAAACTAAATATCTTTTTTAATAAAGTTGTCCTATACGTTAGGAAAATATAATAATCTGCAATTGTTGGTAATGTAAAAAGTCATAGAGTCAGTTTTTTAGTTGGGAACCATCATGGCAGTTTGTCTTCTAAAGTGAACCTTTTTCTAGAATAGGGAAAGTTAATTGAAACTTAATATCTAATTATCCTAATTGGCAATGAAAAAGCAATCGTTATTGCGAACAAAGGGGTCGAGGAACGCTCATAATTCTCTCAGTTTAGGTGAAATATCCGTTGTATCTACACATATTTATCTAACTGTTCTTTTACAGCGTCTAGTGATTAAATTCAAAGTTAATTACGAAGTCAGAGTCAAGTTTTGGCAATTTCTAAATACTCGGGAATCGTGTATGTGAAAATATAAATATAGTGTTTATATTGAAACGTCACAATTTGAGGTTAGTTTTCTCGTTTCAAATTTATTTCTTTCAAAACACAAATAGTCGGGGTTAATTCGTATTTAAAATGCCAAAAGAGTATCTATGGGACACTCCCGGATCTACAGACCGCATAATGCATTAATTAATTTCGGTAAATTAATTTTTCTCCCGTTTTATTTTATTACAATACATACGTGCTATATATGCATCTCTAATCGGCGGTCGATGTTAATATTCGCTTCACACAGTCGGCTCGCTGTTTGTGGATATATACATACTTACTATACCGCTGGTGCGCCGACCGAAATTGCCAACTCTAATTATGAGTCTAATACGGTACGTACAAAAGAGAATGTATTCTCTGCTACTGAAAATGTTACTATAGAGCAAAATAGAATTGTAAATCAGTACAAGTCTGCTACCTTAAATGGTAGCCTATTTGGTAACGTAAATAAACATACTGTCTTTACACGTGGAAAGAATGCTCGAAATAACAATAATTCAAAAAATAGTTAATATAGCTCATGGCTTCATGGTGGAACACCCGGCAAGTGCAGCAGCTAACACATGGACATGTTTCAGCCTACTGGCGGTCATCAGCATGTAGTCTTTGAGCACTTATCCTTCCTCTGTATCGCCATCATTGCGTTTGCCTCTCAGTTTATGCTGCTAATCTCCAAAGCAGCACAACAGCTTCCTCGGCGATTATCTATCGCCAAGAAACACAGCCAACAATTTACAGAGGGTAGCAGACAGTCGGAAGTGTAGAGGATAAATCCACCACAGCGAAAACCCTGGCCGCTAAACAGGCAGCGTTAGCCTAGGCACAGCGACATCTATACGCGTAAAATTCACTCAGGGCTTACCATGATGTATAGAAATACACGTGGAAAGAATGCCTAATAACAATAACCAAAAAATAAATGCTAATATATCTAATATAGCTCATGGTATTGGTGGAATCATTGGAGATTAGCAACATAAACTGAGAGGCAAACGCAATGATAGCGACAGGAGATAGTGCTCAGAACCATGCTGATGACGCCGAGTAGGCAGAAACATGTCCATGTGTTAGCACTAATTTCTCTGCTGCATTGTTTTTGCCGGGAATGATTCCACCAATACCATGAGCTATATTAGCATTTATTTTTTGGTTATTGTTGTTAGGCATTCTTTCCACGTGTATTTCCATACATCATGGTAAGCCTGAGGAATAATTTGCACGTATAGATGTCGCTGTGCCTAGGCACAACGCCCTGCGTTTGGCAGCCCAGGAGCTGCCCGATAGGTGGTGGACATCTACACTCCGGTTTGTCTTGCTACCCTCTGGGACGGCGTGACTGTGTTTCTTGGCGATAGGTGTCGCCGAGAGATATATTCAGTGCTGCTTTGGAGATTAGCAACATAAACCGAGAGGCAAACGCAATGATAGCGAGAGGAGATAGTGCTCAGAACCATGCTGATGACGCCGACTAGGCAGAAACATGTCCATGTGTTAACGCTATTTTCTCCGCTACATTGTTTTTGCCGGGAATGATTCCACCAATACCATGAGCTATATTAGCATTTATTTTTTGGTTATACTGCCTTTAAGCTAAGTGCTAACTGTACTAATGTATTGAAAGAAAATATCAATGAAAATATAAATCTATTAAAAGGAAAGAAATAATTATAATAGTGAAAAATAATAATGTTATTGCCATTATAATCGATTATACCTAAAAAAAAAAGAAAACTATAGACTGAGCTGTCTGTCGTAACCGCAAATGCACATAAACTTAATGGATACCTATCTAATGCGTTAGTTACGTTCAGGTATAAGCTTTGAGATCTAATTATAGCAGCTATGCCATTCAAACGTTTTAATTAAATATCTCGTGAATTACGCAAGATAGGGCGATAAGCACATTTATTTTCCGTGGAAACATTCATTCGACTGTAGATCATACAATACACAGATACGTCGCGTATATAGTTGTCTGTTAATAAAAATGAGAGAGTTAAGAATTTAAATAAACAAGATCAATTACCGGCGACATTATTTATTATATTTAAACCAGCGCACGCGTTTTTCTTAAACAAGTCTACTAGAACGTGAAAAGTTTATATTCTGTATGTGTGTGTGTGCTATATTTTTCTTACGTTTTAGCTCTTTCAATCCCAGGCTCAGATATATGTTGTACATACATATGTGTACATGTATATAAAATATATCACGCAAAGCAAATGTTATCATTAAGAAAATGTGTCCTTAACATAAATAATTCGAATGGTTTACCATAAAGAACATGACGGGCTCGATAATGTTAAAAAAGGAACGCCTGCATACTACTTACACCCTACATAATATTTATTTTTGTTCGGGTGATTTGTGTATGCATAAATCAAATTGAACATTGGAGTTTTACAATTGACAGCACATTGTATTAACATTTATGTGTACGGCCGTAATATAGTTCATATTTGAATTTAAATAAGACGTAAATCTAAATAAATAGGTACACATTCTAAACAAGTGATTTTGTGTTCCCACTTACTATTAGAACTAAACTTACACATATTCATAATGGGCATGCTATAAACCAGGAGGTCTCAAAGCGGCTATACAGCAGAATTGGTTATATCAGCATTTACATGGCAATTGCATCGCTAATTTTTTCTATGGTGTCAGTAGTATTGATCATGCAAGCACGTGCTGTACAGTAACCGAAAGTTTTTGGTTATTCGGTTATTTGTAAGGTAAGATAATCGTGTCGTCCCAGCATAGCCGTAACAGCTGGAACAGCCAACGGAACTCGGCGCGTCTGTCTGATGCGATGCGTAACTATCTGCCGGGTGGCAAAGCAGTTCAAATTCGCACACATTCATCATCACTAGCGCGGCGTGTGCGTGTGAATTAAATCAGGCGAGCGGAATACGAAGCGCCCAAGAAAATCTTTAATTAAAAATGTCCAGTGTGCGCAAGGTTAAACAACGACCCTTTGCTGATAAAGTAAAAAAACTATCTGTGAGTTTCCAGATTTGTTGTACGACGGTGCTAAAATAGTTTGTAAAGTGTGCGAGAAAACTTTGACGTGCTGGCAAAAGAACGACTGTAGGAAGCATGTAAATAGTGCAAAACACAGAAATAGAAATAATTTCGAATATTTTCGATTTACTTGTCATGATGATAACATGTAATTTGTCACTTAACATACTGGATCAGAAATCGTTTAAGAACTTTTGGAACAAACACAACCCGGCGTTGAAGTTGCCAACTACGGCAACAGCACGTAAGCATGTTTTATTTGTACACAAAGAGTTGGAAAATAAAATAATATCTACATTAAAAAATCATTGTATTATACATGTTATAGTTCATGTACTGGATCAACACAAACCGACATTTCCACTGTTACTAGCTAGCAAAAGACTACAAGGGTGTACTAGTGCAGCAATTACGATCAGGATAATTACTACGTTAAAATCTTTCAAGTCTCAACACGTCAAGTGTTGATGTTTATGAGCGATGATGCAGCAACAATGCGTGCGGTAGGCCGTTCATGTCTTGAACACGGTTGCGACTGTTTACATGTAACTTGTAAAGTGCATGCTTTACATCTTGTGGCACAAACTATTAGACAATGTTTTCCCAAGGTAGATGCATTAATACCAAGTACAAAAAAAGTGTTTCTCAAATCTCCAAAACGTCTTCGAACATTTCACGCAGTATCCCAGTATTCGTGAACCACCACAGCCGATTCTTACACGTTGGGAAACCTGGTTGCAGGCAGCTTTTATTATGCTCAACATTTCAAAAAAGTAATGAATGAAAAGAATGCCTAGTAACAATAACCAAAAAATTAATGCTAATATAACTCATTGATTGATTGATTGATTTTTCTACCAAAGCAGGGCTGGTCTTTACATCCCTAACACTGAAGCTTAGTAGCTTACTGTATTATTCCTGCTTCGTTTTGTTTTACTCGAACAGGTTAGTTCCGCAATCAGGTTTGAGCCTATGTAGTAAATCTTTCTCCCATTGGTAGTTCAATTGTGCTTCTCGCATAGCGAATCTGGGTTGAGCTAACGCTGCACATTCGAAAATAATATGAGGGGCTGTTTCCTCCTCCTCATTGCAAAGTCTACATAAGGGCTCATCTTTGTAGATCCTCATCTTATGCAAGTATTCTCAAACAGCCATGTCCTGTTAATAGACATGTTACTGCCCTAAGCTGTATCTGCTTAATTCCTTAAGCAGGTCAGCAGTCAGATGTTGCGACGTCTTCATCATCCGTTTGCTGTGCTTTTGTCCAGCTGCATGTTTCCAATTTAATTGGTGTTGTGTTATGATCCACTCATTAATTGCACCACGCACTGCACTTCTTGGTAATACCTAGACCCGGTTCAGGGCCTATATAATTCATTTTTGAACCTTCTCTCGCTCAGCTGGTCTGCAATTTCACGTTCGCTATGCCCCTGTGCCCTGGCACCCACACCAGTGTGACCTTGTTGTGTTTAGACAGAGCCATTAGGGTCATAAGGCACTCCCCATACTAGTTTGGAGGTTATACGATAGGATGCTAGTGCCTTTAAGGCTGGCCTGGACTGTCAGAGAGAATGCAAATCGTCTCACCCTCCGGTCGCCGACGCAGACTCTCCTACGCGCAGGTTTGTATAGCATAAATTTCTGTTTGAAATACCGTGGTGTATCGCCCAAGTGATACACATACTTTGTATCCCTGGTTTTCCTCATATACACCAACGCCAGAGGTAGTGCCCGTTTTGGACCCATCCGTGTACCGGACTAGGGTATTCGGTTTTCTCCCCTCTCCGACCCTCCATTCCACCCAATTCAAGAGAACCTGAAAGGTTTGTCATAGGAGATCCTGAGATTGTTGTATCACTACCCATATCATAGATAGGGTTTGTTACTACTGCTTCTATTCTGGTTTGCCCAGATCCACTGTGGGATCTCCAGTTGCTAGTATTTTTCAGTCTGTATGCACCCATTCTGGCTTCTCCCTTGATATAAATCTCAAGAGGAGGTAGGTTTAGTATGGTTTCCATAGCAGCTGTTGGAGTGCTTTAATAGCTCCTGTTATACATAGACATGCCAGTCTCTGAATTTTCGAGAGACTAGTTATCGCATGCTTCTTGTGTGATCTTAGGCCACCAAACCAGGCAGCCATAAGTTATCATGGGTCTTACCACCGTATTGTACAACCAGTACGTCATATGTGGTTTGAGTCCCCATGTTTTCCAACTGTTCTACGGGTTGTCATTAACACTCTCTGTTAATTCTGTCGGTCATTTTTTGTAAAATGCGAGTTCCAGTTCAGTTTAGAGTCCAAGGTTACACCTAAGAACTTAGCCTCCTGACTGATCTGTATTACTTCTACCATTTTCAATGCTCTTTGCATTGGTTCTGAGATTATGCTGGCGTTTCTCCCGCTGGTGAGTATTACAATGTCATCAGCATATCCCTGTGTATAGTAGCCAGCATTGTTAAGCAAGATCAGCAGTTCGTCTATCACCATATCCCACAATAGAGGGGATAATACCCCTCCCTGCGGGCATCCTCTGGCGACAGACACCTGCATCGTCTCACCTGCCAGTGCTGCCTCTACTTGTCTGCTATGGGGCATGGCTCCGGATTCATCTGCAAATAGTGTTGTCTACTCCATGGCTGTTCAGCTCGTGGCTAGTGATGTGCAAACGAGGTGTTATCAAACGCACCTTCTATGTCAAGAAACGCAGCTAGTGCAATTTCTTGATTGTTTAGGGATGCCTCCACCCGCGACACGAGCTGATGCAAGGCACTTTCACATGATTTACCCGTTTGGTGGGCATGCTGGTTGGGATGTAAATGGCCTTCTATTAGAGAGGTTTCGACATACTTTTCAACCAGTTTTTCCATGGTCTTCAAGATGAAGGATGATAGGGTTATTGGCCTGTATGCCTTTGCCTCGGCGTATGAACGTCGCCCAGGTTTTGGAATAAACACAACCTTAGCCCTATTCCAGACGGATGGTATGTAACCCAGCGCCAGACTGGCTCTATAAATTCCGCAAAGCACAGATGCTATTGCATCTTTACCTTGCTGTAACAAAGCCGGAAAGATCTCGTCAGGTCCGGGTGACCTATAGGCCTCAAACGAGTCAATTGCCCAGACAATCCTGCCGTATGTTATTGCCCGTTTAGCTAGCTCCCAGTCATTCTTTTTTGGCCTTCGGAAAGGCCATTCGAGGTCCCGGCCGTTTGATATGCTATCCAGGTTAACATTCTTTGAACCTGGGAAGTACAGCTCCCAGTAAAACCTCAAGCGTTTGTCCCAGTGTTCGTAAATCCTCCTGTGGGTTTTCTAATATTGCCTAGAGGATTTGTTGATCTCTTTAGCGAGTAGTCTATGTAGTCTTGCACTTTCAGATGAGGTTTTATGTCTCCACTTCCTCCATGACTCTTAGCCCTTCTTAGGGCTTGGTTATGCACAGTGAGTACGTTTCTTATTCCAACCACTCACTGGTTTTTTTCGCTCTGTTGAATAACTTGCGTGTTCGTTGCCTCAGTAGTGACAGCTCCTCATTCCACCAGCTGACTGCTCTGGAGGAGTTTCGTTTTGACTGAGTTGGCGTCCGCTCCGATGATGACCTGGAGGTGAGAATCCTCGTAGTATATTTCCAACCTTTCCACATCGTCTGATGGCGGTGGTTTCGGTGCATCGTACGGGAGATAAGCAGATGCGAAAATTAGCTCCTTGTTGCTCCCTTTGCTACGGAACTTCAACCTTATGGCTGCTAAATCTCTAGGAACAGAAGTTAAGCAGCGTTAATGATTGTAGGTCTTTCTTGACGTAAATGCAAGATCTTACTCTGCCAGAGCGTAAATCGTATATTACGTTACCTTTGGCTTCACCGAGGCCTGATTCTCGGGCCCCGATTAACCAGGGTTCCTGTATTAGGGTCACGTCGATACTGCCCGAAGCTAGCAGCTTGCACAGGGAAGCGGAGGCTGCCCTATTATGTTGAAGGTTTATCTGTATTACCTTCAACATCAGGCAATTCCTTTCTCCCCACAATCTTGAAGGCGAGTTGGTTTAATCCAAAATAAGGCTTGAGGCCCATACCCGTCAGCACCTTCAGGGATTCCTCGTCGATGTTAATGACTGAGGTTATTCCTTTCGGATCTGCCTGGCTTGACACGACGCGCCAGTCTTTCGTTGTCAGCCCTTCGTTCTGGGTTTGGAGGAGTTGGAAAACTTTTTCTATCTCCGTCAACCCAATGAATTCTGTAGGAACCCATACAACTGCCTTTGTGGTTTTGACTATGTCCCTAGCGACACCTCTCCTCAGGATTGCGCCTTCCCACACTTTGAGTTTGGGTATCGTCTCCATCAGCCATGTCTTCGATTTCTCGTTTCCACAAGTGAAGTAGACTACTTCCTTTTCTGCATAGTTGTTCTTAATCTGGGGTGCGGGGTTGGTGGCTTGCACTTCCATATCTCCCCCATTATAGCCATTTGCAGATTTTTCGATTGTTCTTCTGACAATCTTTCCTCTGGATATCTATCCAGTACTACAGCCATCTTGGTAGCAGTTAAGGCCTGACTAAAGGTTGCCCCAGTTGTATCCTGGTTAGAGGACGTACTGGCTTTTACCTCAAGAGGTTTGCCACTATTCGATTTCTGTAGCTTTTTCGAGGGTGGGCTTTTTAGGTCGAAGACGGAGTGCTCCCTCTGATCTTGCCCCTTTTTGCGGGTCTTCTGCTGGCTCGTTGAAGGGCCCGCCTCTTGTTCCTTAGAACCCCGGCTCGATCGATTCTTCCTGGGTCTTACAGGTTCCCCAGCAGCAATTGCAGCCTGTATAGCCCTTTTCCGTTTCTGAGCCCCGGAAAGTTTTGGTTTGGTTAATTTCAGGCGATTGAAGCCTGAAGCTACCTTTTGCAATTCCACATCAATGTCAGTAGAGTTTATGGAGCTACCATTTCCCTCCGACTTTTGTGGAGTTGGTTTCTGCTGAGTAGCAATGGCTTGGCTGTCTGCGCCTTCCTCTGCCTCAGATAACATTACAGGGGTTTCCTTGGGTAAAGGTTCCCCTTCTTTTTTTTTGTATTTTTGTTTCTTTTGGTTTTTTAATGTTTAAGGTATCCATATTGTTCCTACGAGTATGGGGGAATGGGTCGTCAACGCTCGTGGTGCCCCCTTCACGGCGCAAGGCTATTACTACTGGAAGGTCGCCCGGTATTCCAGAGGCACCGTTAGTGACACTGCGTCCCCAGTGCCACGAGGCCTTTGGCACGGTAGCTAACACCTTGACCTGGGTTTGGTATCTCTCTTGTCTGGCCCTTCACCTTCGACCTGGCCGGCATGGGTGACCCTTCTACCAGTAGCTAAGCTTACCGCCGGCATAGCTCTCAGGTTCACCAGAGCACACAAGCTCCCCCACCCGGCAAAGACATCTTTGCCTTCGACAAGGTGGAGATACCTTGAGGGTATCTCATGGTATTTGTGGAATCATTCCGGCAAAAGCAAAGCGAGGAAAGGGAAAGCGTAACCCACGGACATGTTTCTGCCTACCCGGCGTCATTAGCGTGGTTCCGTACATTGTCCTTTCCTCGCCATTGTTTTTCACCTCTCGGGTTTATGTCGTTATTCTCCACAAACAGCACCAAAATATATCTTCCCTCGCCACCTAGCGTTGAAAGACATAGTCATGCCGTCTAGAGCACTACTCGGGCTTAGAATGATCTACGGAGGCTGAATGTTAACAATGAAGAGTAAATGATTACAACGAAGGTATTTAAGTTGGCACAAAACAATCTATACGTTACGTTTCGTTTGAGTGGCTCTGTATACCTTAACTATAATCTAGGTAGTTCCCTGAGAATCTAAAGTACGCACTTGGCCACTTAAATTCTAGTTAAAAAGACTTCTTTTACATCAATTCAACAATTGCAATTAAATAACAGCAGATCCAACCTGTTTGTTCCGGTATAGTTGAACGGTAGCTGTTTGGCCCTCTTAAATGAAAAGAATGGTGGCTGCAGTACGTGGTCGAACCTCGCCTTTGTGCGTTGATCTTACGCGTTCTCATAAGTTAGAAACTTAACAGCAAAATTAAGAAAAAAAACCTGGGGTGGTTTTACATGAAATCCGAGTATATCCGAATATAATCCGTTTGTTTATATTCCAAACAATAAATTCCAAAAACTCAACAAACGAATAAATGTACAGCAATCAGAATTAAATTCAATAAATTGGAGAGAATCAAACTTCACTTGAAATAATTCTCTTTCAAAATTCTAATCACTAATATAAGCTTATCTTTCCAATGAACACAGTTCAACGACTCAACTTGGTTTCTTTGTCTGCGATATTCCAAATATTGTGTAAATACAAAAAAAACAGCAAAAACATTGCAGCAAACTTAGCAACACAGCTGTCCTCATATAGACCGATATAAATTCTTATTACTTATTCTCATGTAAAAATATATTGATATGTTTTTAATGTGAGAAATTGTAAAATAAAATTAATTTTTCGCAAATTAGTTAATCCGAACTGAGGGCTTGGAAGTGTTCTAAAATACTTTTTCGGCAATTTATATAAACTTTAAGATCAACTAATGGAATTTAACGAAAATTAAAACTGAAAATTGAAAACTAACCTGCCATACATACTCTACGTTTATGTGACATTTACAGGGAACCTGCCTATTCTGAACCACCAACCTACACTTCTTCGTGGAATTTATAGTACGACTTGAAATACTAAACATTTTGAAACTTGGAACACAGCCAGACACGTGTTACCTCGATGAAAATTTGACTCAAAGTCAGAAATTAATTAGCGGCCCTCTACTCCTTTATTTTAATCGCGATGGTGATTGTTTCATCCACAGCAAATTTTGACAACTCTTTTCCAACTATAATTTCATGATGAATTTCCGATGAATAAATTTATTTATAAAAATAGCATGATGGGATATATGTAGTGACGCAACTGGAGCACTGAATTTAAGTTACTTTGTGATACAAAACTCCACTAACAACCCTACAATAATTAAACTTACTGACATTCAAGACAATTTCATTACGAAAGAAATTTAATATTCGAAATTATGTTAGAAATATTATAATATTAATCTTCACTTGTTATAGGGAAATATTCCATTAATTTTGAAAATTTACGATATGAAGAAAACGAACAGAAGATGAGTAACTTCTCTGATTCACCATGTTTGTCATTGGTTGGACTTATACGTCCCCAACACCTGCACTCCAACGACAATGGGCAATAAAAGGAGTAGAAGCTACCGAAAAAGATCTAACATCCTTAAAAAGCCTTAATTTATTTGCGACTCTACGCTCATCTGCTACCGATAGCTTTTGTTAAATATTAACCGCAGCCAACTATGTTACACTTTTCATATTGACAATATTTAGTATTCTTGCAACTAAATTATACTTCACTAACAAGGGAACACCGGCAACCCGCACTTCTCGATTTCGATGAAACTGCACAGACTGAAAGAGTACCTTGGTTTAAGAACACCATTTTTGTCTTACCTAGCGTATCTCGCCGATTTGGGGGTACAGCCCCCTCCAAAGATTTTTATGTTTTTTCTATTTGTGTAAATATCTCGGAAATTATAACAGATATCCTTTTCTTTTTAGAATATAATTTGATGTAAATTACATAGTCCCAAGGATGACGCGAATTATTTGCGGAAAAAATTTATAACGCGAGACCGGGGACCCCACCCCCCCTTTTTTATTTTTTTTTCCTTTATTTTTCACAAATAAAGTATATTACATAGTCTAAAGGACGGCGCGAATTATTTCCGGGAAAAATTAATAACGGGGGACCGGGTACCCCGTACCCCCCTTTTTTTTATTTGTTTTCTTTGTTTTTCACAAATAAAGTATATTACATAGTCTAAAAGATGGCGCGAATTATTTTCGGGAAAAATTAATAACGGGGGACCGGGTACCCCATACTCCCATTTTCTTTACATTTTTATATTTTATTTTTTCACAAATAGAGTCAGTTTTATGTAGAATATGTATGTGGTCAAATTGAGACAGTTAATAAAAAAGATATTAAAAGACGATAATAAAACTTTACTTGTCATTGATTGACGTACATAGATAATTGTCGTTCTAAATAGACATATATTAGTGAATTAGTTCGAAAACGTTCCCAGAAAGTGCCACAAAATAATCCGATTGAGATGGATTAATTATATGTGCTTACAGTAGATACCGATATACTAAAACAAGATTGTTCGTGTCACGTATACAGTTATCTAAAGCATATAAGGGTGGCCGTTTCAAATAATATGTCAGAAGTATTCTTTCGTGCAGTGTAAATTTGTAGTTTGGCATTATGGCAGCGATTAATGTAGTTAATGTGATGAATATGTTACTTGCAACGTTTCAAATAGCCAACATCGCAATAATTCCTTTGACGTCTGAAGAACTTGAGTTGCATGATGCGTTGAAGGAGATGATTGTAAGCGCCCAACAAGAAAACATGTTCTCTTTTGAATATGTCGCAGGATTGGAGTTTGAACAATTAGAAGAACCACATGAAGCGCAATTTGTGGAAGATGTAGCAGAAGATGAAGAAGACAATTATGAAAATATTGCATGTGTTCCTGAAGAAGGAGACAGTGTTGTTGATCTAGATTACAAAATTAAAGCTGTTGAATACTGGAGAAGTGGTAAAAGCAAGCGACGTTCTGTCGAAGGCGTGAAACAAAAATTCAAAAAGGTAAAATAGCTACGCCAATTATATAGATGGGAAGAAAGTGTTAACAGAGGCGGCGCGCATACGGATAAACTACGGTTTATTACAGAATACGTTCATACAAAATTTGAAAATAGCATAGACGATGGAAAAATAATTCATGACATGGACTTTCAGTTTTCTTCACCGCGATTTTTCGATGTCTTCAAATACTCGTGGTATAAGAGTGGATAAGTGGATGAAAGACCGGGATCCTTTAAAAAGCCAGTACAGTTTTGTTTTGCTAAAGACGCGGAGTCTACGCCCTTGTGTAGTGTTTGTGAAAAACCTGTTATTGTGCGTTGTTCGTGGTGCAAGCAATTCCTGTGTTTTGAACACCTTTATACTGACTACCATTACTGTAATCATTACGTAGCATAATTACTATATGTATAATACTACCAGTTACAGTTATAATTTCAATAATCACATTACAGTGTGTAGTGTATCGAATGTTTCATAATCATTACACTTTCTTTTTTATTCTGCTCCACTGTTTTCCGAAAATGTGTTAGCTACAAACAAGTTAGTTATATGAATATTGCTCTATAGAATATGCCGAGCTGCAAATTTACACTGCACCAAAGAACGCTTCTCATACATTATTTTAAACGGCCACCTGTGGTCATTTCAATCACATTATATTATAGTATTTCTTAAAGCATGATATAACGACAATCAATGACAAGTAATGTTTTATTATCGTCTTTTAATATCTTTATTATTAACTGTCTCAATTTGACCGCATACATAGTCTACATAAAATCGACTGTATTTGTGAAAAAAAAAAATATAAAAATGTAAAAAAAAATGGGGGTATGGGGTACCCGGTCCTCCGTTATTAATTTTTCCCGAAAATAATTCACGCCATCCTTTAGACTACGTAATATACTTTATTTGTGAAAAATAAAGAAAAAAAAGGGGGGGGGGGTCGCACGTTTTTTTCTGAAAATAATTCGCGTCATCCTTGGGACTATGTAATTTACTTCAAATCATATTCTAAAAAGAAAAAGATATCTGTTATAATTTCCAAGATATTTACACACATAAAAAAACATAAAAATCTTTGGAGGGGGCTGTACCCCCAAATCGGCAAAATACGTTTTGTGTTCTTATACCAAGGTACTCTTTCAGTCTGTGCAGTTTCATAGAAATCGAGAAGTGCGGGTTGCCGGTGTTCCCTTGTAAATTATATTTCACTGAATTTCTTTCCTATAAATGCATTTATATTACGGTGTGTAATATTCTACTAGAATTTGCGATCTAGTGTCTACGAACTGACAGTGAGTATCGATAACCGTAAAACGTACACGTTCTCTAGCAGACTTGATAACTTATTACGAACAAATATTTAATTTGGAGAATTATTATGAAGACCACCCAGAATTACTTCTTACAGGTTTATAGAACATACATTAAATACATACATTAAAGACGAGAAGAGGATCGGAAGAATATGGGGTGAAGCCGAGGTATGTAACCATTTCTCCAGAATTATTGTTGGCTGGGGATATCATTGCTCACTAGAACGCCGAAGACAGATAGAGAGCGGTCACCCACCAATAGAAGCCGCTGCGGAATCGAAAAAGGCATCACAAAAGCGTCACTCTGACAGATGTTGCCGAAGTGCTCGTGGCTGAACGGTATTCGTCATGGTGCTAATGACACGGATTTTAAATGCGGTATTTTTAACATTGCAGAAATTATCGAAGGAAAAACTAATTTAAAAAATGCAACAACATAGTCCTTTAAAAAAACAATTCAATAGAATTTTAAATCGTGCCCCTAATCGGACTTAATAATGAGAAAACACTGTTTTGAAATATCTATTCGGGAAGGCTCAATCTTCCGATCCCAAGGATCCACGCTGTATAATACATTCTCATGCTGACAACACTCTGATATTAGTTTATTTTCTAATCAAACACGAAGACATAAATTAGTGCTAAATGCGCATAAATGTTTATGATGTTGGTGGGAAACTTCCTTTATAATAAATGCATAACTTATATTTCAGATTTATGTACGGTACCTGGAAGTTCAGACATATTACCCATAAATTATTAGAATCTCGCTGGCTCAATATGCATACCGTCGTTTACTGAATTATTCTCTTATACATAAAATTATATTGCATAAAGCTAAAATTCATAAAATTCAATAGAGATTCGATGTATCCTCGTTGAATCTGAGACTCGTAAATCTATTATCCCTCTGAATATGAATTCTGAATAATTTAGAAAATCCAATATCATATTTATTTATTATATAGTATGTTCTTTGTATAGCCGTCTTAAAGCTGAAATATACTCAACATTAGGTTTACTAGTCTTTATGAGGTAAGGGTATTACTGTTTGAGAAGTAGGTTCTAACTCAGGTATGGTATTGTATTGTTTTATTACTGTAACAGTTACTGCACAATAATAAGTATTAATCTACTTCTTATTCTACTTACTTATTCGAATAAGGAACTTGCGTCAACCACTAACATACATGGATATTTGTTGTTATTGTTGCAATCTTTTTTCTCTAATTCACTTTAGCAGCTTTATCTGCAAGAATTGCGGTTTTAGTATGGTTTTTCAATATTCAAATGTCGTACATTATATACCATAACGTGATAATAAAATGTTTTGTAAATTCAAATCGCTCACGTTTCTGCATCTTATAAAGAAGTGCACCGCCAATCAGCTTTCTTGGCGCCAAAATAAAAACACCACGATTCAGAGTAGATAATATGTAATTAGGACCTTTTCAATGTTCGATCGAAATATGGTACGCAGTACAGCACCGAACGATCATAAATTGTGCTAATACATGCCGCGTTGAAATATTCAAATAATTTACACGCGATACATTGCGGATTCCCCTGCAATTAAGAGCCTTGATTAAAAAATGCGAGGGCTATATAAGGAAACTAGGTCTGTGTATCGCGGACCGTAATGCGAAAAGATTAGGTGTTCGGGAATTACCTTGATTACACCATATTGTTCTGTAATTGTAGGGTGAGATAAGAAAATTAATAATAAAAATATCAACACTGTGTACTATACCATCGACCATAAGAAATAGTAATTTCTTATGAAATATGGAGTAAGGTGACGCGTAATACGTATGTACACTATAATTGCGAAGCTATTTATGTTTCCCAGTCTAAAGTAAGTTCACCTTTAGTGTGAGAAAAGATATACAGAAAACAACATATTTGTGGAATTTTGGATTATATGTATATTTACTATTTTCAATGTTTCTTTCTTTGAATTAAACTTTGAACCAACGGACACCGGGAAGGAAACTTGTTAGTAGTGGATTCCGATTAATTTTCCATGACTTCGCTCCTCTCCGACGGATGAGTTCGTTTGGCAAAGCAGATCTACGAGGGTCACGCTATATATTTTGAGATACAAGAAAACTACAAGTCTTTTTACGAAAATGGTTTTATTTATGTTCAAAATAATCTCCTCCTGCATCAATGCACTTTTGTAACCGAAGTTTCCACAACGTAAAAGCGTGAAGCCAGTCATCTCTTGGAATGCTCTCAAAAAATAGATGAATTGCTTCATCTATCTCATCCTCCGTCCTGAAACGTCGACCACGTAAATGTTTCTTTAGGTTGAAGAACAACCAGAAATCACACATGGCCAAATCAGGCGAATAGGGTGGAAGTTCAATGGCGATGCATTGTCGTGATGCAACATTAACCCGCGAATGTTGACTGACTCAACAACTGCAGGTAAACATTTTGTGGTGTACCAGTTTGCTGTGACTGTACGTTGATTTTCCAGCTTCATTGCTTTTACTAATCCGGTATTACGGAAGAAAACTGCGTATATAACTTTCTCGATAGCCCTTTGCCTTTTGGCCAAGCGGCTCTCCTGGCGGGTAGGAATATCGTAAAATGGGATGTAAGTTTCATCACCTGTTACTATTTTTGATAGAATGCGATGTCCACCATTATTTAACATTTCCAATGTTTCCCGAGCGATACTTACTCGCTCTGCTTTTTGGAAATCGGTAAGCTTGTGTGTGGCACCCAACGAGTAACAATTTTTTTCATCTGAAGATGATCATGTAAAATTGAATTTACCGTTGCGGATCCAACACCAAGAGTTGCCTCAATCACTTGATAGCTGCATCTTGGATCTTCGTCGATCATATGTCTCACACTCTCAATGTTTCCAACGGTAACTGAAGAACAGGGCCTACCGGTACGTTCCTCATCACCAAGCGATATCCGTCCTCTTTTAAATTCGTTATACCACCAAAACACAGTTGCACGTGAAGGACTTTCATCACCAAATGCGAGTTGCAATCGTTCAAGACTTTGTTGTTCACTTAAACCGACCTTAAAATCGTAGTAAATCATTGCGCGTACATGTTCTCTTGACAAGTCCATGTTTCGATGACAAATCGTACCTACCACGTTTACTCTATGACAGCAGCGACTCAACTGACAGTCAGAGTTTACTACTTAAGGATGGTGATATTTAGAAATGTAGTGTTGCCAGCTCTAACTTCTCTACTTTTGTGGCATCTCAAAATATATAGCGTGTCCCTCGTATAACACTTGTTCTAATATTCTCTATCTGTGTCTCAGGAAAGCCTGGACGTGATACGTCTACCTTGACCGAGTCCACTGCCCTTTTAACAAAAGAGTCCTTCAACTTTGGACTTTTTGATTTTCCGCTGCATACGCCGTCCGATTTTCGTCTCTTGGCCTTCTTCTCTTTTACCCGTTGACATTACGTTAACATTCTATCCTCCTTCTGATGAAATTAGTTTTAATTACGGGTGTTTTAGCCTAGATGTAGTCTTAGCCTTCACAAACCTCTACATTTTGGACTTCGATATCGTCATTAGGTCTACGTTTTCCACAAATGCGACCCTGATTGCACCCCTCCTCGTTTTTGATGCACTTAGAGGCTCGGGCAATTCTACTTTCATTCCTCTGTCTTTCTGGGAGCTGCGTTCAAGGGAATGTAATCTGGTGCTCCCAGAGGAAGATTTGGATTAGGAACTTTGGTATTTCGTTTAGGGGTGTATCAAAGATCCACCGCTGAGGCTGGAATCATATTTATGGAACAGAAAATAGCTCATTGAGTGGAGCGGAAAAAAGCGTATGACTCAGGATTAATATCTGCTGGGGTTGTACAAAGATCAATACTTGCTCTGCTCCCAGTCCTGTTCTTTATATACATATACACGTTGGTCTAGATACGAACGGGGGATTGGCTTTGTGAATGGCAACAGCGCATTTGCGTCTCACTGAGAGATCAGATCCAGTCGTAGTATATCATAAAGCGAGTAGCGGTACGCACGTATATTATAAGCACGCAAGTCCGCTCAATCATATAATATTGTAATTCAACGCCTTCTGACAAAATGCGTTAATACAGAATTACTGTGTAATTTTTCTCTATTCTCAGATTATGTTAGAAAGTACAGTTTCTTATATTCATTTTGTTGCTGCTATGCGATGCACAGTATACGATTGGAACAATCTAGAGAGACAAAAGTCGAAGAACAGAATGTTAAACTGTTACATCTTCTTATTATTATCTTACTCTCTAATGTCACTGCAGTTAAAAACACAAATTAGAACACGCTATATGCTGCGGTCCCTTCGATAACAACGGGCGAAAACTTCGTTACCGACTGAGGTAGTCAGCCACCTGCTCAGTGCGACCGAAAACGTCAAAGTGTTTGTATGCGTGTCAGTGATTTGTACGATTATAATTACCATTTCGCGATGAAATCTTCCACTAGAGGTAACTATCTTTATACTACAATACTTATATTCCATCAAAATCGTTATAAAAACTTTGTAATTCCCACTTAAAAATCATAATTGTAAAATATTGAATTTTACACAAACAATTATTTTGTTTAATCATAAAGTATGTAGTAATGCGAAGTTAAGGCATGATAATGGCATCAATTGATTTCTGGTTTATTATAGATTAATGGGGATAAAATAATTTTTTGCGATTTTTTGCGATTTATGCATTTAAACTTTTTTTCTTCATAGGTGTTTTTTTTTTGCGAAAATCGGTTTTTGATTTATGGCATTTTATCTCATCCAAGGGTCGACTATAAGAAGTAGTTAACTTTGTTGAGTCAAAATTTGACAATATCATGCTTACCCAAGACCAAGAAAAGCAACTAAAGGTCTTGCGAGAATGCGAGAGGATTCGTGTGAAATAGGCTCGCGTACAAAGGCGATTGGATTTGTTTATAAGTACCCACAAAGTATGGTTAGGAGAAGAATTAGTTCTTACCATGTTATATCAACAGTCTATAGAACCGACTACCAGTTTTGGAAGACCGCAAAAATGTTTTGAAGATAGTTCCAAGAGAACTAAGAAGCGGAAGATACAACATTTGTTAGAAGGTTATAGCAAGGAACAATTATTTTTTGCTGCATAACCGAGTATTCGGGCGAGCGGAAAACGCTACGAAGTGTCTATGGCTTCACCAAGACGTGCCACTACTTATAAAAAGCCCGGAGAGGCATTAATATGGAAAAAGTACAGCGACCATATACTCCAGAAGAAGCATTGGCTTTATATCTTTCAAGCGATTTCACGGTACAAACGTATAAAAATATACAACAGGAGGCCAGAGACAGAGGTTTCCCTTTATACCCCTGCTATGATCAAGTAGCGCGAGTAAAACAAGAATCTTACCCTCCTGTTGAAACTATAACTGTGACAGATATATCAGCCGAAGTCGAGCTTCAAGCTCTTCTGGGTCATACCGCAACAAGAATATGTAAAAATATTCTTGGAAAAGAGTTACTGAGATGTGAAATCAATGAATTAAATTTCACTTTGATTTACAAGTGGGGATGTGACGGTTCTTCAGGTCACAGCTTATATAAGCAGCCATTCGAAAATTCAGCGAATACCGATGAATATATGTTTGTTTTATCGTTGGTGCAAATAAGATTTGTAACAGATTCTAAAGAGGATATTGTATGGGAAAATCCGCGCCCACTTTCGTCCAGGTTCTGCAGGATGATTAAATTTATTTTCAGAAAAGAAACAGAGCAAGTTGTTGTCAATGATTGACGAAAAAGTATGCAATGTTCTAATCGAAAATAAATCAACTCAAAGATGTTTTATCTGGAAGGCTACATCGAAGGAGATGAATTCATCAACAATTGCTAGAGAGCCTGACGAAAGTATGTATCGATTTGGGATTTCAGGTCTACATGCTTACATTCGAACAATGGAGTGCCTTTTAAATATTTCTTATAAAACAATTTCTCAAAAGAAGAGGGATGCGGTTAAGGAAAAATCTAAAGAAGTCGGTCTTATTATAGATAAAGTGAAGCCAGGATTTGGGACCAGCAATGATGGAAACACTGCACGGGCATTTTATATGACTCAACGCTACAACGGCTCGTATCACCGGTCTCGATGAAAATTTGATTTATCGCCTTGGTACTCTACTTGCCGCCTTAGCATCTGGCTATGAAATTGACCCAGATAAGTTTGCAGGATATTGCAGGGAAACTAGGCAGTTACATATATCTTTATACCCCTGGTATAATATGCCAGCAACTCTACATAAGATTCTGGTACATGGGGAGGAAATAATCAGACACTCTGTAATACCTCTGGGGCAAATGTCTGAGGAGGCATCAGAAGCCCAAAACAAACAAATACGTAAAGTTAGGTAGGGTCATACACTCAAAACTTCACGTGTGCGTGCTAATTTGGATTTGATTAAATATTTATTAGTGTTTTCTGATCCATATATATCTTTACTAAGAAAATTTCCGAAAAAAATATATACAGGTATTATAAAGACCTCTCAAGTTTGTTGGTAAATTCAAGGATGCCAGATCGCGCCAACGTGTATAAGCGACTTACCTGCCAACATTACTACAAGGAATGTATTGCTGTACGCTGACGATACTTCCTACTTCCATTATAACAACATCGAACTACAGAACAGGAATCGAAGAAGAGGCAGAAAACAACCTAAAACAAACGGAGGAATGGTCCAAAAGAAATAACTTAACATGAAACGAAAGCAAAATGCAATAAAAATTATAATACCTTCAAGTAGTACAACAGCCGGCAGTGTTAAGTATCTGGGAATATACATGAATAACTATTTAAAACGGACCAGCTGCATAGAACAGTTTTAAAAAAGGTTCAGCCATATACGTTGTCAGGAGAATTCGCCAAGTGTCCATCTACAAAGCAGTGAAAGCAGCGTACTACGCCTATTTCCATTCCGTCGCGACGTACGACATCATAGTTTAGAGGTCTTCAGGAGAGGCGCAAAAAATCATTCTGTAGCAAAAATATAGAGAGAGTTGCAGAACCATCTTCAGGACACTTGAGATACTTACCCATCCATCCACTCTTATTCTTCCCTGTTTTCAATGATATATATGTTATTAAACTCATCGAAAGCATTTCCTTAGCTATGCCAATATCCACTATTATTCTGCAAGTTACAACACAAACTTAGTTCTTCCTAAAAACAATATAAACAAGAGAGAACAAGTAAGAGCTTCCTGACAGCAAAGCTATATAACCACATACCTGCAAGCTTTCGTAATATGGGAGAAAAACCATTCCAACGGAGGTTGAGGCAATGGTTGGTGGAGCATGTACCCTATTCGGTCGAGGAATTCCTGGTGTACAAATTTTAACAACTAATCGTGTCGTCTCCTTTGTTGTTTTATTTATTGATTTTATTTATACTTACGTTTATCTATACACCTATCTTATTTATACATTGTATTCATACATTCATTTGTGCATTTTATTACATTTGCTTCATTACTTTATAGATTTAAATAACAAATGTGTATGACAATGTAAATTACAATTTACAATAAAGTTTCAATAAAATAATGTGGTTTTCCACCTTTGACCTTCCCAGCATGGGCTCTACCGGTAGCAGTGCTACTGCCGGTATAGCTATCAGGTTCATTAGAGCACGCAACTTCTTACACGTAGCCAGAGGCCTGTGACAAGGCGAAGATACCCCGGAAAAGGTCACATACAAATAGTTTCCTGTTTTTATTTTAGAATATTTACTTGTTGCCCAATAAAATTGACCCCAATATTTCGTCCTTTTGTATCAGAGTTCTTGGGAAAGTTTTTGATTTGTTCAGACTCTGTTTTCTTCTGTGGCTTCACTAAACTGATTGCTAATCGATAAAACTGCATTCAAAGGACCGATATATCTCATTGATTTAAGACAACAAATGTTAGGCAAACTTTAGTGTATTTATGGACCGTATGTGTATATGTTGAAGTTCTACCTAAGTAACTGTGAAGTTTTACCTAAGTACTATCTTAGAGAATGGATATTGCCATATAGATCTTCTTCTATTTTGCATACGAAATATAAACTTTTCCATACACAAACGCGTGTCGAAATGAACCTCATTTTATCATTTAATGATGGTATTTCTGAACAGTGACGACAATAACACACAAATGACATGACAGGTAGGTTAGGCGTCTTTCTTAATGATAACAATCAGGCTAAGAATATGAACAAAAATTTGGAAAAAAAATGGATTATTAGATTTATGAGTTATTATTTTTTGTAGTACAGGGTGGGGCAGAGCTTGCTTATTTAGAAATTCATTAAAAAAAAAGTAATGCAGATATATATTTAATTCCTTGAACGGCATCAAATACAACATTTAAATTTTATGTTTTCCCAGTTTTAAAGATGATATCAGGCAGAAGGCGTCTATTATTCTCAATACACTGCGCGTTAATCGAACACGGAAGTTTCGTTCAATTCTTTCCAGCATATCGACGGGCATGTTGGCGACAGCTTGACGAATGTTGTTCTTCAGGTGAGCCAGGGTCCTGGGACAATCGTTGTACACAAGTGATTTTACACAGCCCCATAAAAATAGTCGCAGGGGGCTAAATCGGGCGACCGTGCTGGCCAGTGCAGATCGCCCCTCAAGGAGATGAGGCGTCCTGAGAAGTGTTGCCGCAAAACAGCCATTGACATACGCGCTGTGTGTGCCGTGGCACCGTCCTGCTGGAACCTTACATCTCCCACAGTAGAGTGTCTCAGCCGATTCTGGAACCTCCTCCTTGACCTTGACCATGCATATGCATAGATCAAGGTCAGGGAGGAGGTTCCAGAATCGGTTGAGACCGGTCAAGGTCAAGCCAACCTTGAGGTCAAGGGTCACCGCCAGGGTCAAAGCTTAAGCTAGGTTAAGGTTAATGAGGAGGTTGTAGAATGTGGAGGTTCCACAACGTAAAAACTACATAATTACTTGGGAGGTGCCAAGGTCAGAGAATATATCACAACTAAGACCGTATCTCAAGGTTGATGATTGTGTATAAAAAGCTTGCAGTAGTAAATAGATGCTAGTATTAAAAGTGGTAACCATGGACAGCAGATATGGTGACGGAACTTGTGAATGTTATCACAAGAATAAAGAGAGTGTGTCGACTAACATCAATGTTGATGAAGATAACTCTTCGGAAGATCCTGATACACAATCATTTAAAGTAGATGAAAATGTTTTGAAAGATTTTGATACAGAACCATATAGTTATCGATAGGTAACAATAATTCTTGCGTTTCTAGTCGCATTCTGCACCTTTCCAATGCTAAATACACACTAATACAAAATTCTAAAAGACATATATTATGTTTAATATTTTTTCTTATTTTCAGGTATATATTAGGATATAGGAAAACCATAAATAAAACTTTTAAATTAATAAATATATTCTTTAATATATAAAAAAGGTACTGGGATTAATCCCACATTTCATCTGTGTCCAGAAGAGGAGGGTTAGCCGCCCTATACCTCTCCACCAGCTCCCTCCTCGTCAACCGTCGAGGAGGTGATGATGTTGCGGGTGATGGAGCTGGTGCTGGGGTTACTGGCGAATAGGGCGGTGGTGCCGGAGTTGTCGGTCCCTCGGCTGGAGTCGTCGGCTCCTCGGCTGGCTCCTGTCCCTGGGCTGGCTCCGGTGCGTGGGCTGGCTCCGGTGCCTGGACTGGCTCCAGTTCCTGGGCCGTCTCCGGTCTCCTCCTCTCCGGAAACACAATCACCAAGGATAACCTTTCCGCGGTTAATGTGATTCCCTTTGAAAATAATATCAGCGATAAGTATTGAAAAATATGTGAAAACATTATAACAGTTTGACGCAACGCTTATAATTTTGAGAGTTAGTCCGGAAGTAATAAACTAGTATATTGTAAATGTTTCCTAAAATGGTCTCGCAAGTTAGTCCTGAGGTCAGTCATGAGGTCAGTCCAGTCTTAAAGCTTGATCACATGAAGAAAATTCATCAATCAAGCTTCTCTGTTTATCCAATAGGTTCCTCACCTTTTGGAGGGATCGAATTCTTTCATTAAGAGGAACATTTATTGGAATGTTACTCTTAATGGCACCGTTGAAAAAGTTAAGAACCATGTCGTGGCCGGCGATGACATTATCAATGGATTCTTTCATCGAAATTAATTGCTGCACAATATTATTCAACGAGTTTCCCTCAAGGTGCGACATTAAATCGTCAGATAATTCTTTAAAGCTCGTTGTAATAATATTTTGTGAAGGATTTGACTCGGTTTAAGGAATTTGGCTAGAAATGGTAGGTGGCTGGATTTGAGGAATTTGTGTAGAAGTAATGTGTGGGTGGAATGAGGAACAAGCAAACAACGATAACTTATCGAGGGAAGAGTGGATTGAGATAGGACTAGATTTGGGTGGGCTACGTTGACCTGCAGTAATTACTGAATTTTGGGAAGATGGGAAAAAGTGAACAGGATCGGTTGTGAAATGCTGATTGCTTTCAAGCTCAAATACTGCAGGTGGTTCGGGTTGTGGAGTAGAAGACGTAGAGGGACCTGCTGCTTGTCCCAATAAAGCCAAAAGAATAGGACTACGCAAAGAATTAGATAAAAGAGCCGATTTAACAACAACCTGTGGTTGTGATGTTATAATCATCAAAGAAGATGTATCAACTGGCTGTGAACGTATTGGAGTTGTCATTACTCCACTAGAACTCTCTACCTCGTTACCTAGAAGTAAGTTCCTAACTTTACCACCGGTCGTACGACAAATTGGTGTAGCCATTGTCCTAGTACGTCGTCTGTAAAGTCTTCGTTGGACAGTCAGTTTATTTCTTTCTGTTCTACTCAATTACTTTCACACACTTTCTGGTTAGAGGTCGCCGTCCTGCAGTAACCGTTGAGTATTTTGCCACAGGACATGCCCCACCTTCTTCCCTGGCTTCTCCGCCCCCGATAGGAGAGGGGGCCGGGGGTGACACCCCCCCAGACCACCCCCGTCGGTATTGCTGCGCCAGCACACCCACCACCCCCGTTAATATTGCTCCGCCAACACACCCACCACCCCCGGGGGCGGTGGCACCCCCCGGTATCTTCCGGTATGAGCACATTGATCAAGGTTTTTGTTTTCCTACTATGATATCGAAGTACATTATTTTAGTGTGTTACGTTGGGAATAGAATTATAAGTTTGCAAACTTAACATGCATATTTCATATTCACCACTTAAATATATAGGAGGATTAAACATGCATTCCACTTGGGATCCTTTTCTGGATAAAACAAAAGCCAAACCATTCACATATTCACTACTATTACGTTCCATCTTCCTTTATTTAATTATACACATTCTTTCAATTAATTATTCCTTTCGAAAAGAACAAACAGAGATGACCACAAAATACGGTATTAATATCTTGATATCTTTTATAATTATATTCTATAACACCATACTTCTCCACTTCAATCGGAGGTCATGATAGTTATGAAGATCAAATTATTTAATTACATCATTATTTTTCGTATATGCCACCCAGTGAGTTCTCTCTCCTACATTATCATCTAAATTAACTATTCCTTTTTCCGTTTTACGTATAACTCTCGGTAATGCATCTCGACTAAATATACCTCGAAAGTTCCCTATTTTCCACTTCATTACATATTTTTGTAAATCGTTCTTAGTCAAAGGTTTTCGAGGTAGTTTGCTTAACCGTGTTTTGACACATCATCGCTTGTCATGTACACCCCGCAACCGGTTTTATAGGGTCTAATGTATAACCCACTCCCAATGGATAAACAGCACCCAGCCTTATAGGGTTTCATATATAAATCCTTACCAACAGTCTTCGACTCTATGGCGAGATTATGGCGTTTTGCTTCCGCCAGTTGATCCCTTTCAGCTTTAGGGGCGTTCACTGCTTTAGCAATTGCTGCAGCACCTCCACCTAATGATCTTAAGGCACCCAAAGCAGCAAACAATGGAATTAGTGGTAAAAAGCCGCCTTTTTCGGTATAGCAATTATTCTTGAACCAGGAGGCAATATCTTTCTACTAGATTTAATCAAACACTGATATGCGACTTTTGCGTTCTCTAAAACGCCCTTCCTATTACTTATTGCATTACCGATTCTGGAACCTCCTCCTTGACATTGACCATGCATATGCATAGATCAACGTCAAGGAGGAGGTTCCAGAATCGGCTGAGACCGGTCAAGGTCAAGCCAACCCTGAGGTAAAAACTACATAATTAGTTGGGAGGTGTCAAGGTCAGAGAATATATCACAACTAAGACCGTATCTCAAGGTTGATCATTGTGTATAAAAAGTTTGCAGTAGTAAATAGATGCTAGTATTAAAAGTGGTAACCATGGGCAGCAGATATGGTGACGGAACTTGTGAATGTTATCACAAGAATAAAGAGAGTGTGTCGACTAACATCAATGTTGATGAAGATAACTCTTTGAAAGACCCCAAATACACAATCATTTAAAGTAGATGAAAATGTTTTAAAAAGTTTTTTTGATACAGAACCATTTGAAGTAGGTGAGTCGAGAAATTTTTTTGGGATAAAGTAAATTTAAAACGGAGGCGTTTTAGCGAGAAGCATCATAGAATATACCATTGTTAGGAAAGAGAATACATTTTTTAAATAAAAGCCATTCCAAATGGATATGTTTGGTTTTTGTCTCAGATATAAAATTTTGAACAAACTATGAAGATTGTGGGAAGTAAAGAAGCAAAGTTTGTTTTTTTTGTGAATATGAGTGGAATCTTTTTTTAATGGAGAGAAAAGAAGTTGACAAGATATTTTGAATATCGTGGTGGAGCATTTCCAGTTGTAACTAGTCTCAATTTGCGGATATCTAGCAAATGTTCCAATGGAGTTACTAGAATACTTAAAATGGAAAAAAATGAAGGTTTGTTAGAATTACTTCGTTTGGAAAATGTTGTGGAATTCCGTTTAGCGCTTTTAAAAAGTTTAAAGTATGAAGAATTTTATAAAACAATGGTTAATTATTTAGTTGGAGGTCATATTGGCGCAGCAGATTTAAGTCCCAAGAAGTAGAGAAAATGTTGAATGGGTGGTGTCTGAATGTGCTTGCATAACAAAAGAGTTGTTAACGTATGGGTTAAAAAAAAAATTATAATGATTAAATGTATTAAGAAAAATGTTTTTTGTAATTGCTAAAAAAGATTTATTTGCTAATAAAAAGGTTTTGATTAAAAAAAGTTATTTTTTATTGGGGTATAGAATGAGAAATATTGTGAAGTAAAATTGAGTATGTATTTAAGTATTTTTTATCATGTTGTATGCTATTGGAATAGTTGCTTTTTCTGAACGCAGTTTGGATAAGTTATTTTTTTTATGTATTTAAGTATTATTTTATCATGTTGTATGATATTTGAATAGTTGGTGTTTCTGAACGCAGTTTGGATAAGTTATCTTTATTAATATGGGAACTATAGGAAAACGTATCAGTATAAATCGAAAAGTGAGACGGAAAGGTAGTGGTTTATTGAATACTATAATAATTAAGCTTCCTTTGGAACTTCTATCCAAAGGTTTGGGGTTTTTCCCGGCCCGGAAACCCGGGAAAATTTGTTGGACAAAACTTTTAAAAAACAGGGGCCAAAAACCCCAATTCGTTAAAGGCGTTTTCCCAAAGCGCCCGTTGCGGGGACGAGACTTTATATCAAGCTGAAAGAAAGGTAAAGGGAGGGTTTGGGGAAAAGATTTGGGGGGTTTCTGAAAGTTCGGTTTGAATAAAAGGTAAAACAAAATTTTTTTTGGGAAAATTTAAAGTATAAAAAGGATGGTAAAAAGGGGGGAGGAGAAGGAAAATAAAAAAACCCCATTTTTAGTGCTTTTTTTATTTTTAAGGGCCAAATAAAAAAGCCCTTTGAAATTTAAAACATTTTTGGAAAGAGGAAGGGCGTTTTAGAGAATGCAAAGTCGCATATCAGAGTTTGATTAAATCTGGTAGAAAGATTTTTGCCTCGGGTTTCCCAAGAATAATTTTTATACCAAAAAAAAGGCGGCTTTTTACCACTAATTCCATTGTTTGCTGCTTTGGGTGCCTTAGGATCATTAGGTGGAGGTGCTGCAGCAATTGCTGAAGCAGTGAACGCCGCTAAAGCTGGGTTATACATTAGACCCTATAAAACCGGTTGCGGGGTGTACATGACAAGCGGTGTCAAAAAACGGTTAAGCAAACTACCTCGAAAACCTTTGACTAAGAACGATTTACAAAAATATGTAAAGAAGTGGAAAATAGGGAATTTTTCGGGGTTTATATTTAGTCGAGATGCATTACCGAGAGTTATACGTAAAACGGAAAAAGGAATAGTTAATTTAGATGATAATGTAGGGGAGAGAACTCACTGGGTGGCATATACGAAAAGATTTAAGACCTCCGATTGAAGTGGAGAAGTATGGTGTTATAGAATATAATTATAAAAGATATTAAGATATTAATACCGTATTTTGTGGTCATCTCTGTTTGTTCTTTTTGAAAGGAATAATTAATTGAAAGAAAGTGTATAATTAAATAAAGGAAGATGGAACGTAATAGTAGTGAATAGGGAATGATTTGGTTTTTTGTTTTATCCAGAAAAAGGATCCCAAGTGGAATGCATGTTTAATCCTCCTATATATTTAAGGGGTTGAATATGAAATTTGCATGTTAAGTTTGCAAACTTATAATTCGATTCCCAACGTAACACACTAAAAATAATGTACTTCGATATCATAGTGGGGAAAACAAAAACCTTGATCAATGTGCCCATACCGGAAGGTACCGGGGGGTGCTACCGCCCCCGGGGGTGGTGGGTGTGTTGGCGGAGCAATACCAACGGGGGTGGTGGCTGTGTTGGCGCAGAAATACCGACGGGGGTGGTCTGTGTGTGTGTGTGTGGGGGGGGGGGGTTGTCGCCCCCCCTTCCCTGTCGGGGGCGGAGAACCCAAAGGGAAGAAGGGTGGGACATGTCCTGTGGCAAAGATACTCAACGGTTACTGCAGGACGGCGACCCCCTAACCAGAAAGTGTGTGAAAGTAATTGAGTAGAACAGAAAGAAATAAACTGACTGTCCAACGAAGATTTTCAGACGACGTACTAGGACAATGGCTACACCAATTTGTCGTACGACCGGTGGTAAAGTTAGGAACCTACTTCTAGGTAACGAGGTAGAGAGTTCTAGTGGAGTAATGACAACTCCAACACGTCCACAGCCAGTTGATACATCATCTTTGATGATTATAACATCACAACCACAGGTTGTTGTTAAATCGGCTTTTTTATCTAATTTTTTGCGTAGTCCTATTCTTTTAGCTTTATTGGGACAAGCAGCAGGTCGCTCTACGTCTTCTACTCCACAACCGGCAATACCTGCAATACTCTCTACGTCTTCTACTCCATAATCCGCACCATCTGCAGTACCCTCTACGTCTTCTACTCCACAACCCGAACTACCTGCAGTATTGGATCTTGAAAGCAATCAGCATTTCACAACCGATCCTGTTCAGTTTTTCCCATCTTCCAAAAATTCAGTAATTACTGCAGGTTAACGTAGCCCACCCAAAATTAGTTCTATCTCAATCCACTCTTCCCACGATCAGTTATCGTTTTTTTGCTTTTCCTCATTCCACCCAAAATCACTTCTCACAAATTCCTCAAATCCAGCCACCTACCACTTCTAGCCAAATTCCTCAAAGCAAAAGTCAAATCCTTCGCAAAATATTTTTTTCCGGGGCCCAAAAAATTATCGGCCATTTAAGTGTCGCACCTTGAGGAAACTTTGAATAATATTGTGCAGCAATTAATTTCGATGAAAGAGTCCATTGATAATGTTATCGCCGGCCACGACATGGTTCTTAACTTTTTCAACGGTGCCATTAAGAGTAACATTCCAACAAATGTTCCTCTTAATGAAAGAATTCGATCCCTCCAAAAGGTTTAAGGCTGGACTGATCTCAGGACTAACTTGCGAGACCATTTTAGGAAACATTTACAATATACTAGTTTATTACTTCCGGACTAACTCTTAAAATTATAAGCGTTGCATCAAACTGTTATAATGTTTTCACATATTTTTCAATACTTATCGCTGATATTATTTTCAAAGGGAATCACATTAACTGCGGAAAAATTATCCATGGTGATTGTGTTTCCAGAGAGGAGGAGACCGGAGCCAGCCCAGGCACCGGAGCCAGCCCAGGCACCGGAGCCAGCCCAGGCACCGGAGCCAGCACAAGCACCGGAGCCAGCCCAGGGACGGGAGCCAGCCCAGGAGCCGACGACTCCGGCCGAGGGACCGTCGACTCCGGCACCACCGCCCTATTCGCCAGTAACCCCAGCACCAGCTCCATCGCTCGCAACACCATCAGCTCCTCGACGGTTGACGAGGAGGGAGCTGGTGGAGAGGTATAGGGCGGCTAACCCTCCTCTTCTGGACACAGATGAAATGTGGGATTAATCCCAGTACCTTTTTTATATATTAAAGAATATATTTATTAATTTAAAGGTTTTATTTATGGTTTTGCTATATCCTAATATATACCTGAAAATAAGAAAAAATATTAAACATAATATGTCTTTTAGAATTTTGTATTAGTGTGTATTTAGCATTGGAAAGGTGCAGAATGCGGCTAGAAACGCAAGAATTATTGTTACCTATCGATAACTATGATGCGCTGTTGAACGCGAAAACTTTTATCAGACATAGTAATCTTTTCGGTGGAACATGTAAGAGAGTTTTAATTGTTGGACCCTTAGGGTGTGGTAAAACAAATACTCTTGTTACTCTATTACTGCACCCGAACGGATTTCGCTTTAAAAATACCTACATTTGTTGTAGATCTCTTCAACAAGAGAAATATGAGTATCTTCGACCCTTATAAAAACTTTTCCCGGGAAAAAAGGTTTTAATCACGAATATACCGACGTAAACTGCATGCTTACTCCTTATCAAGTTTCTGATTATAATGTAGTAATTTTTGACGACATACCTCCAACTGATCTGAATATAGTAAAACAATTTTTCTCTTTAGGTAGACATCTCAATTTAGACTGCATATATTTAATTCAAACATATAGTGCAATCCCTAAACAATTATTAAGGGACTAATTTGAAACAGGTACATGGCGATCATGTTCACAATATAAACTACAAACAGTTTCTCAGCATGTGCAGAATGTGCTGGAAGAAATGTTTCGGTATGCTGCTTGTTGATACCGATTGTAAATTCAATGAAGGTAGATATCGATTAGGCTTTGACACTTACATACACTTTCATTTTCTTTCGATTACATAAGTTCTTTATAGTCCAAAACACATTTTTATCTCTGCTTTAGTATATTACAAACGTGAAAAGTGAAGAACCCTTCATGGAAGAAAAATTGGGGAACGATCTAGTGGCTGCCAAACTTTAAAAAAAAAAATTAAAACTTTGAAAACTGATGTTTGCGCGCTCTCAGAGAATGATCGACATTCATTACGCCCCCATAACACAACCTTTGCAGGAAATTGCTAAGAAATTAGAAGTTACTGATACTACCGCGAAAAAATAAAACCAGACCAAAAAAACATTAGTTCAGAAATGGAAGAAACCTGGTCAGACATTTTTCCCGGGGAAAAGTTTGGGATTCCAGGAACGTCAATTATACGACGAGGTGCTTCTCCTAAACAGAAGTAAAACGTGTGTCATGGTTTTTGTCCCGGTACTCCTCTTCCCCCAGCAAGCAACAAATTTTATTTGAAACAGAGACACCTAAGCGAAAAATTAAAGTTAAATCAATGGCGGAATCGTCTGAGCCGGGAAACCTTTTCAACATCCCTTCACCCAACCGACATTCTTAGAAGATAATACATGGGGGCTCTTACCAGATACCCCCAAAGATGAAGAAAAAAGGGGTAGTAGAATAGAAGATCGTGATGAAGATGAAATGGACACAAGTGAAAGTTTAAATTTGGATAAATCAATGGCACACGCTGTATCGCTTTTGCAAACGCAACCAAGCAAGTCAATAATAGCAAATAAAACCTAAATAAAACGTTATTAGAAACAGACGTAGTAAAAAAAGCATTACGAGACCATGATCCTATTGTACGTCCGTATTTTTATAGGTTTGATGGGTGAAAAGATGAATTCGATGAAAAAAAATGGTGTACGTGAGTTTGATGGAACGTTGAAAGTAGGAAAACGAATTGGAAAATTTTAAAGGGCCGAACATTTAAATTTTGGGAAAAATTTACTTACAAAGTTACTAGGGGTTTATTGGAATTACTTTTGAAGAAAAAAACCGGGTAAGCTTTCATATGCGGATGCTAAAAATTACAAATTCATCCTTAGTGATATGAAATTCTCAAAGAAAATAAAATTACAATCCAGACAGAAAGTATGCGGCCAGTAAAGGTGCTAAATACAAGATAATAATTAAACCTATTATACAAGGGAAAAGACCTGAAGTTTGGTGGACTCGAACTTGGAAGATGGGTCTGGGGCTACGAAATAAAGTTTCTCTGAGAAAGACGGTTGTACCAAGGAGCAATATTGAATATAAATACTGGAACGATGCAAATGAATTGTGCGATAAAGGGTGAAACTGCTTATTGCATCGGAAAATGCTGGTCATACTGGGCATGGTTTAAAGGGAAACTTGGCGATAATTGAGGAACTGAAGGAATCCAAAGTTATTAAGTAGTCAGTTCAGTTTATTACATTATAAGAGTCTTAAGAATCTTGGTTGTTAATTAGTTAATGTATCTGTGCCGATCGTAACTAACGATGACAATAGATAAGTTTGGTAGACATATACATAGACATACCATGAAAAGGCATTTGATGGATGAGGATGTTCTTACAGATTTTCTCAAACATCCTAAAATAAAAAAGGTATTAGAAGTGCGCGCAGAGGACATTCCTGCGAAGTATATTATTCAAATACTCAGTGATGGTACCATTAGTAGTGCGGTGGGTACTTATATGCAATCGAAATCAAAAAATTCTATTATATATGTAAATAAACTATACCAAGGAAAAATAGCTAATTAACATCGCTTCTCATCGAATGAAGTGACGAAAGCGATGGAATCTATACTCTCAACGGGGCAAAAAATGTTCCGAGAAATATTCAAAGCGATCAAGGAAAATAATTTTATTACCCTTTCAAAAAAATGGATCGATATGATATTAATCACTATAGTGCCCATTCCAATTAAAAAATTCCATTTTTAGAACATTTTAATAGAACGATTAAAAATAATATGCGGAAGGAATTTAGTTTTAAAGGTAATTACCCTTGGGGTTTTTTTTGCACAAGCTTGTTGACAACTACAATAATACCGTGCACAAAACACAACCCGGATACAAGCCTGTCGCAATTAATCAAAAAAAAGCTAAACACATTTTTTAAAAAGGTTTATAGTAATATTAAGGTTGCTGATCCAAAAAATTTCTAAATTTTAAAATTGGAGACTCGTTCGTATAAGTAAATACAGGCATGTATTTTCGAAAATGTATACACCAAATTGGACAAACGAAATATTCACTGTGCGAAAAATTCAAAATACCTATCCCAGAACATCTATTGCAAGGTTCTCAAAATGAAAACATTCTTGGGGGGCTCTACGAAAAGGAACTGATGAAAGTTAAACATCTCGATGTTTATCTAGTTGAGAAAATCATTCGTCGAAAGAAGGATAAAGTTTTTGTTAAGTGGCTCGGTATGCCTTATTCGCATAATTCCTGGATATCTAAAGAATTGTAAATTCTAACATTGACATCAGCATCAAAATCTACATCTTCTTCCTCTTCCGGAACTTCTTCCTCACTACCGTCATCCATAAAAAAATCTTCCTCACTACCGTCCTCCATAAAAAATCTTCCTCACCACCGTCCTCCATAAAAAATTCTTCCCCCTCTTCAAACAATTCCTCGTCACTGATACTATCCCTGATACTATCTTCCATATCTTCATCACCGATACTATCCCCCATGAGAGATTCATCTTCTTCCTGCTCCATATCAGTATCAGCAAATATTGGAAGACTTTCTTTAAACAGCATCAACCATTTCAAAATAACTAAAGAATAATTCGAGCCTATTCTTTTTTTCTTAATATAGCACCCATTTTTTTTAAAATCTTCTTCTTTCTCAATACCTTCTAAGTTCTCAAACTTCTGATATCAACAATACGTTCTATATTATAATATACTAGTTGAAACCCCCTCCATTAATCAGTCTGACCTTTACCTCGAGAGTCAGAGCCAGGTGAGGTCAGGCTCTGACATGATAACATTAACCTTGACCTCAACATTGACCTTGACCGCAACATTAACCTTGACCACAAATTGACCTTAACCCCAAATTGACCTTGACCTCAAATTGACCTTGACCTCAAATTGACCTTGACCCCAAATTGACCTCGATCTCGACCGCATCCCTGACCTTGACCCCAACCTTAACCCCGATCGCAGTATTGACCTTGACCCCGATCGCAATATTGACCTTGACCGCAACGTTGACCTTGGGCATGGCATTGGCTTTGACCCCGACATTGACATTGACCCCAAACTTGGCCTCGATCTCGACATTGACCTTGACCTTGGCCTGGGGTTGGCCTTGGCCGGTTTCAACCGATTCTGGAACCTCCTGACCTGGACAAATGCATGTGCATGGTCAAGGTCAACGAGGGGGTCCCGGAATCGGCTGAAACACTCTACTTCCCACATCCATCTCGTTGAGTGTTGGCAGGAAAAACTCCTGATTCATGTGGACATAACGGTCAGAAGTCACCGAAACTGCCCGTTCGTTTTCTTCAAAAAACCATGATGCTAACTAGGCCAAGCTGAGCTACAACTTTACGGCCCGCCCTCCTGAGTGCGCTTACCCGCACCCTCCTCGGAATGACCATTGCTTCAGGGCGCCATATTCAAGTAAGCAAGTTGCTCTACCCCACCCTGTACTATCATTTTTAATTTTACAAATATAATGTTTTTAAAAACAAAATCAGGTTTTAAATATTTGGCCCAATATTGTTTAACATAATTCTTAAATTACCTCGTTCAAAAACAGCCAATCCGTTTCTTGTTTCCCCTATTAACTAAATTTAAATGATTTAAATGAAACTTTGTGGGTTTATAGATCGATCTAGTGGAAGAGCAACGGTAGCGGGGTGTAAAGCACCCCGAGCACTATCTTTCGCTGTTTGACTCAATAGCTCAGAAACTATGAGTGGTATCAAAAAAGTTACGACAAGAGTTAAACTGTTTTACATGCTCTTAACGATGACGTAAATATTTTTACCATGGTTTTTTATTTAGGGAAACAACCCTCCCACCTCCTTATTTTTTTGCAAATTTGAGAATTTTTATATATTGCAAAAATATAGAAGCTACGTAGAATTTACGTATGTATATTGTAGATGGTATATGTGTGAACTTAAAGATAAAAATGAATTAAATGAATCTCAGGGCGAACGTTTTGAAAATGTTTTCTTTGATCGTGGGATCTGATTTAATAACTTTTTGCTAATCAACAAATGATATTAAAAATGAAACGATTTTATCTTTTTAAAGGGACAGTAAGTTTATTTATGTTTAAAAAAATAATTTGGATAGATTATATTTCTTATAAACAAAAATTGACAAAAACCTATTTTAATCCCCATCCGACACCTCCTTATGTTTAAATTGTTTCAATGAAGTTTTTGAAATTTGGGTATTAAATTAAAAAGATAATTGATTTTTTCTTTTTGAATTTATTTGGCCAAACTTTTAATTTTCGGTACCTGCACACTGTTGCAGAATCTCAGCGAAACAGCTCTTCGGTGTCCTTTTTCGAAATCGTAACAGCCTTCGATTAAAAACCAGGAATCTTGGTCCTTGGGCCTTGCTCCTTGAATCGTAATTTTCGAATTATTTGTCGAAAAGGGTTTGTTGAATGATGTACTGCAGATTTTATTTAAACGGTTTCATGTACATTCGAGATATAAATAGAACTTGTTTATTCTGTCTCTGATTGTTTTTGTTATCCAGAGTCCCAGTTAACTATTTTGAATAAATAAATCTTGATTTTTCTAGAATTATTTGTATTTCCATCCTCTCCCTTGGATATGAAGTTCAATTTTGTATGTACGGTAGTATACGGTGCATTAAATGTGGTCACTATGTGAAAGTTGTTTTAAATTCATAAATTGCATATGATTAGCAATTTGCCCATACAAATACGATTCATTTACATATTTTTGTTATTTAAGAAATATAATTTAAATTTAATAAATCAAGATTCCGTTGTGAAATTAGATTATAACTTTATCTGTTGTTTACTGGACTAATTTTTTTTAACGAAAACACTTTTTGTCTTCATGTGTAGGACGGAGGAAATAAATCAAACTAGGGGAATATAGAGGGAATAGGTCACCAACACTGCTTCGGCTCGTAAAAATATGCTCTAAAATAGTTCAAACTGTCAAATAAAACACTTTCCCAACAGGGTAAATAAATATCACAACAATATACCTGCAACGAAATATTTTTACTTGGGTAAAAAAATTAATAACTGAAGTGATATATTTACAGCAATGAAGAAAACACGCAGGTGGTTATCAAATAAGTTTATTAATAAAATGTGAGTATAGAGTTTACTGACAACTGTTTAAAAAGTAAGTTAAGAAATACATTACGATGCGTATTGCGTATACAGTAGAATCTCGCTTAGGCGGACAGCGACGGTGAGAAAATTTTTGTCCATTCAAGGGAAGCGTCCATTGATGAGAAATAAAAAAAAACTCAGTTTGTACATATGGATATATATTTAAAACAAAATCCAAAGAAAAAGCCTGGTATATGTGCTACAATAATTAACATCAATTATTAAAAAAGTTCGTAATTGTTGTTTGTCTTTTTTCTGCAAATGTCGACATCGTTTGAAAATGTGTCTGAAGATCTACAAGGAGATTCAGCGATTTTCCATCATTTTTCTTCGTGGCAAGAATTTTTAAATCTTCAATTAATGGTAAGGCCTCTTTGTACGTTGCAATATTTCTCCCGTTTTGGTTTTCTGTGCCTCCTTTATCATCACCGTAGTCGCTTAATTCACTCACATCATTATCATTACCATGATCTTCTAGTAGCACAATTAAATCGTTCTCTATACACACGTTTTTGTCGAGTAGAATGAAGTCTTCAGGTCTTGCATCAGATTTACACTGGAGCACCTATTAAAAAGCCAGATTTTCGGAAACAATTTTTTATCGTTTCAGAAGTTATCCGATTCCAAACGGTATTTAAGAAATAAATTGCATCTAAATCGTTGAAACTTTTTGTTAGAACACATTCAGATTCGGTGTTATCGACGCGGCTAATAATGTGTGTTAAGATTAGTGATCTGTAGAAAAATTTCAATTTTTTTATTATGCCTTGATCCAAAGGCTGTCAGACAAATGTACTGTTCGGAGATAGGTAAAACATTTTAGCATTATCTAAGAAGAGTAGGATTTTCTTCTTCTTAATTTGCATTCTTTTGTCGAATGCTCGAAGCCAATCTGTCATAATTTCTTCCGTCATCCATGCCTTTCTGTTGTGTCTCCAGTCTACTGGCAGTTGATCCAATTTTAAATTACGAAATGCATATGGTCGTTTTGTTTTCCCTATCACAAGGGTCTTTCCTTTTCGCCCTCCATATTGACACAAAGCAAGATAATTTTCCTCCAGTACATCTTTCACCTTTAAGACTCATAGATTTTTCGGGCAGCGCTCTGAAAAATAAGCCGGTCTCATCCGCATTATAGATGCAGTCAGCGTTGTAATTCTGCATAATCGAAGCCAACTTATCCAGGAAATTTTTCACGTCTGTTGGGATTACATCGGCAGCCTCTCCAGATATGCTTCTGTATGAAATTCCATGGCGCTTTCTAAATTTTGCTAGCTAGCCGCACGACGTTTTAAAGCTGCCTATTCCCAAACTTTCTGCGGCTATTTTAGTTTTTTCTCTGATCGTTGTTCCAGAAATAGGCACATTTTTATTGAGTGCTGTAGAAAACTACCTGAATGTGATGTCATCAACACGGTTATCATTTGATGACATAAAACGTCTTTTTAATCCAGTTGAAACAGAATTGGAATTAAAATCTCTCAATAAATCTTCCTTCTTTCGCAGACACTTGGGATTTACCTATGCCAAAATGTTTCGCAATCTCTCTTACACTTTTTTTGGCTTCTTCAGAAAACTTAATAAGTTCTATCTTTTCTTTTAGTGGTAAAATTTTAACCCATAATCAGTTTTCGTCTCCGAGATTTTTTAGTGTTTTTAAGTATTCTTGGTACAAAAGTGGATACGTTGCGGAGCGACCAAGTGCCTTTGAAAATCCAGTAAATTTCTGCTTTGCCAAAACTGCACAATCCACACCACTGTGCACTATTTGTGGAAAGCCGGCTCTTGTACGTTGTTCTTGGGGTAAGCAATATCTGTGTTTTAAACATTTCTTTTTAGATTACCTTTATTGTAACCACTATATTGAATAACATTTGTATAAGTATGTTATGCATGTAATGTACTATATAAGTGCGTATGATAAAATTGGCGATACCTGTACATATATATGTATATATATTATATGCTGTATTATTTAATAACCACCATAATAACTATTTAATTAGTATACCCCTTTTCTGCTTTTTTTTAAATAAAAACCTTGCGTGTTATAATCAGTTTAAGAATGCGTATGCACGTTTTGTTACTTACAACGTATCATTCCTCCTCTTCTACATGTTTATAGTTTTTTGTAGCAAAGATAATAGTTTCTGAGTTCGCTTCGAACTTTCATTTGCAAGTAAATAGTATAGACTACATTCACATATTTCTATTTTCTTCCGAAGGCAGTTTTAATAATGATACAATACCAGTTCCCATATACGTCAAGCGACAGAGAATATTGTAAATAGTATTCGTACATTCTAAGCAAAGACACCGCGATTAATTGTAAGATTTATATAATATTTCGTGATCTAGTTAAACGATATCGAGGTAGTTATATCTCTCTGATTACACATTTACTGCATCGGTGAATTGAACAGGAACATACATTTCACGATTACATAATACAAATCTATTATCGTATAGATGTACGCAAATATATTAGGTGGACATTCGTAATCATTTCACTATTAGATTCATTGGACTATGAAAAGCTACAATTGTTACATTTATAAGTTTCTCGATAGAAATATCAACGATATTACAATTCTATAAGTCAGTGTCCGTGCAATCGCTTACTTATATTGTACTTTAAATGTTGATTGGAGGTTTTCAATGATATGGCAAAGTTCTTCTATTTGTTTTGCGGTGTATATTTTATTATAACAGTATGTATGAGTTATACACAGCTTCGGTGAAAATATTTTGCAATTTGTTTACTGCGTACGTACATATACAAGATATAAGAATTTTTGGCGCGATCACATAGCATTTACAACGTATTCGTTTTTGCAAAATATGTCATCATAAATGTTGTAGGAACATTGAACATGTCATAGGTCACAATGGTGTATGTGGTATGAGAAAATAAATAATGGTTTTGAGCAACCTCATCTCTGTAAAGAAAGTCTGGAGAGCAATCGTAATGTTTAACGGTGCGTGAACAGAATGATACGAGTTGATCGACGGTCAAATTAGATACATGAAAAAGCTTTTTAAGTGTATTTGTTTAGCTACGATAGGCCTAAACTATAGGCATGAGATTTAAGACATATTTGTTAAATTGTGTGTTACTTTTCAAAACATGTATGCGGGTATAGACCTCCATTACATTTTATGCATCGAAGTAGTACATTTACCACATACACAACAACGTCGTTGTGTTTCAATTTTACCTGCTAATTGTCCTACGTTATCAACTCTAATTTCGGACAGCACCCCTTTCGGAGTTTTCGAACGTACTCCACGAGGACCTTGTAGATCAGGTGTGGAAGGTATTAATTCCACAATTCCTGTGTAAAATTCTAATAAGCTAACATTGTCAATATGTCCAGATACTGACAAGAGCGCCGTTGAGACAGAGTTTGAAAGTTGGCCAATACCATTTTTTTCACCGAATGCGCACCCTATATAAAGCCCGCATCTTATCAAATAAATCCACTCCACCCATCCCTTTGTTGTTCACCTGCATAACAACTGATTGTGATACCGAAATAGACTTTTTTACTCTTGACATACTTTCTTACTTTTCCACCCTCGATGACGTTTGACAGTCAGCTAATGTGTTCCGCAACCTGCCAAAAAAGAAGCAGAAGACCGCTTAAATTAATGGCAGGTATATTCTAGTGGATAAAAAAGTTTCAAAAAGGTTGCGATAACATTCGGTGTACTGTCAATAGTTGTATGTAGCATCTCCTGGGTGTTGCAAATTTGAACGCATCAAAACATATGTGCAAATCATTTCTACCATATTCATTTCATCAATATTACCAACAGTAACAATAAATTCTCTTAAAATTTCAATTTTTGTTTTGGTACAAAAATTTGAAAGAATCACTTTTATTTTGAAATTATCTACACGTAGAACCTTTAATTCCTCTATTCTCAAAGCTCCACTTGTTGCAATGGTTATAATAACTTGCTACGTTTTAGCGCCTTGAAGCAAAAAAAAGAGGAAACCAAAATAGCTAAGTTCCGCGCAAGCAACTATTCCCCAAAGTTTCTCAGAAAGCGACACCTTCATCCAGGGTGTCAGCCTGCTTGTCGGCAAGGGAGTGGATCAGTACTACTCACCAATAAAAGTAACAGATAATTTACAGGGCGCCATCTGCTTGAAATGACCTTGTCAGGTGATTGGGGTAACAGGAACCCACGAAGATGATGATAAAAATAAATTATTAGGGGAAGAGAATGCGTTGCGGGATCATTTACGCCAAATAAAAAAAAATCTCAAATTAAATTTATAAGAAAATTCCTTTAATATCTAAGCGAAATCAATAATAAAATTTGTATAAATTGGACACGTGTTAACAAATATATTGATGTGTATTCAAAAGTTATAATGATATTAACAAATTATATTTGTACAGTGTTACCGATAGCAATAGCCAATGCTTCGATTCACAGTGATCATTACAATAATAAAATTGTAATTTAAAAAGGTCAACATGAAATTGTTCAAAAAGTAAATTAAACATAAACGTTGTATAGTTGCAAAGTAAAATTGGTACAAAAGACCAAGTTGAAATGAATGAGCACAAATTAGCTATAAAATAATTACCCTAAATTAGATTCACAAAAAAAAGTAACAAGGGAAATTTCTTAAATGACAAAAGATAAATACACGTTTGTTTTATTTAAAATTCAAAGAATTGAAAAGTAAATACGTTAAAAAAAACTTGAAATAAATAGGCTACTAAATTTGAAATGTGAGAACGATATAGACAAACTCGAATTAAATAATGTATTAAATTATGGTTCACCATGGCAAATAATAAAAAGAAAAACTTAGCAAGTAACACTTAGCTGGTCCACGAAAGGTGTTGACTGAACAAAGGTAGCAGTGGCTGCTCCAAAATTTTCTCTATCTCAAAGAAGTTATTAATTCCGGAAAGGCAAAGCCAAAAAGATAATAATCCAAAAATATGGTACCAACAAAAAGGCAGATCCAAGAAAAACGCTAAGCCAAAATCAGGTGTATCCAAAAAGGTTATGATCCAAAAATGATAAGCCAAAATCAGGTATATCCAAAAACAGGAATCTCCAAAACGAGGTACCGAAAACAGCGTACCCGAGAAGAGAACCCCTAGAAGGAAATAAACTTAACCCCAAAATTACAATGTGAAATATAAACAAATTGAAAGCTTATTCGTTAAAACGGCGGAAACGATTAATAAGATGGGGTTGAATAAAGAGTTTGACCCCACTAAGATGGATGTTAGAGATGTCGTATTTCCTGCTTAGCAGCAACCCGTAACCATCTTCTCAAATATTCCCAATTGGTTAATCAGAACCACATAACGGCAACGGAAATTACAGGTAGGTTTCCAAAATATCCACTCAACGTGATTAATTCGAAATATTACAAACTAGGAAGCGCTACCGCGACACTAACGTCTCAACAATCGGGCCACAAGTGATCCGATACAACAACCAAAAAACCGGAAGTACAGTGGAAAATACAGCTCTCCTCCACTCGGAAATACGTCATAGAACTACGTGGATCAAGCACTTAGGTTATGATAACGGATGATACTAAACTGAACATTTAAAATGGAGCAATACGTAAATAAGATTGAATGAATATAAATGATCAAATAAAGAAAAACCAAACATAACACAAGAGCTGATAGCAGTAAAATGACTGAAAACGACGAAAAAGCCTGCATGCCCGCAATGTGAACAAACGCGCTACTCGAAAGACCTACAGAACGCACCTAAGATCTGTCAATCTCGTAAAATCTCGCAAATCAGCTGATCGACACAAACCCCCTACTAGATGTAAACAGAATCAACGTTTCTAATTGAAGTAGAAAATAATAAGAAAAGAGACACAGAGGGTTATTAAAACGCAGAACAAGGAAAGTATAGACCCTCAAGAAAAATAAAAGACTAATTTTGACTCTATTCTAGCAGTAAGAAAATTAACATTAATACGAAAAGTAGATCCAATGAAGTATCCGATAACCAAAGTATCAGAAAGTATAACAAAAGGGTTAATAACTAAAAAGAAATACCATAAATAAATAAAATCTCCAACAACAGGAGCATACATGAGTATTGCAGTAAACTAAAATGTCGAAAACCTAACGAGGGCTGCGAAAGAAGCTTAAACCGATACATTTTAAAGGGAAACATAAACAAAAAGTTTTGACAAATTAAGATAAGCGAAACTATACAGTGTGAAGGGACTTTAAGTGCTTGTCACGTAGGTTAAGAGAAAAATAAAATACAAAACTTTCCAAAATAAAACGACAACTTGTACCATATCAGAAATAAAAATACGCACATATACTGTGCCTCGAAAAAAAAACGTCACACTGTCATTATTAAAAACTTCGGTAATCCTGCAGTTTATGACTTCCATTTCCACGACTCGTCAACTATAAAGTGAATGCATATGCTGGGTTATGTAACTGTATATTATAAATACCTAGTTTAAAATATGTCACGATTAAAAATAATTAATAACGGGAATGAAAAAGTGTTTATTCTTACAAACTGCGTATGTGTAAATAAATATAAAAATATAATAATGTAAAAAGCAAAATTGATATTGTCGGGAAAGCGCTATTATAAATTCCGGAAAAATATTATCATTATGGAATTGATTTCTCATGAAAACTCGTGCATATAGGATTCAAAAGGTGAATTCGATGTTCCAAATTACTGGCGAAGTTTCCGCTTCGTACGAATCTACATATTTTCCATGGTTTGTGTATGTATATTTTTGGGGTCTACGAAGTTCTCTTGATGAACCACAACATGATGCTCATACACACCACCATCTAGGCCGTTGATACCATTATATCCCCTCCAAGCATCACTCATCAAATCAAACAATAAACTACTCAAGGAATTCTAGAAACAGCTGCACAATAAGAGTGTTAAAAGAAAACTTGTATGGCATCTAGCTCATTTCGTTTGTTTACCTATAGATGTGCGCTACAATGTTTGTGCTGTTCTGGTGGGAACCTCTACAAGAAATCATTTCCTGATCCTTGATATACACCTCCAAAAATCCATTGACCTTCACTCCGCTGGCCAGGATGATACCTTCAATGAAGAAACTTCGACGATTTTAGCGGTGAAATCACCATTCAACCCGTCGATAACAGTTGGGTTCTCAATTAGATACTGCTCACATACATCTCTGCAGAAATTACACCAATCCATAATGGTATATGCTAAACTCTCTCCTGAATCTGCTTCAAACGCAATGTCACTTTGGCTTTAATTGCGACACCACTCATATATTATAATTAATATTTAATAAAGCCCCAAATGACTCTTTGCAAAAGAAATGTTTCGTACGGTAAGCGATTTTCGGCGATCTTTGCATTGCCAACGATGTTGGATAATTAATTCTGCCTTTTTGACAAAGGACATCGATATTTGTCAGTTTTCGCGGTTCGAAGAGTTTCTAAGCTACCTACGCTTAACTAACCACCTTTTTAAGTCTATTTTTCGGAAAAAAAATATAATGTTTCCAAAAGTGACTTTCTCAGTGCGAATTTCATTAACTTCCATTACTTCTTCGGGATTTATGATAAATTGCTTGGCTAAAACTGTGGTTGTGTGTGGACGAAACAACAGATCGTCAAAAACATTCTGTGGTTAATGTAATGGTACGTACAATGGAACCACATCGACCGTCATCCTCCTTGTTGCTTGCTTCCAAAAGAGTTATAAATTGTATTGTCAATGAGATTTTAAAAGTGCCGTTGAACTCATTGAACTAATTTGAAGTTTCAACTAAGCAACTTTTAATATTTATGAGTGATGGTGCCGCAAACATACGTTCTTTGAGGCGATCTCATAAAGACACAATGGTAACTTCTTACATGTAACGTGTAAAATCCATACTCTAAATCTTGCGGCACAAACGATTCCTACATGTTTTCCACTAGTAAATGCATTGATTGCTAGTACAAAGGCAGTGTTTCTAAAGTCCCCGAAACGTACCCGACTATTTCACAAACTGTGTCCTGATTTACCTGAACCACCACAGCCGATTGCTACACGTTGGGGAACATGGTTGCAGGCTGCGTTTTACTACAACAAATATTTTGATCAAGTAAAGAAGGTAGTTTCAAAATTCAATCCGACAGAAGCTGCAGCAATCAAGAAAAGCTAGGAAATATTTCAAGATAATCAGGTTAAAAGAGATTTGCAAGCTATTCACAACAATTACTTCGGACTAGCGGAGGGAATAGAAAAATTACAAAATGTTTCGATGTCGCTAGCGGATTCTGTTCAAATTGTGAATGGTGTTCACGCACAGTTATGCGCTGTAGAAGGCGAAACAAATTGGTGTGTAATACGAAAATTTGAAAGTGTTTTAGAAAAAGACTCCGATTTTCTTATATTAAGACAAATTTGTGAAGGTGCGTGTGAAGATGCATTAAGTTGTTTCAAAGATTAGTTTAAATATGCAAATATAATATCGCTAGATGTCGAACGGACGTTTTCGGCATTAAAAAACATTCATTCCGCACGTCGTGCTCACTTGACTGAAACAGCTGTGGAAACATATCTAATGATTCAGATATTTAACAGATGTTACCCGGTTTGTGATTACACGGAAGACTTTTAAAACGGTAAGTGTTTCAGCAGGTTTTATAATTTATTTCTTACCTTCTATTTTATGTGTAAACCTTTATGCGCTCGCCACGCCTCTGGCTGTTACCGCATATTTGCCCAGGTTACTATATAAACACTAATAATGCGAACTATACTATAATTACTAATGGTGTAAACTAATAAACATTAGCAATTGGAATATTTGATAATAATACTAGTAATACAGAAGTTAATTTCAATTTCGTCCCACGATTCGCGAGTGATAGTTAAAGCAGCTATGGAAAACTTGGCAACGTTGCATTTGTTTCTGTGTCTGTGATGATGTGATCTCGTGAAATGGGGGATAAACTGCAGGGTTATCAAAACTTCTCCTTTTCACCTCTAGCTTGTATTTCGTGATTTTTTCCTCGGTCAAAACTCTTGACCCTTTAGGAATGTTGTGACGAACTTTTGACCGCCCGCCCGAATTTAAACTCTTAATATGAAGAAAACATTAAAATTATCAGTAGATAATTTGGTATTTATTCTTAATTATTTTTCAATTGTTTAATTTTTACTTTGTAACATAGTTTTCGACATCGCTGTACGCTACTTTTGAGCGATAGTGTGTAACTAATCAAACGTTCTGGAGCTTGTGTAATGTTTTATTTTTAAATTGTTTTTGCCTCCATACGTCATGTACAAGAAATGATATTTTAGGTATATGAAACCGTGCAGAATCTCGTTCTGCAGGAGTTCTCTCCTGCTCGACCCCTCACTGACGGCTCATGCTGTCCGAATCTTTTACTTCGTAGACAGCTCACGTTGTCCAATCTTACTGATGCTTCGCAAAAGAACTCATTTTCGTAGTTACCGTTTATTTTTCCCTTGTAAATATATTTTTCCGCGACGAATTTGTTTTATTTTTCGTTTTTTCGTACATGAATTCGACCGAAAATTTAGAACTTTATTTTATGTAAATTTGCTTTTCGTTACAGTTAACAATTCTATTTTGTTTTATTTTTTTTTTGCCGAATATTGTTCGTTGTTAATTTTCTAAATAAATCGAAGAACATTCCAAGGCCTCTGGACAAAAGCTACACCAGGTAGAACATTGATGAATGCTGTGCTCAACACCACCGTAAAGCACTTTTCAAGTCCGCGAACGACAACATTAATTGTCACTCACGTGGTGACTGTTTATTTAGCCATACCAAACCTTTTGACATTTCTCAATATTAAATTCCTCCAAATAAATAAATACCCTTCGCGATACTCATTAACAAGAAGCGGAACTATTTATATCTATATTGCTAAGATCGCTGGTATAGAGTTCCAGTCATCATTGAGAATAAGAATATTTTACAGAGATGAAAGAATGCAATTAATAAACAATTTATTTTCATTTTATTTGCAAGTTTGTTAAGAATAATAATATAATTAACAACATTGTTTCTTCGCATTCTGCGAATGTTGAAATTTTCAAAAGCCAGTATATCTACTCCAGGGAAGAAGCACGCGTTACAATTCAATGTAACCATCGGACTTTTGTGATAAGGTGTATGTACATACTTCCTATTGTCTGCTTTACTTTCAATAGACAAAACACTTCATAACATTGAGTAATATAACAAACCGGAAGATGGTTTTTTAATTTTAGATAGTTCTTCAAAATAAGCTAGCAGCACTTTCTCGTTAGTTATATTCTTCACATTCTCACCACGAGCACACCAATTTTCATTACGACCGTACGTCAAGTTATATAAAGAACCAATTCAGGCAAAAGTGAAGAACTTACATTTTCAACAATTCTCTCTATATGGGAAGATAGACTTACATTTGAATTATTCATTTCGATGCAAATTAGACTAAAAGTTATAAAAATTACTTTGCGTCATTTTGTTTTATTGACAACAAAGGATTCGCCACTATAGAAATACAGAAACAAGCTTGATATTTTAATTTTTAAAATGTTTGCCTTTATTACATTTTTGACGTTAATCACTTTTTTTCAAGTTTTATTTTAATAAATTTGATTATTTTTATGCTAGTATATGAAATTTTGTAAGTAATTCGGATTATAACGACGATCATTATGGTACACAGCTGGTACCTTAATAGTAGGTATACTAGGAGGCTACGGGACCACTTTTGATTGAGTTTTTAATTGACTTTTAATTCGCGGATGATTTCGCGGAATTTTAGGCAATTTCGTGGAATTGATGTTTGATTAGCGGCTCACGCTTTTAATTCGCGGATGATTTCGCGGGAATTTATTTAATTAACGCC